>JBBPBQ010000004.1:8948291-8992414 GCA_037974755.1 Cicer yamashitae
ATTATAAAATAACAATGTGATATACTTTAAATAACATAACATATTGTACGATGATGTAGATTTATTAACACTCATGAAATCGCAATGAAACGCTATAAAAACTTAACTTTTAACTTCAGAAATTTTTTCATTTTTGTAATTTAATGAATGATATATGAATAATTAATATATCTAGATAAATTTTATATCATAAAATCGTATGTCACATCATTTAAAATATCTCAAATCATTATTTTTTACAAAAAATTTAAAGAAATAGTTAAAACTATCGACTTTTAAAATAGAAAGATGAATTCTATAAATTGGTTAGAATAGAAAAATGTAATTAAGTCAAAATTAAATGAATACTTTTTTCGATAAATTCTAAATATTTTTTTGCTGACATAGATTTTTCCTTGTGCAAAATCACATAACACGCTCTAGTATTTGGGGCAGGGCAATTAGTCTTTTGCTTTTCTTCAAACTCTTCGTATTTTATTCCGTCTCTATTTCTTTTGCTTTTTCTTCTACTTCATGTGCTTCTACAAAATACAAATTATGATTTTACGAAACAAAATATTTAAGAGAAAGTGACATTTTGCTTCACATTGTTCGTTCCCTTTTTTTTTCTTACATTTTTCTCTTTGTAATCGAAGAATTTGGTGTTTTAAGTTGAAGCTAGACGTGAAAGAATTAGCAATTCAATTCAATTGCGTTAAGTTCTTGATTCTAGGGTTACAATAATGTCTTCTACCTGTTTGATAAAATGCTTTTGAGAGTGTGCACTGCTACATTGTTTTTTTGTTGCTGAAATGATTCAATACTTCATTGCTTGCAGTTATAAGAAATCATAATGTCTTCCCACACCCCAATACGATTCAACACCACACCACTCTCAACCTCATTCTTCAAATCTAAATCAGTATTTTCCATTCACTCTCTTTTCTCATTGTTTTTATCTTCAACCAATGAATTACAATATATCCACTCATGAATAACTATATTTATTTGTTTTTTTAGATTTTCTTAGATGAGTGGTGGCTTTTGAAGCCTCAAAATCAATGCAAGGGTTTAGCTGTTGGTGGTGTTGCTTCAATGGAGTAAGTTTTTTATTTGGCAATGTATTGGAAGTTATGCATTCAATTTTTTAAAAGTTAAAAATTAATTTTTTTTCCAATACTAAGTTTTTTCATTTTGGTTCCTTAGCAAGACCCTTTTTATTTTCATTTGCGATTTCGATTTCATTTGTTGGTTTGAATTGGTTCTTTGATTGAGTGATTAATTAATTAATAACTGCAACTACTGGTGTAGGAGAGACAGAGTGTTTTTGTCCACTGTGATTGCAAAGAGACATGAAGCCAATGTTGTAGAGACTGAAGATGGCATCACTATAGTGTTTAGTGGTTTCATCAACGCCTCTCATACATCTCAAAATGGCTTTTCCTCTGAGGTGGGGTACCCTTTTTCTTTTTTATTCCTCTTAACCTTTCTCTATCTATGTAGACTGATTTGGACTAGGATTTAAAAAAGTTGATTTTGAATATAATTAAGGCATGTTTGTATTTTCTTTTTTAACTTATCCACTGTCGTAAGCATTTGTGACAATGTTTGGAAAAACTTATGAAAACAATTTATGACTGTCCATAATCTGTTTTGAACTTATTTTTATAAGCTCTCCAAGATAACTTATGAAAACAACTTATAACTTATATGAAAGCGGTTTGACTTTATTTTATCTTTTGTCATAGAAAGAACTTATACGTAAGCGTTTACATGATACGCTCTTATGTTATAACCTATAAGTGCTTAATTTTGTTGTGGGTCCATATAGGGCTTTAGTGTGTTTAGTTATGCATTGAGAAAAATTGAGTTTAAATTAATTGAATTTAAAAAATTAATTTTGATTAAAATTGAGTTGTATGTAAAATGTTATGTTTCAGATACATTTAAGTAAAAGTGAATTGAATAACAATTTGAGAGTAAAAATCACATTTGGACACAAGCTAAAAATTTTAGCTTCAAGTTAGAATTCACTCTAGAGGCAAAAGTAATTCTACTTAAGAACATTCAAACATGTCAAGATTAGTGTCTGGAATCACTTTTTTGCCTCTCACAAAAGTGAATCCAAACATATAATTAAATTTTTAGAATTGATTTTGGTATAATTGAGTATGAATTTAATTTCATTCACGTTCACGTGTGTTTACTTTAAAAGAAAGTTTGATGTAAAAAGCATTGTAAAATATTTAATTCAATTCAAAATTTACTTTTTATCATTGCCAATCTAAATGTGTGTTTGCTTCCCTGTTCAATTTTGTCTGCCAGAAATCAAACACCTATATTTTTGGTAAAATTTGTTATGTGATACTAGACACAAAGAAACAGATTTAGAGTCTATCAATTTTGTCCGACAAAAAACCAAAATCCTATATTTTTTTGTAAAATCAATTTTGCTAGTGAAACCAAATACACCTAGCATCTTCAATGCATTGAATAAATACCCTGTGTGTGATTGTACCTGTTAGTGTCTCAATTAATTTTTTGGAAATAACCAATGTCGTTCAACAGGTATGTCAGCAGTTCTTGGTTGGATTTCCTCACGATTGGAAAAACTATTCAGCTCATAGTTCAGGAAATGCATGTGAGCATGTAGATAATGTTACTTGTTTTGACGAGTCAAATGTTTCTTCTCACAAAAAGACAGCTGATGAGATTTCACAAGAAGCTATGGAAGCTGAAGATAACAGGAATATTGCAAGTCATAAGTTGTCTGAACCGCAGGTTGACATGATTTGTTGTGAAAATGGAGTCTCAGATATTCTCGAGTTAAATGCTTCTTTCCCCAAAAAGATAACTGCTGAAACTTCACATGAAGCTATGAAAGCTGAAGATAACAGCAATGTTTCTCAACAGCAAGTTGATGTAATTTATAAAGGTGAAAAAGGAGTCTCAGATGTTGCTACTACAGAAAGTAGTCAATCTTTGACAAGTGTGTTTGATCCTGTCTCATGTACAAGGCTTTTGGAGAAAAGCAATTTTAAGTCTCCACTTCCCATAAAGAAATTGGAATTTGACCAGTTATCAGGGGACGGCAAGGAGAAGAGACGTGGCAAGGAGAAGAGACGTGTCAAGCGGAAGATTATAGATAAAGTAGCATATTTTAGTTCTCCTGTTAGAAGATCTCCCAGGCTACATAATTGTAAAAAAATGAGATGATTTCAATTATTCCTGTTGGATTTTGGTACTAACTGAACAATTATTTGGCTTGTTTGTGAAGATATATAGGTGTATTTGTCAAAGGATTTTGGAGCCTCCAGAAGCATATTCTATAAGTTTTTAGAGTTTGCTTCTTGTATTTACCCCTTATTTTGGGGTTTGAATTAAGAGTATCTTCGGTAGGTGTACATATGCACATCTGATATGTTTATTGATTTTGTGATGGTTGATGTTGTTATATTTTTTGGGATCAACTACTTTGATCATGCATTCCTTAATTGTTGGACTAGTTCATTACATATTTTCTTGGTTGTGTTTCTTCCTATTGATGAGTAGGGATCCTCTCCCATTGGTATTGTTTTATCTTATCGCCTTCGTCACCTAACATAATAGTGTCATTTTCTTTACATACGAGGCTTCTTTCCAAATATTAGTGTGGTTAATGTGAGGTTTTTATATGGATTATGATAGGATTGCTAGTCAAGCAAGGCTTCCTATTAGGAAGGTGTATGAGAGAAGAAACCAAGTTTAAATTCTATGTGTTAGTTCTGTTAATTGCTGAGTTGTGCCAGCTGTAAATCCTAACTGAATTAGTTAGGATGGTTAGTATAAATAACAGAAGTTTAGTCTTCAATAGGTATGCAGTTAGAGAGTTAATTGATTGGAACTGAATTGCAGGGCAATTCAGTTGGCAGATTCTGTAACTGTCACGCTATTCATTGTTGTCAATTTCAATAATACATTCTTGAGAGAAACTATTCTTGATTTTCTTTACTTCATTTATTCTCTTCATTTTTCTTCAGTTTCACAGACCAGTTCTAACACTGGTATCAGAGCACCGATCTGGTGCACTGATTTTTGATACCTTCTACTGCGCATTGCATGAAGACAAGAAGCATGGTGAGAGATTCGAGTGATTGGGAGCAGGAGCGCGAGGAATGGCGCACACGATTAGAGTTGGCAGAGGCGCGCGCCAAACATACGGAGGACCAATTGGTTGCACTCGCGGCCAAGATTGATTCCAACAGCGACAAGACTGTTTGCAGGGAAGAAGCGGAGATCAGCGGCGACGGGGGTAGATCCTTGGGTGACCACGTTGAGCACGACCGGTGGAGGAAGTTGGAGATCCCGATTTTCTCAGGCGACGATGCGTACGGTTGGACGCACTGTTTGGAACGATACTTCGAGTTGCGAAGCGTTCCTAAGGAGGAGAAGATGCGTGCCACTTTGGTGTCCCTGGAGGGTAGAGCACTGAGCTGATGTCGCTGGTGGGCTAGGTGCAATCTTGAACCAACATGGGACGGGTTCAAGCTGGCGGTGGTTCGCAGGTTTCAACCTTCAATGGTACAAAATCCCTTTGAGTTGTTGTTGGCACTCAAACAAACAGGGACGGTGGTGGAATTTGTGGAGGAGTTTGAGAAATATGTTGGAGCTTTGAAGGTCACTGATCAAGAATTTGCACGAGGAATTTTCATGAATGGCTTGAAAGAGGAAATTCAAGTGGAGGTAAAACTTTATGAATTAAAGTCTCTATCTGATTTAATTCAAAAGTCTATTATGATTGAGGAGAAGAATCTGGTTTGGACTAAGAAAGGAACCAACACTTTCACTAAACCAACCTCTATTTCTAAGGCTAGTTCTTACACTAAGACCGTGACGGTGGATACTAAGCCTTGGTTAGATAAGAAAACTGAGGGCAGTACCTCTGCTACTAATATGATGAGTGTTCAGGCTAGGGAAGGGAATAAAACCAGGAGTGGTGATTTCAAACGGTTGTCCAGGGATGAGATGAGAGACAAAAGGGAGAAGGGACTCTGTTTCAGATGTGATGAGCCTTATAATAGAGAACATAAATGCAAGAATAAGCAGTTTCGTATGATTATTTTAGAAGAAGATGACGAGGAGGACAGCGAGGCTGAGTTTCAAGAGGTTGAAACTTTCAATTCTCTGCAATTGTCTCTGTGTTCAATGGTTGGGTTGACTTCCACAAATTCTTCGAAGATACAAGGGGTAGTTCAGAACAATTCTGTTTTGGTACTCATAGATTGTGGAGCTTCTCATAGCTTCATTTCTCAAGAGGTAGTTCAGAAACTGAGCTTGATGGTGGAAGATACTCCTTCTTACATTGTGGAAGTGGGGGATGGTCATAGGGTGAAATGTAAGGGAAAATGTCCCAAGTTGAGTTTGCATTTGCAAGGAATGGAGATTAGGCAAGACTTTTATTTGTTCTCCCTGCAAGGGGTAGATTTGGTGTTGGGTTTGGATTGGCTCTCTTGTTTGGGAGAGGTCAAAACCAACTTTGGCAAGTTGGAGCTTACCTTGTCTAAAGATGGCAAGTTGATTACTTTGGTTGGTGATCCTTCCTTAACCAAAATTGAATTGTCCTATGCAGCCTTCATGCAAATTTTGAAGGAAGAAGGGGAAGGCTTATTAATTCAGTACGATTCTGCAGAGCAGAAACCAGCAGCGGTTCCAGTCATACCTGAAGCTGTTTCAGAGGTTCTTCAACAGTATTCTGAGGTTTTTGAGGATCCGCAAGGTCTTCCACCCCAAAGGAGGTTAGATCATGCAATTCATTTGAAGGAGGGGGTTGAGATACCTAATCTACGACCTTATAAGTATCCACATTATCAAAAAACAGAGATAGAGCGACTAGTTTCAGAAATGCTTGAGGCTGGAATTGTAAGACCGAGCATTAGCCCTTACTCTAGTCCCATCATCTTGGTCAAGAAGAAAGACGAGGGTTGGCGTTTCTGCGTGGATTATAGGGCTCTCAACAAAATTACTATCCCTAACAAATTTCCCATCCCTATCATTGAAGAGTTGCTTGATGAACTTGATGGAGCAACAATATTCACTAAGCTTGATTCAAAATCAGGCTATCATCAAATTCGGATGAAGGAAGATGATATAGAGAAAACGGCTTTCCGAACTCATGAGGAGCATTATGAGTTCTTGGTGATGCCTTTCGGTCTCACCAATGCTCCTTCCACATTCCAAGCCCTCATGAATGAGGTTTTGAAGCCTTTCCTCCGGAGATTTGTCCTGGTATTTTTTGATGACATTTTGGTGTATAGCAAGGATATGTCTGCTCATCTTGTTCATGTTCACCAAGTCTTGGCAGTGTTAGTGCAGAATGGGTTGAAGGCAAATAAGAAAAAATGTAGCTTTGGACAGTCTAGTCTTGAGTACTTGGGACATGTGATTTCTGGAGAAGGGGTGGCAGCTTGTCCGTCCAAGACTACATCCATGACTTCTTGGCCTATCCCTACGGATGTGAAGGGTCTTAGGGGTTTCCTTGGAATAACAGGGTATTATAGACGTTTTGTCCAAGGTTATGGTAAATTAGCCAAACCCTTAACTGAGCTTTTAAAGAAAGACAAGTTTTGTTGGACTGAGGAAGCTACATATGCGTTTCAGGCCTTGAAAACAGCCATGATTGATCTTCCCTTGTTGGCTGTACCTGATTTCACTAAGGTCTTTGTAGTCGAAACCGATGCTTCTAGTAAGGGGTTGGGGGCTGTTTTAATGCAAGAGGGTAAACCCCTTGCCTTTTGGAGTCAAGGCTTATCTTTGAGAGCTCAACAAAGGTCTGTTTATGAGAGGGAGCTTATGGCTTTGGTTCAGGCTGTGACCAAATGGAGACACTACATTTTGGGCAACCATTTCATTGTGAGGACTGACCAAAGGCGCCTTAAGTTTTTGACTGATCAACGATTGTTCAGTGTTGAGCAATTTAAATGGGTTGTCAAGCTCATTGGTTTGGATTTTGAAATCCAATACAAGCCATGAAAGGAGAATACTGCAGCAGATAACTTGTCGAGGAGAGATATGTATGCTGCTCTCTCAGTTCTACATGTGGAAGATGATTCTTGGGATGAGGAATTGCAACAAGATCCTAAATTGCAGCAGTTGGTGCAGGACTTAATTGTCTCTCTTACTTCTCATTCTGGTTATGAGTTCAAGAAGGGAAGGCTTTTGTATAAAGGTAAATTGGTGCTGCCTAAGGGTTCTAACAAAATACCACTTATCTTGGCTGAATGCCATGATTCTCCTTGTGGAGGACATTCAGGATTGTTCAGAACTTTTAAAAGGGTCTCTAGTTTCTTGTTTTGGGAGGGCATGAGGCTAGATATCAAGAAGTTTATTGAAGAGTGTGATGTATGTCAAAGGAACAAGTACTCCACTTTATCGCCGGTGGGACTACTTCAACCGTTGCCTATTCCTTGCCAAGTGTGGCAGGATATTTCTATGGATTTTGTTGGTGGCCTTCCACGAGTTAGAGGCAACGATACAATCTTTGTAGTCATTGATAGACTTACAAAGTATGCTCACTTCTTTCCTCTTGGGCATCCTTACAATGCTAAGGAGGTAGCAGCTTTGTTTGTGATGGAAGTTGTGAAGCTTCATGGATTTCCTTCTACAATTGTATCGGATAGAGATGCGGTTTTTCTCAGCAGTTTTTGGAGGGAGATGTTCAAATTGGCTGGAACTAGTCTTAAGCATAGCACGTCTTATCACCCTCAAACGGATGGTCAAACTGAAGTTGTTAATCAGTGCTTAGAGACCTATCTTAGGTGCTTTGTTGGCCCTAAGCCCAAGACTTGGTTGAATTGGTTGCATTGGGCTGAGTTCTGGTTTAACAGTAACTACAATATCTCTACTGGAATGACACCTTTTAAAGCTTTATATGGAAGAGACCCTCCGTTATTGATTAAGAGCTGCACCATTCCATCAAAGTTGGATGATGTCAATCAGTTGGCCCAGCAACGGGATGATTTACTTGCTCATTTGCGACAGAATTTGCTGAAATCTCAAGATCAGATGCGAGCACAAGCAAATAAGCACCGGCAGTTGGTGAATTTTGAAGTTAGGGAGTGGGTTTTCTTGAAACTTCAGCCTTACAAATTGAAGTCCCTGGCTGATAGACCATATGCTAAATTGGCTCCTAAGTATTATGGCCCTTTCCAGATTCTAAGCCGTGTGGGGGAGGTGGCTTACAAGCTAGATCTGCCTCTTAAAACTAAAGTTCATCCGGTGTTCCATGTTTCATTACTTAAGAAGGCTTTGAAACCGCAACATTCACCTCAGACCTTACCACCAATGTTGACTGAGGAGCTTGAATTGGTTGTACAGCCAGAAGATATTCTGCAGTGGAGGACTGATGTTGGAGGCAATATGGAGGTTTTGGTGAAATGGGCTCATTTACCATCCTGTGATAACTCTTGGGAGCGAGCTTCCAAGATGTTGGAGGTTTTTCCGTCTTTTCCCCTTGAGGACAAGGTAGTTCTTTTAGGGGGGGTATTGATAGGATTGCTAGTCAAGCAAGGCTTCCTATTAGGAAGGTGTATGAGAGAAGAAACCAAGTTTAAATTCTATGTGTTAGTTTTGTTAATTGCTGAGTTGTGCCAGCTGTAAATCCTAACTTAATTAGTTAGGATGGTTAGTATAAATAACAGAAGCTTAGTCTTCAATAGGTAGGCAGTTAGAGAGTTAATTGATTGGAACTGAATTGCAGGGCAATTCAGTTGGCAGATTCTGTAATTGTCACGCTATTCATTGTTGTCAATTTCAATAATACATTCTTGAGAGAAACCATTCTTGATTTTCTTTACTTCATCTATTCTCTTCATTTTTCTTCAGTTTCACATACCAGTTCTAACAGATTACCCTAAAAAATTTGTTACTTACATATAGAAGCTTTCACGAAAAATCTCATTGTATAAATAAAGTAGTCAAAATGACATTGTTGATTATTTATCTTATTAAGTTATAACAGTTTGGCCCTTTATCTCATGAAACATTTTCAATGTTTACCTTTTTATAATTTTTTGTTCAAAAATTGTTGAGGTGTCCAAAAAACATATGAATTTTCAAAAAAATGTGACATGGAAAATGTAGTTGCAATGGTCACTTAGCCCGCTAGACTTCATCTTCTTTTTATAAAATAGGTTTTTGTTTTCCCCCAAATCATCAACCCTAAAAATCGATTTCATCAAATTACTGTATGTGATGGCATCAATCTGTGTCACTTCTTCGAATTCAAGAAACCATAACAACCCTACCTTCAATTTGAGTGCAATGTAAGTTGGATATGGACCACAATGCCATTGTGGTATGAACACTATTATTTGAACCATCAACAAATTCTGACCAGAGGTAGAAAATTCTAGAGTTGTAGGAACTTTGTGGTGAGTTTCAATTTTCTACCACATTGGTTTGTTAAATTTATGAGCTTGCATTTTCTATTTCTTTAGTTTTTAATTTTCTATTTCTTTAGTTTTTAATTTCTTGAGTTTTGTTTGATTTTTGCAGAATAGTGACGTTGATTGGGGATACATTTTTTTTTATTTGGTATCAGTCTATATTCCTGAGCAACAAGCTCTACAATAACCTTTGGAACAAACTCTGCAACAACCTCAACAACAAGTTTTACATACACAATGATTAGAATGTGTCAAAAAAGATATGGAAAATACAACACTTAGAAGAACTATAATGAAGATGCGTGAGGATGCCAAATCGATAAAGAACAATTTGCTTACTGTTAACAATAATGTGTTCAATGTTGATGTTCATTTTAGGGGGGAAATTGATCTAATTAGTTTAAGTTGTATGTTGATTGATTTAAATCTTAGTTTAAGTGTTTAAGTTAATGTATTAAATTTGTGTAAGTTGTTCATGGTCAATCAATATTATGTATCATTTGAAGTTAGTTTTATGTATCCTTAAATTATTACAGATCCAGACATCCATTCATAAACATAATTGTTACAAAACATACATCCATAAACATAACCAAACTGTTATAAATTCATACATTCATTAATACAAAACATAACCAAATTGTGTTTTAAGTACAAGATAGACAACAAAATATTCAATCATAATTTAGGGCACAAAATAGACGACAAAAAATGTAGACTCATTCATAGTCAATCAACAGCTTTCCTAGTAGGCACTTTCTTTCTCATTGCAGCAGGTGATTTAGAGTTTGTAGTTGGAAGCAAAGAAGATGTTGCTTTTGGTGGTGGTGGTGGTGGTTGAGAACTAGAAGTTTTTGAACGAGTGTTAGATTTGGGAGTGGAAGTGGGAGTGTTAGCTTTGTTTTTTGGTATTGGACTGTGTAGGTTGGGATATGGAAGTTTGTGATGGTTGAGACTGTCTAGGTTTCCTAGATTTTTTTGGTGATTTGGACTGGAATGGTCAATTTGGTTGGGGACTAGTTGGGGCTAATTTGTTGGGTTGGACAGTTTGGGTAGGGATTGGTTGGGGCTGACTGGTTTGGGGCTGGACATATGTGTGTGTCATTCAATGTTCTTAATTTCCATGTACTCTCATTTGGCATCTTAGCATAGTATGCAAACACTCTCATTATTTATTGCATAACTTTTAATGGCATCCTTGAATTCTTCCTTTGAAAATCTTGTACCATCTTTTTAAGCATGATAAATGATGGATACATGGTATTACTATCCCCATCATAATCACCGTCAAAATCAATTTTCAATTTCTCTGAATGGTAATCTTCATCACTCTCTACCATAGTTTAGACCACGTTTTCAGTTTGGTCCATATTTTGATCTTCTTCTAATCTAATTTATTCAACAAACTTAGGTTGGATATTAGATGGACAAGATATAAATTACTTTTCCCTTAGTCTTAGTTCAATTAACTATTTTCTAAAAGTTTCGAATTTCCAGCAAAATCATACCACATCTAAGCTACATTCATGTACTTCATTTGTTTAACAAGATCTAAAATCTCGAAATACCCTCATCTATCAACGTCACATTTCCAGTTTATGTACCATTGTTGTCCACAAATTGTCTCCCATGGTGGAAATCCACATTAAAAAACATCCATACTATGACAAAAGACAAAAACATTTCAATAAACAACACAATTTTTACAGATAAAATAGTCCAAAACCTCAAACCCAAAAAAGAAATATGAAAAATTCAAAGTGAACCACATACATAAACAACTCATTTCAACACAACCCCGTCAAATATGACAAAAAATAATATGTTACCCCACCACTACTAAAAAAGAATCAAATCAATAACAAAATGAACGAATAAAATAATCTTTACACAGAACAAATTCCTTAAATAAAAAATAAATTATTCACACAAGATTCTGATAATACGTATCTCGTAATTGTTTCGATGACAGGAATCAATCCACCGTTTTCACCCTTGACGATGATTTTTCCCATAACAAAAATCAACTTTATTCTCTCAGGAAGCCTATAAACCTTAGTGTATTCAACGTTTCTGAATTTAGAGCCCTGGAGAAATGTTTATCCACATTTCAAATGTATCAAAGGATGTTAAGGTCACATAATCACCGTTTGTGACACATTAGCATTTTTTTTGAACAAAAATGAAATTAAGGTTTTTAAGTTGTCAAGATTCTAAAAAATAAAAGACCAGTTTAAAATAAATAAATAAATAAGTTATTACAACTAAATAAGATAAATGACCAAAAATATAATTTTGCCAATAAAGTATGTCATGGATTCAAACACACTCTTGTATATGATGGCTAGAATTAGTTAACTGTGAATTGATTTAGCTTGCTTTTTCCTACCATTAATACTTCAGCTAGATGGGTTTCTACTCTCTTATGAAATCCTTAGATATTTAGTATAATTGTCAAGGTCTAAAGGACAAATAATAAGAAACTCTCATTCTCATAGTAAACAATAATACTCTACAAGGATTAATTTTCTTAAAAGTTTATTAAACAATATGTTAATCTAATCTAATGTCGTGTATTACATTTTTATTGCAGTTCATATGTTACATTTTTATTACATTAGTAATTAGTATAGTAAGACCGATACATGATTAAAATCTCTCATTGTCAAGGGAGATCCCTTATTTGACTATCCCCTCTTTTGTGTGACATCTTTCATCACTTGTGATAGCATAGACTCTTTTATTATTGCTTTCACTTTTCAGCTCAACTTTCACAATGGTCAGCATCAGCACAAAAAACTCTGAGACTGTTTTGTCTATTGGCATCCATAAGTAAAATTATGCCTCTAGATTGAGGATGCGAATTTGTATCTCAGAGAATGTCTTCACATCAATACCCCATAACCTGTTTTGACATATCAATTTAGAACAGTAATTAGGATATAAAAAATTATTTAGAAGGCAATGATCAGTTCAGACAACAAAAAGCTCTCACCAGCAATCTATCCCGACAGCATTGGCCCCGAGTTTATCTGCTTTTCGATCGTCTCCGATGTGTAAGGCCTTGCTAGCCTCTACATTTACTTGATCTAGAAGGAAAACATTGGCAATGAGTCTTTACTAACTAAAGCATTATTGTCACAATTAAGCATTATCGTCTCCAATGTGTAAAGCATCATTGTCGCATTATGAGAAATTAATCCGATGAAAAGTGAAGGAAAATGAAGCCAAAAGAAACCCTTGAAAGAGTGAAAATTTAATTAACATAAGGAAAATATGAAAATATATGTATTTTCTTATTGTTCCACAAGAAAACCAAACAAATGTTGTAATTGTTATTTTACAGTATATGCTAAGGAATGCCAGGAAAGGAGGTTTTGTGTGAATCATATTATTGTTAAGAAGAAACAGAACATAAACTATTTATCATGTATTTTGCAAATGAAGTCTGCAGAACAGTAACTAATAATCACATACCTAGAGCAGCTTGAAATATTTTTGGGTCTGGTTTTTCATATCCAACCTCTGATGATATAATGACAGCGTCAAATCTGAGGCAAAAAACCAGAAAATGAAACATTAAAAAACCATGTATAAGATACAATCATCAGACTTTGCAAGATTTCTCCAAAGTAAGCTGTTCAACTTCAACAAACAATTTTAGATGAACACCTCACCATGGATGCCAATAAAATGTCCAAAAATGAAATATAGTTAGTATCATCATATTGACCGAATGGATGATACTCACAGATTTAAAACATTCAGATCATTCAATAGCTTCCTTAAGCGGGAGTCAAAATTGGATACAACGGCCATCTTAACTGTGTCACCGCTCGTCACATTAGCAATGACTAAACTTCAAAGAATGTAAAAACATTTTAACAGTGTAAATAGCTTAGGAAAAATTTTAAATGTTTAATTTATTTGACCTCCAGCATCCTTGAGAAGAGTCATTGTTTCAAAAGCTCCACTAGGAAGATGCCATGCATCACCTTTTGCATAGTACTGGTACAAAAATAACTGAAGTTCAGACATAAGTGTGTCTCATTTTAAGTTTGAAAATAAATTTCAGCAACTCTTAAACACTCTCCTGCCAATTTATTTTTCCTTGGTAAGTAAGCAACAACAACTAGCAATAACAAGATGAACATTCCGGAATCAACAAGATAAGAAACAACTATATCAAAACCAATAAATCAAATTTTAGTTATGTTTCAAAGGAGCTGATGAAAAGCAAAGAGAGTTTGCAATTTTCTTATCATTTTCTATAGGTATAGATAAACATTTTCAAGAAGATCAAAGTATTGTACATATAGATTTTCTCCGGACTTGGTTGATTGCATCTTTATGAGTTGGAAATGAGAGAATGACTGACAGATAGGAAAGTCGAGAAAGGTTACCTCATAAACTTCCTCAAAAAAGTTTTCGTCTCCACAACCAGTGGCTTCAGAAACTACAAATTTCCAAAATGGCCTTCCATCACCCTGTAGTTAATAAATATAAGAGAGTGCATGTTATTGCCATAACAAATGCCATTTTGAAAGAAATTAATTGTGATTAGGTTTCAGGTTAGAAAAATATGCAACTACATGTAACATAGAAAACAACAATGACATCAATATAGTGGAATAATGGCAATAGCACAAAGTTGGCTTCAATTGACACAGAAGTTGAGCAAGCTGTCACTTTGCATATCATGATAGTTAAGTTGCTTTCCAGTGGTTCCAATAAAACTGTGAAAGCATAAATTTTTCTTGCGGCCGGAAACTTCTATGGTCCTGCTACCATATGAATGTTTTCTAGTACAACAAAAACATAATGACGACAAGCTGATACTTTGTGTACAAAATCACTACAACTTACCATAACCTTTCAATAATTTCCTCTTATTTTACCTCGTAGAAAACAGCAAGCTTATAGAAACTGTTGATATCATTAAAAACATTTTCAATACACCAGCTTTACAGGGTCGTCACTCAAAATACAATAGCTCAATAAAAAAAAGTGATGAGGAAACAATGGTATATAGAACAGAGAAGACGTCAGAAGAAAACGGGTTTAAAATGACGATGGCCAATCATGTTACAAGAAAAAATAACAATGGTAGAGCATAGACCTGGTATCGTAATTTTTCAGGCCATTGTGCAGTAAATGCTCTCTTAAATCCTTGTTTTATCTCAGCTGGATTCACAGTCAAACCTGAACATAGGCATAACAAATGAAAACATCTATCCAAAATGCATAATAAAGGGAAAAATGTTAATAAAGGGGTGTGGGTGTGACAATATAACAACTCTTATTGATGTGTATATTTGTTAAGAGTCTCATATTAGATACATTTATCAGTGAGAGTCTATCACCTTACAAACCGATTTTAATTAATAAACTATACAAATGATAAGCAAGTCTTTTTTATAACTTTTACCTTAGCTTATTTTTTATTCTAATGTCTAACAGATTTGAGATAATCACAGTAGAACATTCTATTATTATTATATCGTATTAGGCTCTATTCGGCAAGACTAAGGATCTATTTGGCAAGTCCAAACCGCTAGCTTGTAGCGGATAGCTTATAGCCTATAAACTCGTATGATCAAAATAGAGTTGTTTGGTAACGGTTTTCTCTCACAATCATATAGTGTTTTTTACAAGTTTATAGGTTTTTTGATATAATACTTCGAGTAGCATTTGAGCTTATAACATATTATATTTTCTCTTATATTTATGTTCGTTATCTTAATTGAAAAAATTTAAATATAAAGTAAAAATTATCTTCCTATCATTTTATACTAATCAGTTAATTCAACTGCTAATTTTAATAAACACTTCAAAGTCAATTTGTTAGATTATCCGCTATAAGCTCATCCACTATCAACTAGCTTATTCACTACTTTTTACCAAAATAGGTCTAAATTGCTGACTTACGGCTTATAATCTCGTATGACCAAAGTATAGTTGTTTGGCAATGGTCATTGACTCACGAGCTTGTAGCATTTTCTCATCACTTATAACATTTTTCTGATCCTACTTCAAGTAGAGTTTGAGTTTATATAATATTGTTTTTCTCTCGTTTTTGCCCTCAGTATTTTAATTGAAGAAATTAAAACATTAATTAAAAATATGTTTTTATACCATTTTATATTTATCATGTAGTTTAATCCACAAATTTCCGCAAACACTCAAATTCAAAAAGGCCAATTTCTCCCTCATCAACTATCAACTAATTTATCTATTATCTGCTATAAATTGATCTTCTATCACTCATTTTATCTTTTAACCACAACTTATTCCCAAACATAGCCTTAATATTGGTAGTAGCGAAATAAAATATTGAAAACGAACCATATTTGGATCCAATAGTAGCATAAGTTTCCTCAACGGGTTTTGCCAATTGCAAGAGAGTGCCACCAGCATCCAACAGCAATGCCTCATATGCCCTCTCACCACCATGAGAGTAGTTTGATCCACCTACACAGTTCATTTCAACATCATAATAAAAAATGTAAAAAAGAAAAACAAGAAATTGTTAGGGGAATGAGTGAAAGGAAAGACCTTTGTTGATAGATGAAGAGAGTGAAAGTGAATTGGGAAGCATGGAATAGCGGGGATTGGGTTTGAGAGCTCTGAAGAAAGCGTTTCCGGCGGGAGAGCATCTCATCACTGGAGGAATAGGGCCCACCATCGTCACTCTCGTTAAACACTAGGCAGTAGGCACGGTCCTCTTTTTACATTTTTCTATACTTTTTTCCTTTATCATAATAAAAAAACAAAAAAAACTATATTTAATTTTTTGCTATTTAAATTTTGAGAAATGTTACTTTTCTTAATTTAAAAAAAAAATAGAAATAGAGTTAGATTATTAACCGGAATAAAAAAAGATGGAGTTAACTCTTTAAAATTAGAGTTTGTTTGATGGTTACCGTAGGATAGAGATTGCATAAGTTAAAGAGCAGGATCAATACATGTAGGGATGGACATCGAGCCGGTTTGGTTGGTTTCAAGCTAAAAGTGTTAAACTGGTATTTATTAGTCTAATTTTGTCAAATTTTTTATTCTGGTGTCGGTTGTGGGTGGGTGGGTAAAAACGGGTTGAACTTTATTGTACCTATTTTTGCTTTTTTTTTATATAAAAAAATCTGGTCTTATATAGTTTGTTATATAGAAAATTAGTTTTTGTACCTCACAATTTGTTTTGTACCCCATTTTAAATTGTTTTTGAGTGAAAATACTAAAATAACCCTCAAATTTCAGTAAAATTCAAACACTTTTTCCATACCCCTCATTCTGAATTTTCCGGAATTTTTTCACAGAAAATTTCAAATTCATTGAAAAATCCGGTACACAAAATGCATACCGAAAATTTCAAATTTCTGGGTACAACTCCCGGAAATTTCAAAAATGAAATTTCCGGTATTGCTGAAATTTCAAATTTCCGGTATTAAATTTTATTAAATTATTTAAAAAATAAAAATACTAATAATAAATTAAAATAAAATACATTAATAAATTATAAATTAATTTTATATTTTAATTACTATTATTATAATTAATAATTATAATTATAATTAAAAATGATTATAATTAAAATGATTAAATTAAAATGATTAAATTAAAATGATTAAATTATATTATAAATTTTAATAATATTATTAATATTAATAATAAGAAAAAGAAAGTTATATTAATAAAATAAAATAAAAATACATTAAATTAAATTGAAGAAACAAGATGCGGTTGACTAAATGTGCCTAAACAACTAACGTTATATTATTTTAACAACTCTCTCCTATTTTGTAGATAAATTTTAATTATTTTAACAACTATATCCTGTTTTGCAGATAAACATAATAAATAAAAATTAATAATTATAATAATAATAATAAAATCAAATAAAATACGTCAAACTTAGAACAGTTGACTATGCCAAAACAAATAACGTATTCCTAATATTTTGCAGATAAAATAGCAACATAATTTTATTTTGTTAACAACTCCCTCTTATTTTTATTCCGATCTAATAAATAATAATAGCAAAAATAAAATATTGTTAATTTAATTTACAAAATAATAATAAATTTTTAAAAAATCAAAATATATTTAATAGAAAAATAGGAATGTGCGTCCAAAAAAAAATACATTAAATTAAATTAAAAAAAATACAAACTGGATTTTTGAAATTTCCAGTCAAGAAAAAGTAACTACCGGAAATTTCAAAATTTCAAAATTTGAAATTTCCGATCAAGAAAAAGTAACTACCGGAAATTTCAAAATTTTGAAATTTGCTATAAATAAAGTACCGGAAATTTGTTGGGGAAATTTCCGGTAGTACAATTTGTTAACCAGAAATTTCCCACTTTTGAAATTTCCGTTAGTTATAAATTATGTACCAGATTTTTTGGGGAAAATAATTATGTACCGGAAATTTGGTTGAGGGGTGAGATTTTAGAGTAATTTTCTTTTTACCATTTACTGAATAAAAATAAAGGGGTATTTTAGGGTTTTTAACAAATTGAGGGGTACAAAAACTAATTTTCTGTTATATATAATACAACTATAGCCCATTAAAAAAAACTGGCCCAACCTGCCAATCATACATCACACTTGTTTTATATCTTCAATTTTTCTAAATCACAATTTTGTATAATAATCAATCAGTTTTGTTGTATCATAGTTCTCAAGCACATAGCATTTGCAATTAGCCACATAAAGTCTAAGACTAATATTAAATCACAAATTCATCAGCAACATAAGTCACAGTCACATGATAACACAACCAATACAAATTACATCCTCAAGTATAAACTACATCATGATCAACTTAATTAAAATTTGACATTAATCAAAGGAAGGCAATATTGTTGCACCATGAGGATTTACTGGTAATTTCAACACCATGAATATTTCTTCTTCTGCACACATATAATACAAATTAGAAGGAAAAAAAAGTTGTAGAACAGAATAATATCGGTGTTCAAATTAGAAAGAATCACTGACAATTACATAACATAATAACAACAATGTTCAAATTAGAAAGAACCAATGACAGTTACAAGACAAAATAACATCAATGTTCCAATTAGAAAGAATTAGTGACAGTTGTAGAACAGATTAACATCACTTGGTAAAAAATGTAAAACACATTATATATAATCAAACTAATCCAACAACAAAATTTGTAGAAAAATACCCCAAGAGCAGTGAGAAATTTGCTTCAGTTTTGTTCTGTTCTCATAGCAGTGAGACTCCAACATGACATCTATGTTTCAAATTTTAAACAAATAACTAAATCAAGTTTTCATATGCATTGCATACCCAGCAATTGAATTGTAACAAAGTTGCAAATATTAACTTACATAGGTTTTCTTTGGTCAATTTTGATCCAAAGCCCCAAAATTAGAAGTTGATGCAAAGATATGGTAAGTTTGTCCAATGCCACAAAAGTATGAGTCGGATGGTTTGTAATTTATTATATTGACAAGTTATGCGATAAAATGACAATCAAATCAAAACTTACAAATAAATCCTCATTAGTGCAAACAATAGCAAGCTCCTTCAAAAAGCTTTTTGCTCCATCTTATCCAACTCATTCAACAACATTACTTACAAAAATAAATCATAAATAAGTCAAAAGAACATTGAAATCATTTATAATAAACTAAAACTAAATGAAGCGCCTTACCTATGATGAGTCTTGTGTGACTCCAAAAAATAAAAAATAAAAAAGGCAGCCTATAATAAATAAATAAAAACTAAACATAATTATAACAATAAAACTAAACATAATTAAAAACATAACATAATTATAAAAGGATAATCATAAATTGGACCTTCAACAATTTAAACACAGCCTGAAGGTTGTGACTGAGAGGAAGGTAGTGGACCACTTCCAGCTGAGCTTCCATTAAATCTATGATACATTAAAAAAGATTGAATCATCATGTTAAACACATATAAACATTACATATAGCAATGAATACAATTAGAAAACAGAACCAAACCGAACTAGCCTGAACCGGTTATGCGGTTTGGTCTGGTGCACCGTGGTTTTTAATGCATAACTGAACTAATTTATTAACCTATTAAAAAATCAGTATGTGAATTTTCCAAAGGAAACAACTTTTTCATTGAGTGGTTGATAGAATTAAATTCAGTTTAGTTCTTAAGTTATATAAGTAGTTCATTTTTTTAATGGCAGTTTGGTTCAGTTTGGTTCAAAACAATCATTTGAACACTCTTACTTATAATCATAACACATAATCTAAAAAACCATATAGTCTAAAAAACCAGATTATTAACATAGACTTAATTACCAATTATAACCAAATTTAAGCAATAGACTTAATTACCATATCACATGAAGCAGAATATTAGCATGCACTAGACAATAGACAAGTTAAATTATTCTAAAAAACCATGTAGTCTAAAAATAACATACACAATCTCTTTACAACAAGTTGATTAACAAAATATTTACAATGTTAACTTACAATTTTCTAACCTAGCTCCTTGCATGCTCCTGCCTCCTTGGCCTTGCTTCATTATTCCAAACCAGAAAAGTTCAAAAAACACTAAGTAAGTATTGAGCAGAATCTACAATGTAGCAATATTTAATTATAATGAGACAAACATGAATCTAAAACTAAACATCATAAACAAATCAAAGATAAATATAAAGCTAAATAATATAAACAAATCAAACATGAATGTTATACTAAAAAAAATAAACAAATCAAACATGAATGTAAAACTACAAAGAATAAATAGGTCAAACATGAAAGTAAAAAGTAAAACTAAAAAGAATAAACAGAGTAAACATGAACATTAACTCAGGAAACCTAACTTACAACCTTATGAACTTAGAATACATTAACCCCAGAAAGGCAAAAACTTACTTAAAAAGAATAAAATATCAAACTAAAAACCAAAACTCAAAAATTACAAGAGCATAAACCTTAAAATAGAAAATACAAGATTATAAAACAACGGTCTACAAAATTAGCAAGTAAAAAAACTGTAAATAACTACAAATGTAAAACTAATAAATCTAAATTTACATAAACTACAAATGAAAGCTCTATCAATTGGAAAAATGAATCATAATAAATTCCATCATTATCTTAGAAACATGAACAATAGTAGTATAATCAATACCTAAGAAATCATAAAACACTAAAAAAATCATATATTAACCTTAAAAGAAACCCTAACAAACTAACCTTCTCTAAAGGTTCAACAGATAAATGAGATATGGACAACCTCTATATATTATCAATACCTAAACATAATGGAAACATCATAAAACAAATGTTCGTGAAAAAAGATCAAACCCTAACACAAAATAGTAACTTCAATGAGAAAAACAAATCAAAACAAAACACAAAAGCATATAATACCTTTCAAGTTAAACATTGAATAAAGAAAGAACACCTTTTTAAGATAAACATTTAATAAATTTTCTGAGATTAGAGAGTTACGGTTAGGTAAAAATTTCAAAGGAAACTTACCAGATAGATTTCGTTGCATGTTTGTAGGCTAAAGTGAGACAGTGGCGATGGTGACGACAACGATAGTGACGACGACGATGGTGACCGTGACTGTGAGCAACAGAGACTCAGAGAAAACCGTTTGAGTCTTTGAGAGAGACGAGAAAGAGAGTGAGGCGGATGTGAGTGACTATGTTGAAATTTGAACTGAAGTGAGTGTTAATTGGGCTGGGCCGCTGGGGGATTGTGTGTTATTGGGCTTTTTAAAAAAAAAATTGCCTTGGACAGGTTGTGGCTTTGTGCGACGTGAGTACTGAAAGTGAGTAATACTGTGTGTGCATTTTACCTATTAATATATAATATAAAACTAATAATATTAATATATAATATAAAAATAATAATATAATTCGGTCGGGTTCGGGTACCGACAAATCCAAATTACACATCCAAACCCGACCGTGTAGACCCATGTGAACCCTTATTTTTCACCCGCTCAACCCATCAACCCGAAGAAACCCACCCGCAAACATAAATTTTCTATTGGGTCGGTCGGGTTCGGGCGGGTCCGGATATTATGTCCACCCCTAAATACATGATAAGATATGTACGTGATGAGTTATTATGTGATATGTTTGATGTGCACAGGATAACAAATCGGATAAGATTATTTTATCATATCTAGTGTTTAATACACACGAGATAACAAATGATATGATATAAATTGTGATAAAATGACAAATTTGTTCTTGTAATCTATTTAATTTTTTTTTCCTTCAAAGTAACATTTATAAATAAACCAAAAATGCTAAAAAAGTGTAAATAAATTATGAAGTCATTTTATATACTTGAAAAAATTGTTCACGATACTAAAAAACTTATATTATTAAAATTTGCAATACATTATATCAAATTAAAATTATCGATTACGTACATAACAATAACATATCATAAAGAGTAAATATATTGTCTTACATGTTTCTATCAAACCATACAAAATAAACTAACAAAAGTAAAATGTATTAAAGCTAGATAAGTAAAGTACATAAATAGAACTAGTAGATCAATGACTTAATAAAGACAAGACAATCAACATCATCACAACCCCAAAATATGTGCAAGCGATGTGGTACATATAATATTTTGTCTGCTGCAGCAAAACGTTTTTGTTCTGTTAGAAACATTTTGTTTAACTCATTCATAATATTTTTTGAATCATCAAACACATCATTACTAACACCTAGATGATTTGTAGCTTTACCCAATCGTTATGAACTTCATTCAAGCCAATTCCCAAAAGTATTTCCTAACTCAGAAATGCCATGAGCAATAATATGTGTCCCTCTGTTTCTTCTATTTGATTGAATTTCCACTTGGTCATAAATTTAGAGAGGTGTGCATGTCTTCTTTTACTACGAAACAAAACAGAAAACTCGGTACAAAAACATAAATTTAGAAAGGCATGCATGCATTCTTTTACTACAAAATTAGCACTACAAATAACTTCACGTAAGATGTAACGAAGAGAAGTACTTCAACCAGGAAAATCAAGGAGAGAGTGGACCTCTTTCAAGAGAGGTTGGAAACCCAGCGGGTTAGACGATACACCTCTTACCATGTTAATCAAAGGCTTAGAATCGCTTTCAAAGATGACCTTTTTTAAGCCCATATTTCGAGTCACTCTAACACCATGAAGAAGAGCCCAAATTTGATTAAAAAGAAAATTTTCAACGCCTAGATTGCCATAGTAATCGGTACAATAATTGTAATTCTCATCGCGAATGAGCCCACCAAATGGAGAATTTCGGGTAATAGGTTGAAAGGCAACATCAACATTCACTTTATAATATCTAAATAGGGTGTTTTTCAAGTAGTCTCAATACTAGTGTTCTTGTGTTTTCAAAACCCAATGGGTTTACTAGTCTTTTTAACAACCAGATGAATATGATATTTGATTTTAATCCAGACATCTATGTACAAGTCAGAGGAGTTTGAAAACACTAGTTCATTCATATCCTTCTAAAGCCTCCAAAAAAAGCCTCCAAACAATAATTGGTAGGCCATGACCAAGGAACATAACCCTTTTTTTCTCTTCAAATTTTTGTGTTGTTCTAGTTATACTTTATTATTCCAGTTGTGCATGTACTATTTAGTGTGACCTCACACCACAGACCTTCGTGCAATCCTCCGACGAGCACAGTGAGATTTTTTACGCCGCTAAACTATGCGCACACGCCTCCACACGTTGCCTCCTTATTCACACATGAGACCCACACGCCTCCACCAACCCTCCACATGACAGCGTGTGACATACCTCTGGCCACCAACTTTTCAACATCAACAATTGCTCAAGGCCTTACGTCATATTTTGAGGTCCTTTTTAACTTTTGGTGATTTTTCAACAACTTTTCTTCTCTTTCGCCTAACGTTGATCGTCATGTATGGCGTTGGATCGACTGTTGCCTCCTATTTGGTTTTCAATTTCACTACGCTTCTTCTTATCCTTTGTGAAAAATCGGTAGGTGTTGCCTATTACGCAGGATGGGCAACTGCCATTGAACTTTGGTTTCAAGGACAAGGTCGTAAAAACCATTTGCTCAAATAATCCAAGGATGTCGCTGCCCATGATCAAGACAATTGGAAACACATTGATGCCTCTTTATGCAGCGTTCTTTGGTTTTCAATTGATGTCAAACTTCAATCTCAGTTCGCTTGTTTAAAACGTGTTATGATGTTTGGGCAAAGGCAAAAAAGACATAATGCAATGACATTAATCGTTTAAACACTGTAGTCTCTAATCTTATTTCCATAAAGAAACAAGAAATGGATATGCAAAATTGCATAAGTAAGCTCGATAGTTTGATTGCTGACTTTGATGCACTTATGCCCTTTACTGACATTGCTGAAACACATGATGAACAACATGAAAAATTCTTTATGGTTCTGGCCCTTGCAAGTCTTACACTAGATCTTGACTTAATTCGCAATCAAACTCTCTATAGTGCTATTGTTACATCATATGAAACTATTTGCAAACAACTATTGTGTCTTTCGGCCCCTATCAGCTCCTGCCCCTACCTTTGCTTCTCTCAATGTGTCAGTTGAATATGTTGCACTTGTCTCTAATTCTTATCAATGAGCTAGTAGAGGAAAAAGACATGGACATAATTAGGGTTAAACTTGATGCAACTATTGCAACCGTTTTGGCCATGTTGAAGCATAATGTCGCACCAAAGCTAATCAAATGCAACCCAGAGTCGTCAATGTTGCTCAAATTGAGGCCTCTAACATAAGTGATCAAGTCGCGCTCTCTACCACAAAGTATAACGAGTACATCAAGCTGAAGGCACACATGCAAACTACCACACAAGTTGCCTCTATTGCTCATATCGATGATTCTATTGCCTTTGTTACACAACCTTCTTCACTTATACCTTGGATACTTGACTCAGGTGCCTCTGATCATATGTCTGGTAATAAATTTTTTTTTCTCGTGTTAGACTTATATATACACACTACCTAGTATTACTTTGGCTAATGGGTCACAAACTAAATGCCATGGTATTGGCCGAGCAAATCCCCTACACACACTTTTATTTGGGCTTTGTGCTTTATATCCCTGGTTGGCAGTCATCTACTAAAACAACATTTGTCTCAAAACTTTCAGACTAGATATTTGGGGCTGCTAATATATTTTTTGGGGATTGAGGTTGCTCAGTCTAAGACACGTATAACAATTACTCAACAAAAATATGCCCTTAATATACTTAAAAAAAACAAGCATGCTTGATTGTCGCCCACGTGATACTCCTATGGATCTCAATGTCAAGCTCCTACTAGGTTAAAGGGAGCCATTGCAAAACCTTAGTAGATATCGACTTGTTGGCAAACTTAATTATCTTACAATAACTAGACCTGATATTACATTTGTTGTAAGTGTAGTCAGTCAATTTCTGAATGTTCCATGTGATAGTCACTTAAATGTTGTGATTCATATTCTAAGGTATATCAATAATACACCTGACAAAAGATTACTTTATGAAGACAAGGGTAACACCGAAGTTGTTGGCTAATCTGGTGCTGATTGGGCAGGGTCACCATCAGATAGAAGATCAACTTCTAAGTATTGTGTCATTGTTTGAGGTAATTTGATATTATAGCGGAGCAAGAAACAAAACATAGTCGCAAGATCGAGTGCATAAGTAGAGTATCATGTTGTGGTTGCAACAACTTGTGAACTTACATGGCTAAAACAGTTACTCAAACAACTTAAGTAAGGAAATGTCAACATAATGAAACTAGTTTGTGATAACCAGGTTGCACTTCATATTGCTTCCAATCTGGTCTTCCATGAGGGAACAAAGCAGTTAGAGATCAGCTATCATTTTGTAAGAGATAAAGTTCTTTCCAAAAAAATCACAACTAATTTTGTTGGTTCAAATGATCAATTGATTGATATATTCACTAAGTCACTTTGGGATCCTCGAGTTGAATCTATACGTAACAAGCTTGGTACGTATGATATGTATGCTCTAGCTTGAGGATGAGTGTTAGAGTTCAAAGTATGATTTTATTGTTCCTTGATTGTACAACTTCCTAGGTTCGTTGGTAGAACTCCTAGTGAAATACAAGTTCTTAGTATTTTAATGTAATTATTGTAACTTCATTATAAATAGAAGATGTGTGATCTTGTTTGAGACACACAAGAAACACATAAAATATATCTTTACTATAACGTTGTTGTTGATGATGCTTGTTGGAAGCTTGCAACAGAGATGCATTTGTCATATAAGTCAAATTATTTTATGATAGATTAGTGCTACTTTTTTCGATAGTTATAATATGTAGTATAATTATAAAATATTTGTTAAACTTTTTAATAACATATATTTTCCTTTTTATTATAATTAGTTTAATTTTCACCCATTGTCATTTTAAAAAAAGTTTTACATGGTCAACATATCACAATCAATGTTGAAGGTACTTTTGGTCATGGAATAACACATGTAGGGCAAACTCAGTAGATGACGCTTATCAGACATTGCGTCAAGAAGGTGTCAATAATGTGTCTTCACCGCCATTCGTAGATATTGTTTGGAATAATTTTTTTCCATTAAAGGTATCAATCTTTGCTTGGAGAATGTTGAATAACAGATTGCCAATGAGAGCATTATCTACGAATCAATTGTGGAGAGAATCAAACGGTTCAATTTGGAGTTTTGTTTTATTGTGGTATAGTGCTTCAATCAAAGTTCTTAACTATATGGCTCACTACTACGTGGTTAATTTAGAAATAAAGAAACAACGTAGTTTTTGGTAATCTTGTAGAAAACATCATCTTTTACTTGAGAGTATTAAATTATTGTCTTGGGTTGACTTAGAACACACGTGGAATGATTTTACTTTGAATTTCATCAGCGGCGCGATCAATCCAAAGGGAGTTCGGGATTGGCCTATAATGGGTTCTTGGTAGTGCTTTGTTTGTTTTTTTTTCATTATTTTGGTAGATGGTCTTTCTTTGAATATCTTGGCACACTTTTTTTAGTAGTTTTTGGTGTATGAAGTGTTTAGTTTTTTTTAGAAAAAAAAAAACTATCATAGTTAACCGTGTGTATGATTTTATAATTATTTATGGTAAAAATTAAATGTTTCTAAAAATTTAATGGTAATAAATGATTTGCGTAAACATTATTTGTACTTACGGTTATTGTGAATTACATCATAATACATCCGTTTACTATGAATTTCGTTTTGCTCATTTCACATGTATAAAAGAATGATTAAAAAAAAAGAGAGAAAAAAATATTAATTTTACCGGATTATCCTAATCAACAATTGATTTAATTTTCTAAATTCATAAATGTAATGCTTTGAAAATTTGTACATATTATTAATTAAATACGAACACTCTTATACTTTAAAGTTTAATTGCGTATAATACTCTACAATCAATCATAAAAAGTCACATCTTTATTTTATATTTAATTGGTTTTTAAAAAATTTAAATTTTGAGTAGATTTAAATTTTAGGAGAATCAATACTCAACCTAACTTATGAATACCTAATAATTTACCTTAATTAAATAATATAATTATAAAAAAAATTTACTTTAAAAATAAAGTTACATTCATTTGAAATAAAAAATTTCAATTAAAGTGACAGCAATATTTAGTAATATAAAAAGGAAATTGTGTTTAGTCAACATAAAATAAGAAAGAAAAGTGTGCTTCTCCTTTTAAATGATACAAATCTCAATCATTAATGAAACAAATCAGCAAAATCAATTTTCACCATAGAGGGGCGCCAAATGAAAACTTTTCCCGGCAAACAGTGCGCGCGAGAATATTCAAAAACCCAAATAGAAAACAACACCAACATGCCGTTTTTCATCTCTTCAAAATCTACATCTCAACTCTCATTCTTCAAAAAAAAAAAAAAAATCTCAACTCTCATCGCCATATTCACTTCCAAAAACAAAAACAATAAAAATGGATATCTCAGAGATAGCAAAGAAACTCGGTTTCTCCGATTCCAAACTCCTCATCCGTAAAGCCGCTGAACTCCGTCGCCTCTGCGATGTTCACTTCGATTCCTCCATCATCGGTGTCGTAAGTTTCATTCCCTAACTTCTACTTAGTTAGTTAGTTACATTCTGTAACCGTTTTTAGTTTTTATTCTGTAACTGTTTTTGTTGCGATGTTATAGGGTGAAGTTGCAAAAGCTATCATCTGTATGGAGATTGCGGCGACGAGACTCGGTGTTCTCTTCGACCGATCTTCGGCGGTTAGACTCAGTGGAATGTCCGAAAGAGCTTACATTAGATCTTATAATTCACTTCATAATGGCCTTGGCGTCAAGTTCGTTCCCCTTTTCTATACATTGTTTTTATATTTTTTTCTTTATTTTTTTTTTCGTTTTGTAATTGAAGAGTTTGGTGTTTTAGGTTGAAGCTAGATGTGAGAGAATTGGCGATCCAATTCGGTTGTGTTCGAATTATACCTTATGTTCGCGACGGTCTCAAGATGTAAGTTTTTAATTTTATCATTATAAACAACATCCACTACCTGTTTGATAAAATGCTTTCTCTAATGTGTTGCTGAAATGGTTTTATTTTATTGCTTGCAGTTATAAGGATCGGTTTCTTTCATCTTTGCCGGCTGCTCGCCGTGCTAGTGCTGATTTTACTCGTCCGGTGTTCATGGCTGTTGCTTTTTATTTATGTGCAAAGAAACAAAAGGTACATTTGTTATAATCTCAAAATACAAACGCATTACACACATCATATGCTTATACTCTATTATAATGACATGATTTGTGCTTGTACTTTGTAGCTCAAAGTTGACAAGATTAAGCTAATTGAATTATGTGGTACATCTGAATCTGAATTTTCTAGTGTAAGTGTTGTATATTTATAATGAATTTCTTTAATGTAATGTGTGATGTTTTTTTTTTTACAGGTTTGTGAGTGGTGTTATTAATGAATTTAAATGAATTGTGAATGGTTGCTTTGCTTCAGGTTTCTACTACTATGAAAGACTTGTGCCATGATGTTTTTGGGGTAGCTAAGGAAAAGAAAGACCCTAAAGAAGTAAAGACCAATAGAGGTATATCCCTTTTCTAGTTGAATCGTTATTCAGATTATTATTTCTAATTCCTGTGTTTGTTTTAAGCATGTTTTTCTCTGTTTCTTCCCCTCTTTGGGCAGATCTGCTTGATGCCTTGCCAAGCAAAAGAAAAGCTGAGGATGGTGGCTATTTGTCTGATGATGGGGCAGAGGTATAAATGGCTAACCTGTCTTTGAAATTTACATGACTATATATGATTTCTGTGTGTCATTTTACTAATTATGGGATAGAATTAATGAATTGGTTGTTTTCACCATACTGCCATTTTTTATTGGGCATGAAACTGATCCTTGTAGATCAACTTTCATTTTGGTTTTACCCAAGTTGAACATGTTTAATGTAGATAGACTAAGTTTGTTATCATGTCTTCTGTACTGAAATGTTGGGGGTTTACAGATAGAAACTGTCTTAAGATGGAAAAATGCATAAGGATAGCTTAATGGCTTGTGTTGAATACTACATTTTTCTATTATCCCTTGGTTCTCTGTGTTTCTGATTCCTTCTGACATCCCGTGCATATATAGTTTAATGGCTTGTCATAGGTTAACATTTGATGTATATACAGTGGCTTTTCCAATTTATTTGAATAATGAAGTCGTCACTTTTATGTTGCTAAAATTTTGACTATGAGATTCAACTAATTTTTGTTTTTTGAAATAACTAATATTTGTTGTATATCCAGATTTCAAGTTATAAAAAGAGGAAGCAGATGGAAACACTTGATTATCAAAAGTGGAAATCTTCAGTCCTTGCATCGAATAAACAAGATAAGACAGAAGGTATTGAGACAGTTCTTCATTTTCTTGATCCCACATCTAAGCCAGAGACAATTAACCTTGTTTTTGCTTTAACTTTCTGTAGCGCCTTGCAAGAAACCCAAACAGACCCGCCTCAACTTTGCCAAGGAAACTCCTGAGACTCAGAAGTTGGAGGCGATATGAGATAGTATTGCTTTGTATTGTGATGAAAGATTCCGGAGGAACTTCAGTACAGTATAAAACAAAGAATGAAGATTGGCATTAACCTATATTGTATTTGTAACAGAAGAGGAGTAGTGGTCTAGTTGATTATTCTCACATATAGCGTTCTCAATTTTGTTAGTTGTCTTTTGGTGAATTGCCAAAGCATTAATTTATAGCAAGAACTCTGTACAGACTGTCACTTTTTAAAAATTCATTGGCATTTTTTGGCTTCAAATGGGTCATATATTTGTTCATTTACACGTAGTAAATCTGTAAGACTGTAACTTAATGCGTTTATTTGCATTTTTTTTTGTATATATCCAAGTTTAAGATAATACTATCTTTCAACCGTGCCAAGGTAATGTCATTACAGCCAGCTTTTTCTGTGACTGACTGACTGGAAATAGGCGAGAGATGCTTCCTGTTCTTTTTTCTGTTGTTTGTGTTCATGATGGTACTAGATGTTGGAACAGGTCATATAATTTGAGAGGAATTGAGTTGAAAAGAAGAAAGAAGAAATTGAAATAATCTTGAATTAATCTTGAATCTGAAAAATGAATACAATTTACACAATGCTTTTGGTTCTACTACCTTTTATAGGAGCAGTTCTCTACTATACAAGTTTGTAACCTCCTCAATTAACTTCTAACAGTATTATAAATATGTTCACAAAACCATCAACAACCTTACAACCTGCTATTTCCACATTAGATCCCTTAGATTTGCTACTATCAAGTGAATCCAACTTTTTCATTTTGCTGAACATAATCCTATAACATTTTTGTATCTTTTTTATTAATCTCCTTCATCTTTTCCTTCTAAAACTTGTACTCCAGCTTCACCATAAACTTCTTCCCCGTGACTATTTTGGTATTGTTGACTGTTATTACCATCTTTTCTTTTATGCACTGCCTCTAGACCAGCATTTGCATAAACTGCAAAGTTCTCTTCAAATTGTTGTAGTGTTAAAACTTCTCCCTTTTGTTGAGTCATATTTCTTAGCTCTTTCACCACGTCTGCTCTTTTCAGATCCAACTCTTCTTCGATTTCATGATCACCATTTGATCCAACCTGTTCAGAAATGCATTCTCGTTCTTCAATGTTTTGCTTTGTATTTGACTCATCCTTGAGTTTTTCTTTTCCATCACTCAACAACAACAACACAAGGCTCTCTTTAACCTCTGCAATGTGGTTGATTGTTTTTGTTCCTTGTTGATTTTCAACATCAATTTGCATCACCATATGTACATCAGTTTGTTCAACATTAGAAACATCCAAAGCAGAAACACATTCATCATCTCCTGGATCAATCTTGAGCGATTCTCCATGTTTTACCTCAACACTCCAAAACTCTATTGCTGCATCATATACCACAGCAGTGAAAAGAGTAACAACTTGGTCTGTAGCCTCCTTATAAACTTCTCCAGATTGCTTAATGTCTTTGCCAAGAACATTCACATCACTGGCTTGTTCTGAAAACGGAGAATGTTCTGAAAACGGAGAGTTGATCATGCGTTTTGCTGATCTGTTCAAACAGTCATATCTTTTCTTATACTTCATCTTTATCTTCACCCTCTAATTCAACAATCTCTCACAAGCTGCATTTTCCACTGTAATCACGCCCTCTTCAGTCAAGACACTCATGGTCAACAACACATCAGCTTTTCTCCCCTTGCCGCCTCGACCAATTGCAGTCTTCAATGCTTCAGATTTCAACCCCGTTACCAACTTCATGCCCTCTTCCGACAATCCATCCAGCTGCTGCAAATCAGTCTTGTTGCAAACCAAACGACCAACAGTTCTTGCCCTACTGCTAGAAGCTACAACATGAGTTTTAGCCGCATCCACTAGCTTCACTTGGACCTCACTCTTACCATCATCACTATCGTCATCCAGCCCAATTACTTCCTTCCTTTTGCGAGTAGAAACTGCAGGAACCCTTCTCCTGCTTCTTAGCACAACAACAGGAGTAACTAGAACATTAGCATCTTTGTTCTCTTGCTCAACATCTCCTACATCAACTCCTGCTCTTGCCACACGGTTGACTATTTTCCTTTGAGTTGTAGTTCTACAAGCTGTACGAGGTTGAACAGCTGAGGTACTAACATCACATTCCCTTGGATTCAACATCTCATCCAATCCTTCAACCTCCATCATTCTTGAAGATCTGGTTGGCAGTGCTGTTTTGAAGGTTCTGTTTCTGGACAATGGTGCCTTCAATACAAACCTATTTACACTATCAAACATCTTTATTTCACCATGCTTCATCTTCATTGAATATCCCTTTTCAAGAAGTTGTCCAAGACTTAGCAGATTATTCTTCATTCTTGGCAAATACATCACATCACGTATGAAATATTGTTTGCCATATTTCCTTTGAATCAGCACATTTCCTACTCCTTCTGCAGTTACTTTGCTATTATTTGCAAATCTGATCTCTCTTTTTACCTTCTCATCAATGCTTACAAACCAATCTTTGTGGTCAGTCATGTGATTTGAACAACCAGTATCAAGAAACCAAAACAGGGACGAAGAACGTTCTTCGTTTTTAACACTTTTCCCAGAACGTTCTTGGTTTGTAGTTGCCATAAATGGAGAACGTTCTTCGTTTATGGTGGCCATCAATAACACATCATATGAATCTGAATCCTCAGCTGCCATTTGAGCTTCATCATCCTCTCTTTGGATTTTCTTGGATTTGCATTCATTTGCAAAATGCCCCCAATTTTGACAATTGTAACATTAGATTTCTTTCTTGTTGAATTTCTTCTTACCATTCAAATATTTGTTGTTGTTATCACTTCTGTTCTGATTTTTTGAACTTTCAGCCCATTCATCAGAATCATCAGTCTCTTTATCATAATCATATTTCTTGTACCACTTGAATTTACCTTTGCCTTTCTTGTGTTTCACATCACCTTGGCTGGTCTTCATGAGCTTCAAGAGATCCTTGCAAATCTTCCACCTTCATCTTGTCAAGGTCTGCACACGATTGAAATAATCTGCCACAACTTCATCTTCTTCCATCTGCAATAGTTCGTATTGCCTTCTTAGCATTTGGAGCTTCACTTTCTTGGTCTTTTCCCCACCTTACTTGACCAAGATCTCCCATGTCTCCTTTGATGTAGATGCCTTCGAGATCCTCTCAAAGTTGTTTGAATCCACATTTTGCTGGATGTAAAACAATGCCTTGCAGTCTCTCTTCTTGCATTCTTTGAAGGTTGTTTGCTGTCTTTCTGTTGGATTTGCACCAAGTTGTTCATAGCCATCTTGAACAATCTCAAACACTTCTTGAGCCCCCAACAACGATCTCATTGATGCAGACCACCTCTCCCAATTCTTCCCATCAAGAATTGACAAATTCGCTGGAAATTCTCCTCCGTTCATGTTTTCTTTCTTTCTTTCACTCACACTTGTGTTTCCCAATTTTGATTCCCCCTCACACTTGCACTCGTGTTTCCCAAGAATTATAACCCACGCTCTTGATACCAATTGTTGGCACAGGTCATATAATTTGAAAGGAATTGAGTTGAAAAGAAGAAAGAAGAAACTGAAATAATCTTGGATTAACCCTGAATCTGAAAAATGAATACAACTTACACAATGCTCTTGGTTCTACTACCTTTTATAGGAGCAGTTCTCTACTATACAAGTTTGTAACCTCCTCAACTAACTTCTAACAGTATTATAACTGTCTTCTAACTACCCTAACTAATTTCTAATATTACATTTTGAATTATCTTCAACACTAGATTGGTGGATTATGCAGCCCATTTATGTTATTTGAGACTACCAAGGAAGTTGGTGATTTCTTCTCCCTTTTCTATGTTCTCAAATATGCCTGGAGGCCCTGAACTGTCTGTTTTCTCCAGTTCCTCCCGATTGCTATGCCTATGCGAGAGGCCAGTGGGTTTCTATACACTCTTCGTGTCCCTTGATCTAGGTATGGTTATTATTGAGACTACAAGGTAGTGACTGATAGTATTAACCATCTTATCATCTTACCCAAACTTTAGTGTGAAGTTTTATCAACTGCAATTTAGTATTGTTTCTTTAATTATTAATCAAATGCTATATAAAATATTTGATTTAAAAAAACATTGCAAACTGACTTTGAGTTTATGTTTTGGCGTTGGAATATAAAATGAATATAACTGGAGACTTGCATGGTAATGTTGTCAACACTACAGATTGGAAACGTGATTCCTAATGTTGTCAAGGTTTCTTGTCTGTAAGAGATTATTTAAAATTGATGAATTCATAAAATAATTACTAGAGTCACAAAAACCTTTCAAGTACACCCTGTCATAGCCTATTCAGTAACTAAAAACATAATTAAAAAAAAATCATACTTTTTTATGCAGCTAATAAAGGAAAAACTGTGTTAATTACAATGGAAAAATAATTTGATCTATTTTAAGTTTAAATTATATTTTACTTGAATAATGTTATACACGTGTCCCTTACTATTAGTTGAGACCAATTTTACTATCAATCTTTGAATAGTGGAACAAGAAAATTGAGTTATAGTATTACGTGATTTGCTAAAATTTCCTTGGGAAGAGATTATTTGATGTCTATTTATAGCAATTATTATACACCAATTATTGAAAAATGATTTTTCTTTCGAATGGTGACCATTCATGAAGAGCAATCAACTCATGTTAATTATTATATAACAAATTTTCCTTTATATGACCACTGTTCACGAAGAGCAATTAACATGTGCTAATTATTGGAAAATGATTTTTCTTTCAAATGATCACCATCCATGAAGAATAATTAACTCATGTTAATTATTGGAAAATAATTTTTTCCTTCATATTACCACTATTCATGAAAAACAATTAACATGTGCTAATTAATTTAGTGGAAAAACGATTTCTTTTCCTCTTCCAATAGTTATACTTTGATTCATATATTTATCTTAAATATATACATTCAAAGATGTACTATTTTTATTTTCAAAAAATAATGTTCCGTGAATCTCATATTTTAATCCCAAAAACATATATATATATATATATATATTATTTCTAGAAAAAAATACAAAAATATTCCACTTAAAAAATTTATATATGACAAATTAAATTCTTCAATTTAATCATCAAACAATAAGATATTTATATAGTAAAAACTATAACACTCTTGTGTGTGATTACGTAGGTTGAATACTAAACCGATAATATATTAATTAAATTAATCTATTAATTAAGATAAGCGTCTAACAACACTCCTTAACGTCTAGAGCATGATATTATGATATTATTGTCAAACTATAATAAGTTAACATACATGATCCTAAGGTATTAATTAAAATAGTATTTAATTGTTCTAAATATTCTTTCAACTATTACCCTAAGGTATTAGATGTCCAAAATTAAAATACAATAAATAATTTGTTTATTACTATGATAATCTCAAGTCAAAGAAAATTTATTATAATTCTTCTCGAGAGTTTTCTATTGCCAGATTAAAATTACAAAATCTCAATCGAGTCAGTTCAATGATCATATTAACACATATGCATAATCTATATATATAATTTTATAAATGAGATTTATTAATCTTTATCCAATAAAAACCATGACATATATATTGATCTATCTGGATTATTGATGTCCTACTCACAATAATATCAAAAACAATTTAGATTAAAATAATAAAAGACTTGTTTTTCATTATCACAATCTCAGTAACCATAACAAGTCTATAATTTTAATCAAAAGACTTGACGACTTAACTATTTAATTAAATAGTAATAATGAAATTTAATACTTGGTTATATGAGTGGTTGGATGTTGTACAAATCTAATTATTCCCAACAGCTAAGTGGATTCATCAACCCATTTAAGCTTTGGGTTTTGCAGGTAAAAACTTGAATAAAATCAGTAGCTATGCCAAACTCATTTCAAGCAATTGAATATATAATATAGTAGAAGATGAATTACAATAACAAACTAACAAATTTGATAATTGAAATAGATAACTAAACTACTCTAACACTCCTCAAGTTAGGAGGTATATGTGAATTAAACCTAACTTGAAAAAATTGGATGCGAGAATTCTATATAGCTTTTGTGAGGGAACCTGCAAGATGTTTGTGAGATGGAACATGAATAAGTTTGAGAAAGTTGGACTACACATGTTCTTAGATGAAATCACAGTCAATATCAAGATGTTTTGTTCTTATTTGATTTCTCTACTTATAGTTGAATTATGCTTATAGAAGCTAACAATATGATATGTAACTAGATAAAACTTAATATTGTGCAACGTCTTTTCTTCTTTGTAGTGGATAATATGTGGAAGAATTTGTTTTGGTTGTAAGAATTTAGAGATGAGATTGACATTGTCCCCTTAAGTTTGTGTACTATTGCTTAAAACTTGGTTTGTTTAACTTTTAGGGTCAATTCTAATTTGTGGATGGAGAATGTCACAACACAGTTTATTTCAATTTGGGTGTATCGATCTTTTTATATTTGAAAGCAATTATTTTTACCATAAAAAATAATAAAACAAACAATCTAAACTATTAACAAGAAAATACATAATTAATATTTCAATACTTTGATGATTTGTCACGTAGATATTATTTTTAATTTTTATATTGCGTGGTTCCTTTTAGAGAACTGATTTCGTATTGAGTAGTGTCTAAACACATAAATAAACACATTAAATGACTGTTTGGTTTTGTAGTGAAAATTTTATTTTAAATGAATCGATTTTAGTTAAAAGTGAATTAAATATAAAATAGTTTTTTTTATATATATATATTTACACAAAATTGAATTAAAAATTATCATAACTTCAATTTAACATCAATTCCAGATACAAAGTTAATTTCACTCGAGAATATCCAAAATGTCTAAATCAATCTGCACCTACGGAAACAATTTTGAGACATCCAAAATTGAAATCAAATATATACTAAAAATTGGTTTTAACTTAAATTTGCAATTGAGTAAAAAAAACTTAAGTTGCAACAACATTCTTTTGCTCCCCCTCACACGCGAAACTCTTTCTTTCATCCATGTACACTTGCATTGCCATTGGCTTCGTACAATTGAACACGCCGCTTGACCATCTTTGGTGAGGAAAACTTTCGATACACAATTGGATTGAATACTATATCTTTATTCAAAACCTTAAGACAATAGATATATGAATCCTCCCATTTATAAATTGCTCAACTTTTATTTTTTCAACAAATATGAGACTTCTGACTCACACTCGATACCAACATGCTTGAGGGTTACAAAGCAACGAAATTGCCTTTAAAGTATAAACTCACTCATAATATATTTTTGGCTAAATTTCAATTTTAGTTTGTTTTCTGCTTAGGTTCTTAAATTTTTTTTTCTTCCCAATTTAGTCCTTGAAGTTTTTTCCTGTTTGTAACGTTAACCTTTACGTTCTAGTTCGTTTGTACAAATGCCATTTTTTAATAGTTTCATTAAAAAAAACTCTACGTGACAATATGATATCTACTCATATTATCTTCATCAACTTCATCTTCTTCCTTCTCTAATCTTCCAAAACTAAACCCAAAAAAATTCAAAAAAAAAAAAAAAACTCATAAAAACTTGCATTCCAAATTGGTTGATGGTACATCTAATTTTGACAATTAAAATGGTAGATTCATATCTAAATGAATTGGAAAATGGAAAATTGTACAATAAGAAAAGGAAGGAGCAAGCTTGAAATTAATTGGCATAAAACAAAAAATAAAAATATTGAATATCACTAGCAACCATTCTAGCTCATCAAATTTTATTTTTTTACCAGTTAAAATAGTGATTTCAAATTTAACTAATATCTAATTTTTTTTCCTTCCCTACACTTTAATTTCAAATTCAAATTCATATCTATCTTTTACTCTTCCTTCCTACCACATATCCATCTTTCTTTTTCACAAACCCTTATTCACCAAAAATCTCCCTTTTTCTTTTTTCTCTCCCAAATGCATCTCAAAAACCGACTTGTACGAAGGAGGAGTACAATTTGTCGAAGTAATTCATTTAGATAGTCTCATATGCATTCGTTTTTTTTTTCTACGATTTGTGTTATCATTATTCTAAAATTTGAAGAAAAAATAGTAAAGAAGAGAATGGAAAAGAAGATGAACCATAACAATTTAGTTTGATATTTTTAATAAAAATTAATTATCAAAATATATAAATTAATGATTTATATCTTTCGTTAGAACCGCTAAACACTTAATAGACAGATGCCATTTTTTTTAACGAAAATGTTAAAAAATAGTATTTGTGCTAACAAATTACAAGATAATGATAATTTTACGAACATAATCTAATTTAAAAAATTAAATAGAAAGAAAAAACTTAAAACATTTAAATGGAAAGTGAATTAAACAGACTAAAAAGTGCAAGTGCAATTTAACCTATATGTTTTACATGACATTAAAGAAAGACTTTCCACTAAAAAACAACTTATACATCCCTTGGTCGTATGAGTCTGCTGGAGCCTGCAAATAAATTTCAACATTTTCTCTCTCTTTGGAACGTTCCTTCTGTGGAAACCTAACCATGATTACGTACCCATCCATTATTTAATTCGTTTTGGGTTTTCTTTCAATCATTCAAGATTGAAGGAACAAGGGGAAAGAGAGTTTCAATTTTCAGTTTTTAATATTTCCCCCAAAAAAAGGGTTAGGGTTTCCAATTTTTACAAATTACAAAATCCTGTTCTTTGTTCGAGTACTTTGAAATTCATGCAATTTTTGTGTCTGGTGTGTTGTTCCTGAATCAAATCGAAGAAAAAAATTTGATTATTTTTTCTTCTTTTGTGGGTTTGGGAAAAATGGATTTGGGGATTTCTGATGAGATGTTAGGGACTTTTGTTCCAATTCTAGTTTATTGGATTTATTCTGGTATTTATGTTGTTTTGGGATTGTTTGCTGAAGATTATAGGTTACATACAAAACAAGATGAGGATGAAAAGAATTTGGTTTCTAAGATTGATGTTGTTAAAGGAGTTCTTCTTCAACAAGCAGTTCAGGCTGTGGTTGCAACTCTTTTGTTTGCTGTAAGTTTTTTTGAGATGCAAAGTTTTTCTTTATTTGTTGGTGTTTTCCACTAGTAGATTTAATGATTGAGTCAATTTTCATGTTGCCAAAACTGCTTTATTGAGGTTTAATTGCCTAACAAGATGTAATATTTGGTTCCTTCATGTCTTTTGAGGAAACATAGACAACAAACAATATTTTTTTCGAAATCTTTTATTTATTTATTGGATTGGCAGTGAGTCATCATCACGGAGACTTTGTCACCGCGATTTCGTCAAAGTGACTGTGATTCTAAACATACACTTAAGTTTGTTTTGTCTAGTTGCTTAGAAATCAGAGCTAAATGTGGTTCATTTTTTGCTAAATGTTTTTTTTGTGTGTGTGCTGATTCTGATAAGGTTTTGTTGCGATTTGGCATATGTCACTTTCTTGTGTTGGAGTATTCAATACATTTAGCTGATTGAATTGTTTTTGAGGCTGTGTATATTTATAGGCTACATCCAAAGGGAGAGTTGCATCTATAGATACTTTAGCGGGTTATAGTCACTCCTTAATGGTAGTATGTTATGCACTCAAAATAAGTTTCTTTTCCTCCAAAAGGGTAATAAGAGCATGGAACACCATTGCAGAATCGGGTCCTAGTTGCTACGAGTTGTTCTTTCTTTTTGAAAATGAGAAAAACGAAATTGTGAATTGTACTAACATTGAGTTGTCTCGGTAATCCATGAGGTGTGTCATCTAAGTAGTAAGAGTTTGACTTTGTAACGTCGAAGGGTGAAGTTCAAATTTTCACAGGGGTAGTTGTAAAATGACTATTAGTGTCACTTTGATTAATAATGGTTTTACCCTTTCCAAATTTTAAAGAAAAGACTTGTTTCAATCTGTTTAGAGGTTTTGTACTGTTTATGAAGTGTTTTCTAGCTAAATCTTGTGTAGAATTTTATATTTTTATTACTTTAGAATTCATTGATCTAAGAGCACTTATACTTTTTGCAGTGTTGTCAAATAGCGGTTATAGCATTATTGTATAGACGAATTTGAACAAACCGCTAATGTTCTGTGACACCTAATTTAGTACAAAATGTTGTCAAATAGCAATATTATATTGATATGGCATAATGGAATTTGAACAAACTATTTCCCATGACCCACGATTGACAACACTGACTTCTTGTATTTACTATGTTGAATTATTGTGAAGTTGTATTGGATCTGGATAACAAAATTGTGTTTGTGTTTGTGTAGGTGACAGGAGGTGATAGCCAAATTAGTACCAACGAGAACACTTCTCTTCTTGTTTTAGCTAGACAATTTGTTACTGCTATGTTGGTAATGGACACATGGCAATACTTTATGCACAGATACATGCATCAGAACAAGTTCCTATACAAACACTTTCACTCTCTACATCACAGACTCATTGTACCCTATTCGTTCGGAGCTCTGTACAATCACCCCGTCGAGGGGCTTCTCAACGACACCATAGGTGGGGCTTTATCTTTCCTCCTTTCTGGTATGAGTCCTCGAGCATCCATCTTCTTCTTCTCCTTTGCCACCATTAAAACTGTCGACGATCACTGCGGGTTATGGCTCCCCGGCAACCTATTCCAAATGTTTTTCAACAACAATTCTGCTTACCACGACGTACACCATCAACTCTACGGCAATAAGTACAACTTCTCACAACCATTCTTTGTTATGTGGGACAAAATGTTGGGTACCTACATGCCATACTCATTGGAGAAGAGGTCAAGTGGGGGTTTTGAAACTAGACCCTGCAAAGATTACAAAGATGAATGAGTAATTAACCATTTCTGCTTGATGAGTATTCTTTATGTGTACCAGTATTGTTTTTTTTCCACGTTATCATGATGAGAGTGACCATGCCTGTATATACATGTGTCTTATTCTATATTTTTCTTTGGTTTATTTATGTTCATACTAGATAGTTTTAATAAAGAATATTGAGGAGCAACCTATTAAAGTGTTTTTAACCCTTGTATTGCTGGCTGCTATAGCAATTTTTCTTTTGAATAGACAAATGTTGGTGTATTAATTGTTATATTATGTCAATATTGTATTCTTCGCCAGGGTTTGGATCTCGATCCTTTAATGCTCAGCTCAAACTAGTTGAGTTGTTATAGCAATTATACCTTGTTTAACTTGCTACGCATGCAAGTAATTGAGCTGACTAGAGTGATCGACACAATTTAATATATTTGATATTTCCTATCTTCCTTTTTACTGAGAATTGAAAGGAGCACCCCTTTGAAAACAAAATTCTGAAAAGTTTCTTTTCATATTCATATAACTGATATAAGGAATTCTTAAAGTTGAGAGATTAAAATGACTTAGAGCATCTACAGCGGAAGTAAAATTAAGTTCGTCCGCCAGCGTGGAATAACGTAACCGTGAGTTGTTTGGGAGTTCACAGTTGGAGTTTGTTTGGGAGTTCACAATTGGAGGGAGTCGTGTCTGTAATCACGGTTCTCTCAGGAAGGAACGGTACTTTCATAATTTAATAATAATAAATTTATAACCGTTATCTTTTTTTTCTATTAATTTATTAATAATAATAAATTTATGACCGTTAACTTTTTTTTATTAATTGGTGGCGTTCTTCTTTTTAATTTATTAATAATAATAATTTTATGACACGTTACCTTTATTTTTATTAATTTATGACCGTTAGCTTTTTTTACTATTTATTTGTTACAATTTGCTTATTAATAGAAATAATTTGTTTTTGTTACTCTTACTTTTTCTTTCACAATTTTTGTTACAAAAATTTCTTTAATCTTTTATTAACAATACTTTTTATTATTGCTATAAAAATTTAAGTTTAATTTTATTTTAAATTTAAATTAAAATAATATATAATAATATTAATTGAAATATTTAAATTAATATTTTAAGTTGTAATAAAATTAAATATAATTAAAATATTAATGTATAAATTAAAGTTGTGAGACCTAATATGGTTTTGTTAAGCCGTAACAAATAAATGAATTGTTTTAAAAGGATGTGATAAAGTGAGCCCTATTTAATGAACCCATGTTGAGTTCACCGTTGCAGTAAAAAAATGAATGAGTTGCTTCAAGGTGATGGCACAGTAGACCCCATTTAATGAACCCATATTGAGTTTACCGCTTTAGATGTTCTTAGATACGAAAACATTGTTTGAGGTGAACCACATAATAGGTAGTGCATTGTGCTCTGTTTATGGTGTATTTGCAAAACTACACTCACATTCACAAAATTCCCTACACCTCAATTTTGATGGTTCCCACTTTTTATTTTTCTATAGCCAAGATTTCAATGAACTCTTCATTCAACAGAGAAGATCTAGAGTGAATGCTGGTTAAATCCCCAATTCAGTGTAAAATACACTATCAAATTTTAGCTTTCGTTTTAATTTTCGGTGGTGTATTTGAGGTGGGGAGGCAAAATTAAGAGACAGATGAACATTCACCAAGATCTAGTCCTCAACAATGTGATTTAAGGGTAAGACGATCAAGACAATCACTTTAGACTTAAAAAAAATTTATCTTTAATAAAAAGGTCTCATGTGATCATGCTACGAATCTTATATATTCTTTTATATTCAACACAAAAAGTAATTAATAAAATCTTATATAAAATAAACATTATCTCAAAGATTAACTATGATGACATTAATATTGATTGAAAAAAAAAAATTAAACATAATCAATTACAATAATTTAACAAATACTTTTTCATTTTAAAGCGTTTGAAAAAATAATATTTAAACAAAACATAATTTTATTAAAATATTATTATAGACATTAAATCAATGTTTTAAAAACTGGAACAGGTCGGATCGGCCGGTTCGACCTTTATGTTTGGTTTGGTCAATATAAAAAAATCGTCGGTCCGTAAAAACTGAGGAAAAATCATGTTAGACCCGATTTTTGAAAACTGCCTAGTTTTTAAAATACTTAAATTTTTTGTTTTTGCAAAAATAAAATCAGTTTTTTAAATTAAAAAATATAAAAATAATCTTTTTAAATTTAACTTTAACAAAAAAAAAAATTTATTTCACTTAATCTACAAGACATATGTGGTTGATCGATTGATTTATATAAGATTTTATACTTGAATTTATATTATAAAGACTTGTATTTATTGCGAATTTTAATGTATTTATTATAGATATTTAATATTTGTTGTAAATTTTATGAAATTTTACTTCATAAGTTATGAAATTATGAATATTTTAATACATTTCATGTATTTTTTCTTATTTTATTATTTATTTACTGAATGGTTCATCGAATGGGTCGACCGTGGTTAAGTTGAACCAATTGAACCATCGTCTGAAGATTTTGTTGGTTCGACCTTCAATTCACTTTTTAAATAAGTTTCATATTAAAATTCATGTCAACCTGTGTTGAGTCAACCTTACAGTGGTTCAAATTGTAGGCTCTACGTGGAGGTCTAAAACTCCCACAAAGCAAAAACCCATCTTAAATAGAAAATAGAAAGAAAACAAAAGTACATAGAAAATAAAAGACGTAGTTTTAATTTTGTTATTTTTATTGATTTACGAAATTGATTTTTCTATTTAAAAAATCGATAATTTTGGTCTCTTTTTATTATTTTTTAATTTAAAATGGCGACATGACATGTTTTAAATAACGTGTCATATGATTAACATCTATAAAATTAGAATAAAACACCGTAAAAATTTAGCTTTCAACTTTAGAAATTTTTCATATTTATAATTTAATTAATAGCATATAAATAATTAATGCATCTAGATGGTTTTATATCATAGAATTGTATCTCACATTTTTTAAAATACGTCAAATCGTCATTTTTTAATTTAAAATTCTAAGAAAGAGACCAAAAGTGTCGACTCTTAAATAAAGAAATAAATTTTGTGAATCGATAAAAATAGAAAGAGCAAAATTACAATTAAGTCAAAATAAAATAAACACAATTTTAGCTGAATTTCTAATCACTCCACGACATCAACCTGCCTACTTGTTTTAGCTTCTAACACGCCCCTCACAAATAGTCATATTATTTTTGAAATGACTCTTGGTTTTATCCTTTCTCTGCCATTATTGATATCAGAGTTTTTTTTTTTTTTTGAAAGTTACATATATAATTTATTAATATATTAATTTTATAAATAGGTAAGACTATAAAAAATTAATAATTTTTTTAGCGAGAGGAAAATTATTATTAAATAAAGTAGAAGTAATCACCATTTTACAACTATTTCGAGTTGAATTTAAATTCTCTCTACAATATCAAAATTTTACCATTTAATTGACACCTCACTGATATAAAATATTAACCATGATTTAAGTAAAAATTTATATAATTGGTAATTTAAAGTATATAAGTTATCTGAGTAAAAAAAAAAGTATATAAATTATGTATAAATTATTAAAATTGTAACATTTTTTTCTGCATATTTTAAAATGTTTCGAAACAATGTTAATGGTAAATACATCCATGGATAACTATTAAGAGAAAAAACACAAAAATCATTTATTAGATTAACTAATTGTTATTTGTGCATTATATACATGGTAAATATATGTATCGATGCAGTAATAATAATAAAAGGTAAAAAAGTTGTATATTGATTA
>JBBPBQ010000004.1:8992884-9052611 GCA_037974755.1 Cicer yamashitae
ATAGTTATATTTTTTTTGTTAGTTTTTTAATCACAGAGATGTATGCAAAGTTATGGTATAAAATTATAGAGAGTGATTATTTTATACAAATAAGGTTAGTTTTTTTTGGTTTATAATAGGTTTTCTTCACCAAATTCATCTTATTTAATATGCGTTCGAATATAAGCATAGACAAATTGTATTTTCTTAATTGTTTGTCTTTTTTTCTTCTTTGTGGTATTAAGATGGTTGTTACATTTTAAATTAAAATATAATTAAAATATTGTGATGTATTTAAATGTAATGAATTACCAATAGTAACTTAATATGAAATTAAGTTTGTAATAATAGTTATGTTTTTTATTGTTAGTTTTTTAATCATAAAGATGCATGCAAAATAATGATATAAAAATTATAGAGTGATTATCATAGAGATAAAATTAGTTTTTTTGGTTTATCATAAATTTCTTTCACCAAGTTCATCTTATTCAAAACGCGTCGAACTATAAGCATGAACAAATTATATTTTCTCTTAATTGTATGTCATTTCTTCTTCTTGTTTTTGTTGAGAAATTATCTTGTCCTGACTACTTTTTAAATTTATTTATTATTTTTCTATACATGCATTAAGCCAAGAATATTGTCCGAATGAACTATTGGTGTGAACCGTAAAGGAATTGAAAATGTCATTTTGTGACTTAAGAATTCTAAAATGTTCAACAAGCCCTTAGTTAAAGAAAAATAAATGATTTGTATCCAAAAGAAAATGCGTTGTCCATATTAAAATAGAACTGAAAGACATAGATAAAATTTAAGTGGAAAAAGAAAATGATCTGATTTGACCCAAATGAGGAAGTCACCAAGAGGTTAAACTATCTCATATTTCCCATTAATACTTGATTGAGAATTGAGAAGCCATAAATGATTTAATATTGTGTAAGCGACAAAACTTTGTATCTAAAGTGTGCTCTCCACCAAAGTTTAAGAAGGAATCGTAAGAATGATTCTTGAGATAATATAAGATATGATGTATTTTGTTATTAATTAATACGAATATACCAAGTTAGAAATTGAGGAGCACTGCATCTTGATTGAAGTGAGAATATACTAAAATTATTTTCATGAGGAGCTTTTGTTTGTGAGTTCTCAACATATGTATATGATGATATGTGAGACGTAAAAGCTAAATTGAAAAATAAAATATGTGAGATGAATGATAGAAACATATGAAAGGTGTCATATAAGAATATAAGTGATGTAAAATAAATGTTATAATGTGACACATAAATGTGTGATGTGTTATTCAATAAAATTGAAGGTTTATTTTAATATATTATAACATAAATAGATTTGATATTAAAGGTGTCAAAAACATGTTTTGTCATCCATCTAAACCTACAAGCCTAAGTTCTTAAATGTGTAGAAATAATAATTGGTTAGTATTTTAAATTAAGCATCTTAGGTCGTATTCGTCTTCTAACTAGGAACAAATATAGTTTATTACTTTCTTGGTTCATGATGAAGATATTTTAGACTCTAGAATATGACCTCCAAACACATTTCTCTGGGGTCATTTTTCAAGTTTAATAGTATAATAATATAAATTGTAGTAGGAGTATATTATTTAGAGAGGCCCTTTACGGCACAACATAAAGGCCACTAGGGCCCAATGACAGGACTTAAATACTATAGATTTATTGATAATCTTATTCGTGGTCCTTGCCACTTAGGTCAGAAAAGATGTCACTAGTACATAATAAATTGATAATAAAGAATAACGAATAGAGAGACGTTAAGCACTACAAATCTAAGTTTTTTTTATTGCAATTGTATAGTTCAACGGCTGTAAAAAATATCTACATTATACAACAATCGAAGAAGATTCACATATATATTTCTAGTACTCTTGTTATTAAAAAGTTTCTCATATTTTTAAAAGTGTTCATCTAATTATCACAAATTGTCTAAAACACACATTGAGATGTGCAAAATTGGATGGTATATTATTTAGATGTTTATTTCCAAACTCATGTTGGGTTTAGAAAAAAAATAGCCTCCTAGACTTTAATATTGTGACAGGTAGAATTGAATTTGAATGGACCATTAATCTTTTAATTTGAACCACACACAAAGGTTGTTCAAACAATAAAGTTGGCATCTCATTACAATTAGATTTTACATATATCTAATCCTTTTGTGGCATTAATGTCTTATCTCCTTTTTCTTTCTAAAAAATAAATAGCTTATTGAGCACATTATCACATGGCTACATGCTACGCCACGGTCCATGTAGGAATTTATATGCAGCAAATCTTCACCTCTCATTTATTTGTTGGTGTCACTCAATGGACATCATGAGTCTTTTGCATTCAATAACTCTTAGTAGTTCTCTTAAGTCAAACTATCAACCATCGAATTAATCAAATGATCGATAATTTAATTAGAGAGGATAGCATACAATTTTTAGCAGTTTGAAAAGTGTAATTCCTCACTTAAAATTCAAATTTGTTGCATTTTTGAAAAAATCGAGTTTCCATTTAACAAATTAAATTTTCTACAACTCGCTTTATAATGCAGCTGATTATAAAAAATTGGGATTCTTAATTTAATGCACGAAAAAGATTTTGAATTTGTTGCAAATTGAAAGAAATGGAGCTTTCATTTAATTAGGAGTAGAGGCCTTAATAAAATACTATATGGGCTTGGATTTTAGACAAGAAAATTAACTAAATCAAACATTATTTCAAATTGTACCTTCTACTTTTAGTTCATCTAAATCAAATTGCAAATGACTTTCTTTAACTTTACATGAGAAATAACTCTCTTAATTTATTTATTTTTTGCAAGGGACTTTTAATATATATATTATTCCTTTCGTCTCATAATATAAGCAAAAGTGAATAAAAAAGTGAATTTATTTAATTTAAAATTTAAATCAAATACATCTATTTTTTATGATTTATTTTTGTTTGTACTATGAGACGAATATAGTAAACTATATGTTATTTCTTAACTAGTGGATAATGAGATAAAGGGATGAATGGCTTTCTTTATTGATCTCCTTAATTACGAGGTAGTTATAGGAATTGAATGCAGCTGGCTTCATTCCCTTGGTGAGCATATTATGAATGATGTCGCTTTTTTGCTAGTTGAGTGTTGCTGTAAGGATATTCTATCAAACCTTTTTGAGATTGATTGAAGGTTATCTCTTAAACAGTTGTCTGATCAATAAGCTATTTATTAACAACACTTTTTGTATGTCCTATATATATATATGAACTCTTATCACCACATAATTATATCACAAGAGATGGAGAAATCATTAGTGTGTAATTTATAATGATTGTCCTTTGGTGTATTTGAAGGATGGTTAACTTTGTAATAGCTTTATTTCCTCTTTGTTGATTGATGTATACATGAAAAAGTTATGCATGTCACCTTTAAAAAAAATAATATGAAAAATAAAAATAAAAAGTTAGTGGTCATCTAAGAAAAATGTCATGGAAAGTGAAGAGGGAAAACAATTGAAATTGTTTTTGAAGTCTTGGTCGATTTATAAGATTAAGTATTTTCCATGAGTTTTGAAATATATCTATTTTGTGATTAATAGATATCCAACATCACATAATAAAAGTATTTGAATAATATAACTTATAGTTGAATGAAATAGAGTATGCATGGTTTGAATGACTATTAATCTTTGAATATATGGTGAACCATTTCCTTTTGTGAAATGGTTGGTTCTCTCCACTTTCTCTATGTCTTGTGACATGTGTCACTACCACAAAAAAAGGACTTGGTGTCACGGTTCTTGATAAGTATTTTATGATGTTTGCGACTAGTATCTCAATTTGATATGACATGAATGGCTGGTGTGTATCTATTTTCCACATGAACTTTGTCTTGAATTTCCAATTCATATATACGAAGAAACGAAACTATAAGTTCTATTTCATAAGAGTTATTTATGAGTTTATATCTTATAATATTTTCTGACAACAGTTATTTAATAATTTATAGCATTTTTTTAATAAGTTAATTCAAGTAGTTTATGAGTTTATATTTGTAGTTTATCATTTTTTCTTTAAATTTTATCTTTATTATTGTAATTAAAATCTTTTTTTATCCTTTAAAATTTATTTTATTTATGACTTATCAAATTTAAAATGATTTTAATAAATAATATTTTAAAGTAAATAATTTAAAATAAATTAGCTAAATAAATAAAAAATATAATAGATCGATTTGTAAATTTTAAATTAAAAAAATATTTAAATTACTACTTTTAAAATATTTTAAGTCTTAATTGATAAAATTTATTTTTAACTAAGAATTAAAGAACGTCATTTCATGTCATTTTATATTTTTAAGTCTGTTAATTTTACTAAACACTTCAATTAACTTAATAGCTATCAACTAATTTTACTGAACATAACCTTAGTGTAACCAACCATCTTTTTCTCAACTTTGAAGGTCCAACCACTTTTTATTGTCATTTGATTTATAATGTGAATTACTTTTAATTTCATATATTATATATCAATGGATTAAGATCCTTTCCTTTTCTCTCATGTTGTGAAAGTGTTAGATACAAAAATATTATTTTATTCAATTTTATTGTATTTATATAAATTCATAAAAATTGTTTTTGTATCTAACACTCGCATCATGAGAGAAAATGAGAAAGCAAAAAGAAAACCAAACAAAGCATAAAAACAAAATGTTATGGAAGTAGCAAGCACTTGATGAGAAAGAGCATTTGAAGAGGCTGTTTCCAATGCTTTGACAATTCGAGATCACCTTTCATATTCTATAATATATTTCTTTGTATGAGACCAAATGCATGAATACAAGACATTCATTCTGATTTCTACCAGAAGAATACAAATGGAGATCGGTTAGAGGGAGACAGAAGACCAATTCCCATTTGAAGTGGTTTTTGATGCCTATAAAATTCTTTCTTTGCATTAGAAATTTATTAGAGATGTAAAATTATTTGTACTCCTCTTTATGTAACAATGTAACAAAATTCTAATTTAAGTACGTGTTTACATAACTTCACTTCTACTCGTGGGTTCAATGAGTTTTTCATTGTGATTTTAAATATGAGCTAAGAGTCTGATGAAGAATTTAACTTCTTCACCTCAATTTTTTCAAAAAAAAAAAAATGGATAGATTTAGAATGACTCTTTTGTGAATTAGAAACTAAATATGTATTTTTGTTGATAAATTAATCAAAATTAAAAAGCTAATAAAATTAAATTTAAAAGTTAACAAAAAAATATTTTTAGTTTTTATTTTTAATTATTAAATTTTCCTCTATTTTCCTTTGTTTGCTTTTTCATGAATTTGTTTAGTGAAAATTGATATTCTAATTAAGACTTAACCATCCGACTGAACTAGAAATCGATCGATTCATTTATTGATTTTATTTCAGTTATACCACAATTTGATTAAATTAGGTTGATCTGTGGTTAGTTCAACCGATTTTTTATTTTGCAATTATTTATTTATTTATTTTCCTATAAATTTTGTTTATTTATTTACCATCAAGTTAAACTAATTTAACAATGACCCAAAAATGTTATGTTTCGATATCCTGTCTATTTTTTAAAATCTTTACCTTAGGCTATGAACCAACCTCCTTTGAATTTGCATTTCCTTTTCATATACATATATAAAAAAACATGAAACATACAAAAATATGACACATTAAATTTTTCAATTAAATATGAAAACAAAGAGCCTTTTCTCTTATCTATTTCTGATACCAATTATTCTGAAACCACAGTATCCAATAAAATAACAACTGAATTACACTAAGTCAAGACTCAAAGGTGCACATAATTAAACAAATTCCAAGTACATAGAAAATTAATTAAGATACACTTATAGAAAAACCAACATCTAAACATACAAAACTTGTGCAGCATGTGGTGATTGTGATCTTCTAAGAGGTGGTTTTGCATAACCAACAAAACTTTCCACCTTACTCTCATCCTTAAACTTTGTCACCTTAACATTTGATTTCTCATTCATAGTTAAAGCACCAGCAGCAACTCCAACAGATTTCTGACTGTTACATCCCAACAGCTTACTCGGTCGCCGCCTTTGCATCTCTTTATTGATTCTATGTTTACCATTTGATGAATTTAAGGTTGGTATTATAGGACTCCTTATAGTTACTGCTGACCCTTGATCTTCATGATCTGAAACAGCTGAATACTCAACTGCACTAGCTGTTACCACACTCCATTCAATGCTTACTTCACTTGGTGCATAACATGTTGTTGGACTAGCACAACCAGAAGCAGCATTTGAAGCTGTTCTTGTGAAAAAAGAATTGTAATTTTTTCCTGTTAAACTTTCAATCTCAAATAAATCAGAACTTGCATCACTCTCAGCATCTTCATAAAAGTCCTTTTCTTCTTCTTCTTCTTCTTCTTCATGTTTTTGAGGTGTTTCCCTAGAGGATATTGTTAATAACCTCTTATCAAAGCTCATTGATTTGATGATTCTTTCATCTAATATTGGTGAACCAAACACTTCCAATGTTTTTCTTGGATTCTCTACTTGTTGCAACTTTTCTTGTTTTTGTAAGTAGATATCTTTATTCATCAAAAGTTCTGTTGCATGGTGATGACGAGGCTTAGTTATTTCATTCTTGGATGAATGATTAGAATCTTGATGATCATGTTTGTAGAGTTTTTCTGAGGTTGTTTTTGCACCAAAAGTAGTATTAGCTTTGTTAAAACTGATTTCACCTGCATGGTCATTGACATCAACAGAATTTTTATCATAACAAGAACATTTGCAACCAAGAGAAGCCAAAAGACTCTTTCTAGGATGAACTTGGTTTTTTTTAATGTTGTTTGAAGGATTTTTCAATGAAGTTTCTATAAGTGCACTTTGGCTGTTCAAACTTGATTCTGAGCCAATACTTGGAGTTCCATGTAGAACTTTGTAGTTTCTATTTTGTTGGTCTTTCATGTAGTTGTATTTATTAGCAACTCTTGGAGTATCTATTTCTATTCCATTGAAGTATTTTTCAGCATCAAAAACTCCAATTTCTCCATCTTCTTCTTTCTTTACACCAAGATAAAGAGGTTCCTTTCTGTTGCTGTTAAAGGGTTGACTTGCCTTAGCAAAAGTCTCTTCTTTTTTTTTCAAGTATGAAGAGAAAGAAGCTTCATGATGGAGGGTATTGTTGTTATTTTTGGATGTGAAAGTTTGTAGTTGATGGTGGAAGCTTCTATTTGATGTGGTTGCTGAGATAACCATGGCTTCTATTTCAAGTACAAAGGACTCAGAAAATGGTATAACAGAATCTATTTGAAGAGAGCAAGAGAGGAATAAAAATGAGAGAAAGAAAAAAAGTGGTAAAGACAAAGATAGTATTATAACACTATGAGAAATGAAGTAAGAGAAATAATGGTATGAAAAGCTTTTGCAGTGCAAAAGGGTCAGAAGAATTGGTAAGGTTCTCAAAGGAAAACTCAATAATGTAAAGAAAAAAAAGGTAGATGAAATGGCAGAAAGGATTTTGAATGAATATGGTGAATAGAGCTGCCTGGCTTATTTAAGAGTAGCTCTATATGTAGGCTAATGGAAGATGGAAAATGTCAAATAAGTAGGACCATATGCTTCTAGCTTAATTGACACTTCACCAACAGCGTTCACAAGGAAATTGTTTTTCTTTTCTTGTTTTTTTGTGTGTGTAAATTGAATATCCATCTTCACGCACAACTACAGAGATTAAACTCTCGAGTCGGATAAGGTTATAATGAACGACAAATGTCTCTCTCAAAAGTTTTAACGCGACTGCATTTTCAGATCTAGATTCAAACTCAGATCATTAGTTAAGCTGTCAAACTGTCTTATCCAAGCTATCATAGATGTAAATTAATTTGGTTTAGACTAATGACAGTTTATATTAATTATTTGCCTAATAACATGCATAATGTACAAAGTTTAGGTGCTAATTATTATATTAATTATCAGTGGTTTGTTGCTTATATTGGAAAAGCCTATGATTTGTCTCCTTCCAGGTGGGAGGCTGATAACTACTAGAGAGGAACATGTTATAATCCACTTGATTTTATAATCTATAGTCCCATCATTTTTAGAAGTATTGTCTTTTTTCCTTTTTAACAGTTGGATCTAATCCCTTTACCCCTTAGTGAATAGTCCAATGTACTTTAAATAATTCAAATGGAATAGAACCAAACGTGCTAGTGACTAGTGAGATTTCATCATGACAGACATGAAAGAGACATGAAGGAACTTACTGGTCATTGCAGTTAATGCAGTTGTTTTGCTGTTTTCTCAATAGAATTTTTAGAATTCAGACCGAGATCGAGTCTAACTCAATTCTATAAAACTGAACTGTAAAGTGAGAAATGCCTACCGCTGATAGTTATCGCTCAAGTCATATCACTATTTAATATGAGATTTTTAATACACATTCTCACATCTAAGACAAGACACTAATAGCGTGGCATAACTTGGCTGAACGTATAATCGGTCAGTGTCACCTAACGAATCTTAGATTTTGAAAATCTTAATACACACTCACATGTCTAAGACTAAATAATAATATAATTGTTGAGTATGGCTCATAATTAGTAATAAGTGAACAAATCGATTAGAGGTAATCTTGTAAACTGGACTGTAGTATTTAAATACAAGTTATTCATTGTAAATCTTAAACTTGAAATTAATAGAAAAGAATTGCAGCCGCTCTACAGTTAAAGACGTAGTCATATTTGTAAGAACTCTGCGATCATATATGATATCTCGTGTATTACTTTATTTGCGTTTTTCATACTATTGTAACAATAATCTACATAGTAACAATAAGTGGTTGACAAGTCAGATACTCTATGAATTGATTCTAACACAACCTCACAAAATTAACACGTTGATAACTTAAAATTACTATTTAGATTAAATCATTATTGAATTTAGGACGAAAGATACCACACAAAACCATTCCTGACATAGAGAGTAACCAACTTGTTTGTCTGCTTGATTTCATAGAGATATATGCTTCTGTCCACACAAAATGTACCAACATAGCAGGAAAATTTATTACCCGTGGCACAAGTAACCTATCATATCAACCGTATAAATACAAACCAGACATTAGATATTGACAAGATTTAATAATGCTAGTATTCTACACCACATTTTAAGCAAAAAATCAGATAAATAAATAGCTTTGAGGACCCCATGTTACTGTGCCTTTGTTGAAAACCAAGATCCTTTAGTTATGAATTTTTTCAACATAGATTATGATATTATTAAACTTTTGTGATTAGATTTTAGGCGTTTAATCAAATCACTTCTCGGAGGTTGATCATCTATTATATCAAGTGAACATTTTCAAGTGGTACAGTAAGCATAATCTGATTCGTTTGAGATTATTTTTACATAAACTAAGTGCTTACGGTCCAAATACTTATTATATAAACATTTATGTATATACTATTTCAATATTAAAAGATGTAATAAAGTGAAATAGGTTTCATATAAATAATAACCTTTTTTATAAACGCTTCGAAACAATCTCACCAAAAACTATACGAGTGTAATATGAAATATTTAGTATCTTTTTAAGAATTAAGCTCGATCTACCTTCTCGTTAAAGTTATTACGATGATTTCAATTTTTGGTGATTATTTGTTTTTCTTTGTTAACGTCTCACTATACAAAATTAAAGTACGTTTCTGTTTTAAATTTATCTACTCTAAATGCAGAAAATTTGAGTATTGCGAATTCAAATTCGCACTCTAAATATTAAATGTTTCCACAATTTTTATCATTTAAACCACGTCTGCAAAACCAAATAGAGTACACATTTTACTTTTATCTTGAAATATTATTCTCTTTGCTCGATATAATAATTATATTTTTTTTGTTACTCAATGCTATTAATAATTGATATTTCATTATCTAGCTATTTATCAATTTTTTGACTGTCTTTTCGATACTGTCATCTAGTATAACCATAGATTCAATATCTATACAATATAATAGATATAGATCTCGACAAGTAAAAGTATCATCATCAAAACAATTTCATTTGCAAGAGAGAGAATCTCTTTATCAGTATTTTTCATTATTCAACCTTTGATTGATACTCCTTTTTTACTGGCTTTTGAGTGTACTCTCCCCCACTCTAACAGCCATACATAATAAATAGAAGAAAATAGATTTATGAATGGAATAAAATATGTATTATATACGGACAAAAATATTCAGTTATTAGAGAAAATACAACATACTTTTAAGGTTGAATCCGGATGAATTAAGTCAGAAATATATTAACACCAATATATATTGATGAAAATAGACAACACAAAATTAAAAACATGACCAACTAAACAGTTTCATCTAGTTTTCAAATAGTCCTTTTCTTCACTCTGGTTTTGCCCTTAATTGTTGAAATTCAAATCATAAATGCTTAGTTTTGCATTGAATGTAAATGAAGGAGAAGTGACTATTTTTCTTTTTTCAATGATTAGTGTTATTATTAGTATTTTGACGAGCCTGAAGATCGACTACGCGACTTCTTTATAACTCCACTAAATCAAACTTATATTCTTTGAAAAGTGACTCATATATTTTATTTTCCTAACCTATCAATCAAAATCATATTTTCCCTCTATTAAATATTCGCTTCTTCGATGTTCTTCTTTATAAAATCGACCCATGAGGTTTGAATGAAGCAGACCCCCACGGTGATTAGGATGGAATTGAAATTGACTGCTCACCAAGACTTATGAGAGGCATCAGCAAGCCCAGCTCTTAATAACTGACAATATATTTCACTGGCGGCTAGCTTCATTGATTTGTCATTTCCACTTTTGTTTTGACTATTTATTTTCATTTCATTTCCATATAGTTAGAAAATGTTAGCTAGAGAATAGTGGATACTGTGAGAGTAAAATTTGTCAAAAAGGATGGATACATAATACATTCCACCAATCTACTATTCTCCGGTACAGCTATTGCATACAACACGGTTTGTCTCTTACCAATTATAGCAACCAGACCCCCCGGCAAATATGGTGGATCAAAATCCCCAAATCAGAAACAATTTTTACTTTTGGCTAATGCTTTCTCATTCCTCAAGATGCTTTTTAAGTAGGCCTCAACGTCACTCCAATTTTTCTTTAATGCGTGGGTTCCATTCTAAATATATGAGTTGTTTAATGAGTGGTTTTTGTTCAATTTTGTCAGATCATCTAAATTTGAGTATGCAATTTATATGTCAATTCTCATCCATTTTTACATTAGTTTAGGCGGGTATCTCACGATGTGAGTTTGAGTGTGATGCATAGGAGTATACACTAATTGGATTGTCCAAATCCGATACCCAAACCAATCAATTTTATTTGAATTGGCTTGAGCTCTCAACCCATGAGCGGGTTGAGTTGAGTTCACGGGTAATAAACTTTTTTTTTTATTTTAAAAAAATGTAATTAAATTTAAATACTTGAAAATCTAAAACATAATAAAATTATATCGCAACATATCATTTAATACTTAAAATACAACCACAAATACAACAAAACACTTAAATTAATTAAATTAGCAACAAATTCTCAAACATAGTCCAACAACTAAATTTTAACTATACAATAGTAAAAAAATAAATAAAAATATATATGTCACATCAATAGATTGAATTCGTGGGTTCAAAAAGTTAAATCTACTACTCGAACCGAACATAATTGGATTTCAATGGGTTGGTTCGGGTTAGACCCGAACTTGAATGGGTTGGGTCAAAATGCGGGTTGTATTGGTTTGAGAGACCAGGTTCGTGAGTTTACCTGTACTCACGAACACCCGATGCAAGTGGATTGGTTCTGTGATGAACTTTATATTTTTTTTATTGGATTGTTCATTTTCTTTAGTTCTTTTATTTTCAAATTCATTTTTTAGAAAAAAAAAACATGTTGGAATTTCAATATTTTTGTTAATTCATGAGTAAGTTTTAATCAAACAAACGATTTATCATATTGGTGGTGTGATGATTAAGTGAGACTGAAAGATTCACCCTAAAAAATTTGAGATTCTATACTTAAAGTCTTAAGTGAAGCAGTAAGATTCGAGTAACCATGAATTTATTTTTTCTCACCTACACTCAACCTGTATATATCTACATCTATGAATGAACATGTGTGATATGTGACTCGCTACAATCCGCTCGCCTCTCAAATTGGTCCATTTAGATGGTTCAACTTCAATTATGTCAATTGGTTTTACTATCCCTACACTTTGTATTTCCTCATTACTAGAGTTCGGTATATGAGGTGAGGTCCACAGGTCGGTTCGTTTAACCCGCTGTCCCCGTGCATTTTGGACTACATTTTTTAGCTAATTTAAATTTTGGTCCACGTGGAATTGAACCGTGTAGACCATAGTTTATGTAGTTTAATTGAGTAGATTCACGAGTTGGTCTGCGATCTGTATAATTTTTTTTTTTTAAACAGTAACTACAAATTGTCCACTACAATTTGGACCCATTAATAATTTTGTATTAATATCTCTATCAAGGTAAAATGAATATGTATTTTAAAACATAAAACCCAAGATGTTTTTACAAAGTGAACGCAAAGTTAGGTTTTCAGGTGAAATCAAAATTAGATTATTCTTCATCCATCAGAGACCTGATTTAGGGCCATTTTTTATTCGAAATCACTCCTCCACCTTTTATTTAAAAAAGTAACTTTTCATATGGATTTAGTTTTATTTCATGTTTTATCTATGATTTTGTCACTTCAAGTGCGATGTTGGTTTGTTCGTTGTCGTCGTGTGACAATGTTTGTTTTTTCCTCTTAGTTCAATGTTCTCAAAGGTAAAAAAAAAAAAAAAACTCATTTTATTGCTACCGTATTTTGAATAAGAGACTTTTGGAGGTCATCATTCAATTCAACATTTTCTCAACCTTACATATGACTTGTCAACATGTGGTTGAATTGATTATGTTAGAGACCACTATATAGTCGATATGGGCGAATACCAACAAATATTATTTTTTCTATAGGTGGACGACATTAAAAACTGTGGATCTTGCATTATTTTTGATCAACGACAGTATGCAGAAAAAGTAGTTTGGTTGTTAGGATTAAAATTTTAGTTAGATTACCTATCTCATTAGATGGTGAAATGTTTGTGTATAATCATTACTCTCTTCGTCCCAAGTTATATATCATTCTATTAAAATATGTGTGTAATCTTATAATATCAATAAATCATTAATTTTCTTTTCGTAACATATTTTTTACTATTTATTATTCTCTCTTTTTTCTAATTCTTTTAATTTATGTTTCCGGTACCATTAATGGATGATATTTTTGTAGAATAATAACTTATAACTTCTCTTTTTTATACAATATTAATTATATTTCTTAATTTGTATGAAATTGTAAATAACATATATTTGAGATGAAGGAAATAGATTTAATCCCAAAATATAAAAGAGAAATGTTCCAACTCATAGTCAATTTAATTGTCCTATTATTATTTTAGTATTTGAATAAAGCTTATTTTTCTAAAAAAAAAAAAAAAAAAAACTAAAGATGATTGATGTACTCAACAGAAAACAGGGGCTAATACTGGTCAAATGGGATGCACACCCCATATCATCACCCAAAAATGATTTTACCTCGAACTTCAATGAAGTTATAAAAAGTAGTTTCTATATTAGATCAAAAAGTTCACACCAATTTTCACGTTAAATATGTGTTTTAACTATGAAAAAGTCAATACATATAAATATCTTGAATTTTAGCTACATTAATTTTACGAACTAAAAAAAAAATTACAAAATCAAACTCTTTTACAATTATATATTGGACTAAATTGAAAAATTGCAAACCTATGCAAGACCCAAATTATTTGCAAAGTTCATGTTTAGCAACATATGCCAGATTTTATCCTATACCACCGATCCAAACATTCCCTTAAAAATAATCAAATCAAGGAGCAATTCAATTTTAGTCTTGACTTGCAAGCAATCAAGAAATTCTAACCAGGAAGATATAACCATACACAATTGCAAGATTACAAAACGTGGACAAGTTATCACTCAATACAGGGTCCAGTATAGACTCTTCAACTTAAAATTGAGAGAAAATAAGAAACAACTATTGAATATAAGGCCTGTGTTTGCTTGACTTTTGAATGTAACATCCTATAACAAGATAATAACTAACTTCTAAGAGAGAAAAAAATATCTAATACCAGAAACCTTGAGCTAAGGGACAACTGAGCATAACTCACCATCCCCTATCAAGGACCGACACAAACATGACATTGACACGTAGTAGACATCATAATAATTTGTGAAAATGAAAGATTGAATAGAACTATATGTGTCACTGTCAAATACCGAATACATTTTCAATCTGAAATGTTGGTGCTACGTAGAACAGCCCTCCCTATGCCACAGGTGTGATGATAATCTAGCCAAAATGCTTATATGACAAAATCATATAAACTCTATAAGGAGGATTGTATTGAGAATAGCACTAGCAACCTAAGGCCAAGCCATCCAATTTGTCTTTGAGTGTTTATTATGTTGATGTGGCATTTGTATCAGCAACCCAATACTGCTTGACAGCAATTAGTATCTTTTCAGGAACAAGTGGACCATCCTCATGGTCAACCATTTTAGTATCCCATCTCATTCCTCCAACAATTTTCTTTACCTTGATTAAGATATCGACTTCGTCGCGGAATATCACTGCACCTTCTGGTCGTAAAATCCGGTCCATCTCAAGAAGAATGTCTTCTATGTTACATCTGCATTTAATCATTAGATACAGGCTTTTGAGACACAAAAATGAACACAATCATTGCATATTCCATTGTAACTATGACCAAAGTTGTTTAAACTCATTTTCCATTGAATCATTTTCATACCACCTACACAAAAATCTATAATGCACTCTATGCAAACTATTGATTAAGACCTTATATCCAATTCAAATTAAAAAATAATTGGAAGGATAATTGAATAACCATATAATCAAGAGAAAACTCACTTGTCCTCATACAGACTAAAGAGACCGTGGCTATGAATGAGGTCGTATGTCCTCGGATATGTGGAGAAACCTTCACACCTGGATCATAAAGGCACAAGTAAGTATGGGAAAACATGCGAGAAAGAAGCAACCTGATCACAGAAAATTGTACAACTAGTAACAATATAAGATAGAGTTCACATTTTCATATTATAAAATATACAACATGAATTTCTTTTGAATAATAGTGTAAGATTAGTATTATCAGAGTAAACACAAATTTTGGTCCCTAATTGTGTACGGCATTGTCATTATAGTCTTTGAATGCATCGAAACTTTGAAAACACCCGAGTATGTCTTTTGTTAGAAATTTTATCGATCAAACGCACAAATAGAAGACACATTTGAGGGCCAAGCTGACTAGCAAAAGATACATTCGGAGATATTGTTGTAATTTTGATACATTGAATGACTATAGTGCACGTGACACATTCAAGACCCTAAATTGTTGTTTACTATATTATCATAACAAACATTTTAATACATACAATCAAGACATGATGGAATAAAATAGAAGATAGAAAACTATACCAATCATGATAAATTCCTATAAGTCCTCGCTGATATATGACACCCAGTGTATTTTTCTCGGCTATGGTAGGCACGACATTCATGACCCACAACTTAGGAGATTGAATAGCAGCAGCAAAACTACCCAAACCAGCATTCATATCCATGATATTGCGATACCTTCCAGAATCCAGGAGTTTATTTATTCTCTTGTAAGCATTTACATGTTTTTTCCACTTTTTGTTATCGTCCTGGTATGTCTCAGCTGAAACTCCAGGAACAGAGCCACTGGCAATTTTAGGAGGGACAGCATATAGTCTCTGCGGAAAAGGCTTAAGATCACCGTAGACTTTACGATTGGGAGTAACACAGGCTTCCATTCTCTTGTACCTGCAACCACAAATTTTTCTTAGATTTATGCTTGCTCATATGATCTCACGGTTAGTAAAAATAAATAAATGGAATATCAATCATGGATGCTAAAATATATAAAGTATTTTAACACCAAAAGAAAGCAAGCACATACCAAACATCATCAGCATCTGTTGACTCACAGAATGTTACACCAGAATCTTCTTGTCTACTTCGACATGTTTCAGAGTCAACAGTTTTTTGCCAGACGGCAATTTCATGCTTCTCAGACTTCTTCTCCCAGCAGAGGAGCTTAGCAACCTCTTCAATCTTTCTTTGTTCTTCCTCAAGATCCTCCTTAGGTCTTTGCCAGGCTTTGTAATTAACCTTCCAATTGATTGGAGGCCCCGAAAGGACCCAATAACCACCAGGTCTTAGAACTCGGTCAACTTCCATCATATAAATTCCACCTACCAATAAAAACCCAAAATGCGCTCTTAAACAGCTTCTATCACAAGTCATACGATATAACATGACAAGTTAAACAGAAAGAAATGAGCAGATAAGCATTGTCTTTCCTTATCTACAGCAAGTACTTCATACAAACATATTATAGTTAGTGAAAATTTCTCACCATTTGATCCCCAAGGAATTAAGCAACGAGAACAATGCGCCATGTCAAAGGCTGCAGATGGATAAGGCAATTTTATGGTTCCTAGGACACCGATGACAGCAGGTACACCCCTCTCAAGGGCAAATTGTACTTGTGCTTCGTGAGAGTCCCTTGGTGCGAATGACATGGCAATAACATTTCTGCTCCAAAGATATGCACCCCAACTTGCAACCTGTGTCAAACAACCTAACATTACGGATACATAGCTAAAACAAACTAAATATGCTGCAAATCAAATTAGCATAAAAAAAAACGCAAAAGAATATGATACAAGCCATAAGGAGTTTGCAATGACAAACGTAACGTACTCCACAACCAGTGTCCAGCGCTGTCCTGACGGTACCATTCTTTATAGGTATCACGGAAGCGATTTGATCAATATATTTGTCAGCCCCTTGAGGGAATTGGGTTCCACCACCCGGGAATCGAAACACATTTCCCTCATACTGGATCCAGTTCTGAATAGCCTTCTCAACTGTAAGACTCTTGTAGGGAGCGTTAGCATACGGAACATAATCACGGCTCTTCGGCCATGGAAACGGCGTTACATACCCTTTCGGTGCTGGGATCAAACAGTGTAACTTATCGTCCTCCCGCGGGCAGTGCCTCTCTCGATAAATCATGTTTTCTCTAGAAAAGGTCATGGCATGCCGTTGATCTTGGCAGGGCGTGTAATCAGTATATCGGACATTGCAAGGTTTAAATACCTTAGGTTTTGAATCAACATTATCAATTTTGCTAACTTCTCCACCATGGTGAGTGTCAAAACTTAAATTCGAAACTATATCACACTCCGCACCTTTCTTAGTAATCTCTAATGCTAAACTATCTCCCTTTCCGAAACCGCTTCTCTGCCACGCGCCCAATATGTAGAAGAAACAGCATAGACCAACTACTATAAAGATCTGTACAGAGCTTCTGGTCCTACTATCAGCTGAACTTGGTTTAGCCATATAGTACCTGAAAAAGACCAGTTCTTAATCAGAACTACATAAACCACAGGATATACTTATTTCCAAAGGCTAACTTCTATGGTATTAAATTAAGGTCTGCAACCGCAATATAACGGTTTAAGAAGTCTCTACTACGACATCTAAACCACAATTGCAGATTGTCTGCATTTTACCGCAACATACTGGTTTGCAGCGTGACTGCAACCGCAATTTAAAATCATATTTTAACTTCTTACACCATCCACTCAAGATTCATAACAGAATAAATTTAGTCAAAGCAACATAACCGCTTCCAATGAATAAACTAACAACTCAAACATTCCAATAAACTAAATTAAGGTGCAACAAGTTGCTATCAGTTACTTTTTTAATCACTATCATGAAGCAATTATTGGCTATATAGCCCTAATACTTCAAATCAAAGGCGTTTTTAGCTTAGACACTTCATATCAAAAGGCGTTTCCGATGTTCAACAAATATCAAAACATGTGATTACATTCAATTACTTTCATTTTCTCGAATTACTACTGGTGTCAACGTGTCAGTGTCGTGTCTATGTATGTGATTCATAAATGATTTGGATATTGAAAGTAAAAGTAGAAAAAAATGCAAAACAAGGTTCAGATCTTGTCAACAGCATGGAGCTAAAACTCCATGAGTAAGACATGTTACTCTTGGCAATCAACAAGTTAAGATTAAGAATTATATGGGATCTAGCTTTATGCATACTAATGAACAAATTCAATGTTAAAAATGAAGAAGACCCACTAAATGTTACTAAACAAAATTTACTAGGGACACATAATGGTCACAAAAAAACTCAACTTTCGAAGTACCCATTACGAAAAAAAAATTAAAAAATAAAGCAAAAAATTGGGAATAAGACAAGGAGAAAAATTGAAATGAAGGGAGAGATGTTAGTGTTACCGATCATATGAAGATGGAGGGAGCAAAGGTTGAGAAGATCTGTGATTTTGTAAGAGAAAGAGAAGAAAGTTAGAAAAAAGGAGAAACAAACTATGATTTTTTTTTCTTTCCTTATTTGGTGTTTGATGCAGTGAGAGAAGCTAAACGAGTGATGAAAAAAATATCTATAAAACCCTATGAGCTTCTCCTCATCATTAGCTTTCAACCGCGTCAATCATGTTGACATGAACAACAGTAGAAAAAGGGAAAGGAAAAGTCGAAAAAGTTAGAAAAAAAAAAAGAGGAAATCGATTTTTTTGTGTGAATGCAGTTATTTATTTTTTTAAGGAAAAATTGAGTACAAAGTCATCAAATAAATAACATGATATTCCAACTTTGTTGGCATCTAAACTTAGTTATATATTATTTTTAACATTTTAAATATTATAAAAAATAAAAATACATGTTTGGAGAGTTATATTAAAATCTAATAAAATAATTTTTAGGGATCCAAACTCGTTAAAAATCTAAAAATTCAGAAGAAAAAAAAAACTATGATAAAGGAAAAAAAAAGTGCAATAATCAATAGAATTTATATTCAAGAAGACCAATTTTATTTCTATTAAAAGCATTAGAAATATTAAAAGGAAAAAAATTTCACCCACTCTCATATTTAGATTCATTAGAATTTGAGTTTTACAAACAAGATCTCAAACATTATCTCATTGTTTTTTTAAAAATCATCAGAGTCCTTTCTTTGAGATGAATGAGTGATTTTATGTAAAGTCTGTTTGACTAAGGTTGTAAGTATGTCGATGTTTTAATAATATTGCTTCTATAGATTTAGTAGTGATCTAAGGTAAAAATGACAAGTACCAAGAATAGTATTTAGTAAGGGAGATAGTTTAAAATCTCACAAGGGTGAGGAATGGACTTAACCAAAGATTAAGTGTGAACTACTATAAATCATGTGTGTGATTCTCTTACTCTCTACTATTTATTTTAAGTATACACAAATCACACAATATCGTCATGTTTAATTTTGAGATGCATTATTACACTTGAGAACGTTTTCTACGATAAAACATCACTAACAACTTACCTTAATTTAAGTGCTTATTTGAGATAGCTTTTGAGTTTTTAAAATGTTGCAATTCAAACTCCATTTTTCTTGTGAAATATCTTGTTATTTCAATTGGCATTAGAGCTCTACCTCGAAAGTTTGAGCACTTAACAAATGTTAGAGAAAAAGATTTTGGAAGAAGTAATGTCAAAAGCAAAGTAGATTTCTGAGGGAGGATCATCAAACGGATCTCCTGAAATTGATGGATCTATCTAGTTACTACTTCTAAAAACGTACAGTGAAATTGTTTCTTAGGTCTCAAGATAAGGACACGTGACTCATAATTGAGAAGATAAAATTTGTGCCAATAGTAAGATTATAATGATCAAGAATCAGCTGAAAAAGCAACAAAAAAAATTATGGGCAACTGATGAAAAAGGAAAGGTATTTCAAAACTCTAAAGCTCAATTATCTCTAACATGTGCATTAAGCATGGAAAAATATGATAAAGTAGATGAATGTAAAATTGCAAAATAAATTTGTAATATTTTGCAAATTCATCATGACGGAACAAACCAAGTCAAAGAAACACAAATAGACATTGGAGTTTAAAAGTTTGAAATGTATGAAATGAATGAAAGAAAAACATTGATGAGATGTATGGAAGGTTCACAACTATAATTAATGAGTTGTGTTCCCTTGAAAAAACATACATAACTCGTGAAAGAGTTCAAAAAATACTTAGATGTCTTCCTAAAACATGGAGACCTAAGGTTACAACTATCGTTGAAGCTAGAAATCTCACAACTCTAAAGTTATAGTATCTTATTAGATCTCTAAGAGTTCATGAAACAATACCTCAAGAAGTTAAAACTCATCCTCACTTAAAGAAGAAATATCAAAAAGAAGAAAAACTTGAAGAAAAAGAACTTGGTCAAGAAGAAGTTGAAGATGAGCTAACACTCATCTCAGAAAAGATTATGAGAATAATGGAAAGAAGAGAACATATCAAAATAACATTCTCAAACAAAAGAGAAGTTCCAAAAATTGAAATTGACAAAAGTCAGATCACATACTATGGTTGCAACAAGTTAGGGCATTAAAAATACGAATGTTTTCTATTAAAAAAGACACCAAAGAGATTTTCTTTCAAAAATAAATCTATGATGCTCACTTGAGATGATTTTGATGAGTCAAAATTAGAAGAAGTCAACATGTGTCTAATGACCAACTTAGAAAATGAAGAGGTAACAATACATGATCTATGTCCTTTATGTGAAAAAATGGAAAATGAGTTGGACATACTTTTATATGATTCAAACATTTTGACTAAAAAATGTAGCTTATTTAAAAAGTAACATTTTGAAGTAAAAGAATAGAATGAGAAGCTGCAAGACTTGAATAGTCAATTTCCCAAAAGTCATTCAAAATTTCAAATTTCTCACGTTAAAAAGTCTGAAAAGCCAAATAGTCTAAATGAAAAACAAGTCAAAATTCATCTTTTAGAACAAATCCAAGAAGAAAATAATATTTTGAAAAATGAAGTTAATGTACTAAAAAATGATGTAGACAACTTTTTCTAATCCACTATCATTTCTCAAAAGAGCATGCGATTTCAAGTAGGAGTATTTGACAAAACCAGTTTAAGTTTCAAATCATCTCAAAATCAAAAAATGTATGAAAACAACGCTATTTTCAAAAAGAAAGATAAGAAAGTTGGATGATACAAATATTCATATTGTAATAAATATGGACATCTTGAATCATTCAACTTTGTCAACAAAAAAATTAAAAATGCAAAAAGAAGAACATTCTCATCATAGACCAAAATTTTCTCAAAGTAATGAGAAAATTAAAAAGCCAATTGCAAAAGTCACTAATTATCAAGTTCCCAAATCACAATGGCTATCTAAGATATTCCTCAATTGCATAAGTGTCTTATAGAAGTTGAGAACAAACATGATACTTAGAGGGTGGATGCTCAAGATATATGATTGGAGATAGATAAATATTTTTTCTCATTAGAAAAAAAGGATGGAGAATAAGTAATTTTTGGAAACAATGACGGTTCTGATAAGAGATTCAAATATCATAGATAAAAATAACTCTACAAAAATTGAAGGTGTTCAATATGTAGATGCTTAAAACATAATCTATTTAACATTAGTCAACTGAGTGATAGTAGTTTTGAAGTCAATTTTAAGTCTAACATATATGTGAAGTAAAACAACTATCTTCTAAAATAACTTGAGTCTAACCTATATAAATAAAATGTCTGTTTGTACCTAGTCTATCGTAAGTTAAACCATAGATTTCTATCAGTAGACATGTCCTCTTTCCCCCTTCTAGTTTTGTACAACAGACGTCTTTCACTCTAAAGAGATTTAAACAATGAAAAATAAGAGATCAAAATGAGTCTACTTATAAATTGTTAAGATTTGAATACAAAAACTCACCAAAGAATAATTCATACTTAATAATATAGTAATGTGTATTTAAAACATGAGAAATGCTAGCAACACATTTTTTAACACATATTTCAATGTAATGTCTTTTATTGATTGAAATTTACATGGATCCTATTAAATTATGTGGGTGCTATATGAAATTTAGTCAATAAAAAAGAGTGTGCTAAAAAATATATTGTTGGCGTTATTCTTAAAACATTTGTGTACTCACTATACATATTAAACTCAAAATTGATTTGAAAATTTAAATATTCATCGTAATTAATTATAAAATACTAGAGAAAATGAAAATGATTTTGTGTTTATTTGATTATACGATGACGAAAACTGATTTTAATCAAATTAATTTTCATTAAAAATGAATTTAAAATAAAATATTTTATATTAAAAATATTCACGTAAAAATAAATTAATTCCTAATTGTTTAATGTAAAAGTAATATTCAATTAAAAAATAAAAATTAAATTAAAATCAATTCAAAAAATTAAATTAATTATAACATTTATATGAACTATTACTTCGGCCAAAGTTGAATCCGATGATAAGAAATAAGAAGAGCAGGATGGCAGGACCTGCATTCCTGAAGAAAAAAGCGGTATTGTGGAAAAAGGGTGATCGACAGTTTTTTTTATCTAAATATCTCAGACAAAAGTTAATCAAAATGTTCCACTTTAAAAAAATATATTAAATTGTCTTATTATTTTGCACCTTTAAAAGATCGTATTTTCGGGATGCAACCAACTAAAAGAATAATTTTTTTGTCCAGTAGAAAGTCTCATCCCAGTATGCGATCATCTACTATGTTTAATTTTTTTTTCATTTTAACATTTGAATAATTGTAAATTTAATTAATAAAAAATAATTAAAATATTTAAAAAAAAACAAAATTATATTAATAAAATCAAATAAAATATATTAAATTAAAAAAATATATATTAAAATTAACGCGGTTGATTAGATGTGACAAAACAAATAACGTGATTTGGTATATTTTTAACTTTTTCAGAAAAGAGGATATTTAGATAAAAAAAAAAACAGTGATTGATGGCGACAAGAAGGGTCCCACGTGTATCAAAAATCAAACACTAAAATATTTTTTTAACCATTTGAGTTTGACCAATTCTCCTATAAGTTTTTTTATGTTTTATTTTTTGAATTTGATTCTTTAAATCTCAAATTACTTAGTTCTTTAAATCTCTAATCGTCTTTGATTTGGTCCTTTTTTAAAATTTCTATTTAAATTTGTTAAAAAAACGTTTACATATTACATGCTTATATATCCATTTTAATAGATAAAAAATATATTTTTTAATTAAGTTTATCATCAATAGAAATTCCAAATTAATTATACAAAATAAAAATCGCCAAATGTTCAAACCCAATAAATTTAATTGATGAAAAATTGGGAACATTTTACTTTTAGACATGGAAGAAGAAGATGATTATGATGAACTTCAATCTATCTCATGGCTTCATTATTTTTCTCTACATAGCCAACAACAATTGATTTTTATATATTAAAAAAAATGAATAAAGTGTTTATGTATATTTTATTGTAATATTTGTTACTTTTTTAAATTGTAAAAAGAGTTTTAAAATATTGGATTAAACAAGTTATTAATTCCTATAAAATTTTAAAATTTTATTTTAGTTACTTTAAAATAAAATTATTTTGCAAGCAATTTTAGTCTCTTCAAAAATATTTCCTTACCAAAAAATTGGTATTTAGCCACGATTATAATCGTGGTTAATAATACTCAAAAGTGTAGCTAAATTTTTTTGTTGCGATTTAGATGATTGTGGGAAAGGGACGTTGCGAGAAATTTAGCCACGGTTAATTTTGCAATTAGCCGTGGTTAAATTTATCATGGTAACATGATGTTAGCCATTGTCAAAGAAAAAAGAGAGAAGGGGAAAACTTGAAAAGGGAAGTCGAAATAACACGTGGAGTTATTTCGTGGAAGAGTGAAGTTAAAAATAGATTATTTCGTGGAAAAGTGACGCTAAAAATTAAATTAATTGTTAGATTATTTTGGGTTTCCAAGGAAAACTATGGGTATTTTTTACCAATTCAAACTAATATAATTTGATTGAATCGAGTAATAGATTTGACTAAAATTGACCTAGTCCAACCCACAAACACCTTATGTTAACCATGTGTAAACCGTGACAAACTTGCATATTTAACCATAGCGTAACCGTGGCCAATCAACAATTTTTTTTTTGTTTGTAGAAAAGACTTATATATACTACATAACATCGTTGATTCTCCATCGTGACTTCATTTGGAATAAATTAGTTTATTTCAAAGTGTCACTCCTTGTGTGGTGTCTCATGAACAATCGACTTCCAGCTAAGGATAACTTGAAAAGGCGTGGTGTTTTGAATGATCAGAATACTTTGTGCGTTGGTGGTTGTGAAAAGGATGAATTTTTATTTCATTTATTTTTTCATTGTGAGATGGTCAGTACTATTTGGTCTAATATTTTGGCCTAGACAGGTGTTCAAAGAGCTTTTCATAGCCATGCTATCCCTTTTGCTAAACAATTCGAGGATCTTCTTGATACTAATCAGAAAAAAGACTAAAACTTCAAGTTATTTGGTCGGCGTGTATTTGAGCAATTTGAAAAGAAAATAATTATATCTTTTAGCAGAAGAAAAGTAATATGACTCAAATTGTGGAACGAGTAAAGCTTACATCTTGGTATTGGCTCAAAGCAAAATCAAAGGCGTTTGTTTTTTTATTTTTCTCAATGGTGAAGCAGCCCCTTAGCTTGCTTAAGTACAGGTGTACATGTCTTTTTTTATTTTTTTATTTTATTTTTATCTTACAATAGATGATAAATTATACCATAATTAACTAACACAACTGCGAGGTACCGGGTTCAAATTCGGGACAAGACGTCCAATCTAACAATATCGACATTTGTCTGTTGAGTTAGGATTTAAAGACACGTGTACATGTCTTTTGATGATCGAATTTGATACATTTTTGCTTGTTTTTGTTTTTGGACATTATTAGTTGTTGATGGAGCTAAATATCACTAGAAGGGGGGTTGAATAGGGATTTTGGCGTTTAAAAATAGTTTCAAGAGCTTTTGAGTTTCTGTCCTCACAGAGAGGATGCGATCTGGAAAATGGATTTTTAAACTTTTCAAATGAAAGCAGAATAAATGCAAGAAAAATGTAAAGAGATAGACACACAACTTTTATACTGGTTCACCCAATGATGGCTACGTCCAGTCCTCACACTCTTGTGAGATTTCACTAAAACAATCAGATCAACCTCTCACCGAGGATGATTACACTTTGTGTATTCTCAAGCTTCACCAAGCTTACAACTGAGTTTCAAATATTTTCAAGTACAACTTACTTGAAAATTACAGAGTGATAAGAGTATGATTGCTTTCTCTTTACTTTAACACTTTCTAAAATGATATTTCAAAGATCTAGTGTATGAGTGTAGAAAGTGTAAAGAGAGGATGACTATTGCTTATGATAGACTTAAGATTTTGATCTTTTTCTGCAATGTTGTGGTGTGTTTAATGAAGAAGAGCTTCCTGCCTTTTATAGAGTCCTTGACAGCTCTTCCATGTGTTAAACAACTTCATGACCGTTGAGGAGGATGCATCAAATAGTCCAATGGTCTTTGAGCTGAAATTACAGAACTACCATCCAGCTATCCTTGGACCTATGCTGTCCATCCTCAGCCTAGTGATTGGACTTTGGTCTTGTGTAGCCTTTTACTTTTTTCATTCTTCAAGACTTGTGACTTCTATTTTGAGTTTGTTTGAAGTTGCCTTTCTATATATTGACTTTGCTTTATTTTTCCAATCATCCAAGAATGAAATATAGGGCTGCCCTTAGCCTTTGCACATGGGATGGTGGTTTGCAAACATGTGACTATTTTGAATATCCATACGTTGAACCATCCTTGAACCTAGTACAGCTGGCCTTTTGATTTCTTTTGATCAAATGCTTTATATAATTATTTATTCATGCTGTTTTGACTTCCTTTGATGAATTAAGAACATTATTTCCGCGAGGATGGCTATTCAGCTTGAAGACCCATCCTCTGACCTATCCTCCAGCTTGAACATTTAATGTATTAGCCCAGATTTTTCTCCCTTTTGATCTAGTTGAGGAATAACCTGTTTTCTTATAATAATTCACTCAAAAGCACAGATTAGTATTAACCACAATCATAATCTTCAAATAATTTTGTTATCATTAAAATCAATTGAGAGATTTTGTCTCAACAATCTCCCCCTTTTTGATGATGACAAAATTCTTTAGATTATGATTTTTAAATATGATGATGTAAAATGTTTATGCTCCCCCTGAATCAAGTGAGTAATTTATTTTTTAAAATTTTAAGTGCTTAAAAAATTTAAGTGCTAATAAAAAAATTACTCCCCCTGAATGTATGCCAATGATATGAATCTATCAAGATAAAGAAAACCATAATGATATTTCAAACCAGTAATGTTGTAATGGCATAAACGTTAAACATGCATAGTCATTTTAAAACATCAAAACATTTAATCAGCAAAGCAACAAAAACAACAAAACATCATAATCAACAAAACATCAAAAGGACATCATAATTGTTCTCCCCCAGAATTATGGCAGCAGCAAAAAGCATAGGAGTGAGGTGGCTACTCAGAAGAGGACGGCTCATCAGAAGAGGACGAAGGGGAGGAAACAGGAACAGCAAACGTAGGCATGGCAGGGAGCTCAGGAAGAGAAACATTAGGATCAGCCATATTGACCATATGTTCGGTAACCCATTCAAGAGTGAGCCCAAATTGTGCAAACGAGTTCTTAAGGTGGTCGAAACGACGAATCAGTTTCTGCTGATCCTTCCTGATGGTTTTCAGGAGCTTCATATGCTTAGTGAGCTTCCGTTCCTTAGTACGTGGGCCAGGGCCAGAGTCCTTGGACTGATTATTGACGTTGGAGCTCTTATTCTGCGAACTTCTAGCATTGTCCTTAGAGGGTTGATCATTTGTTGGCGCTAAAAATGAGTCAAGAGAACAGAACCCAGTAGGAACCTCAGGCAGAGGTTGGGGTTGTTCAGGAACAATGTCAACATGAGTTGAAAGAGGAGCAGAAGTAGGAGGTATCAAAATGTCTTCTTGCAAATCAAGAGAAAATTCCTCAGGCAAAGTCTCAGGTGAGAAATGATGATATGTAAGATTGAGATCAAAGTAAAGTTCTTCACCGTCTTCCATGAGAGCACGAGGACCATTTTTGACAGCATCCTCATGAGGAGGATCATTAGCGGATTGTGGTTGTGATTCTTCAATGGGCATATCTAAATCAGAAGGCAGCGGAGGGGATTTTGGTGGAGAGGGAACAACAGTGGACAAAGGCGGAGAAGGAGTGGGTGCAGCTTCCATAGTGGTCTCTTGAGGTGGATTGGGAGTATCTTCAGAAGGAGGTTGATCTGATGGTTGTTCGAGTGGAGCAGCAGCAGAGGAGGAACTTCTTGTTTTCCTTTTCTTTGAGGTGGTCGACTCAGTGGGTGGTGTAGAAGGTTGAAGATGCATCTGTTTAACATTCTTCATGGAGAATGTATTGTTAAATTGCAGAGACGGTTCATCCTCCAAAGGAACCTTGAAAAACTTGAAAAGTTTGGTTAAGATCATACCATACGGTGCTGACCTACCCAAAATTGCTGCATTTAACATGAAGTTAAAAATGATGTTTTCCAGATGGAGAGAGGAGCCCGTGATCAAATGATGTAGGAGAAGAATATCCAACTCAGTCACTTTTTCAAAACTGCCAGCGCGAGGGACAATGCAGTGAACACAAATGTTGTGTAGAATGCGACACAGTGGGAGGAGGTTTGAAGCCACGTGGGGTTTAGTGGGTTGGATGAAAATATTGGCCAAAACAGAAGAGCGAGTGATCCTGCACTCAGAGTACCAATTTTCAGAAAAGAAGTAAGCTCCTTCATTCTGAATATCAAGGATTTGACATAGGGTAGTTGGAGTGATTTCCATAAGGACACCTTTCAGAATGATGGTGAACCCAGAAATTCCCTTAGACCAGTTTGAATCAGCATAGAATGCCCTTACCAATCGAAGGTATTGAGGCTCATTGATTTTGAGAAATGAGGTCCAGCCCAACTGATCAAATATTTCTTCAACATTAAAGCCTCATTCCTTTAAGTCAGCCAAATCAATAATTTTGCCATTTACCACAGGTTTGTTGACCCATTTGGATAAGTAATTTGTTTTGTGGTCAGCCGAATCAAAAATCGAATTTGGTCTAGATTTTTGTGAGGGTGAGGACTTTGTTCGTTTTGAAGAGGATTAGGATTTTTTCGAAATTTTTTCGATTTGGACTTTGTTCTTTTTAGTAGGAGTTTTAATTGGTGGTGAACAAGGGGTTGGTTTAGTGGGAAGTGTTTGATCTGAGTCTTCTGATTCCACAAGGTGAACAGTAGAGTCTTGATGAACAGATTTTTTAGATGAGAGAACACCAGAAAGGATTCTTGAGGATCGTCTGGTTGGAGCAGAGGATTGAGTGGAGGATGAATGTTTGGAAGGTTTGGGTGAAATGGAGGGGAGAGAGGTAGTGACAGAGGGTTCAACATTAGATAATGAAGTTTGATTTTCAGTGGTGTTAGATGTGGTTTCCTCAAGGTGATCAAACTCAGTACTAGAGTAATGATCCTCAGCCTGTTCATATTCTGGAGAGATTATTTTTCTTCTAGCAACAAACTTAGTTCTTGCCATGATTTTTGAGAGAGAAAATTAATTCTGGGTTTAGAGGAAATGAGATGAAGGACAACGAGGAGAGTGATGAAGTTATGGAGGATACTGATGGAAGATAAAAGGAAAGAAAAAAGAAAAAGAAAAAAAACGATGGAGAGAAGGAGGGAAAAAAAATAATGATGCAGTTTGCCTGGGAGGATGTAACGTGATTGATTGGACAAGGCGTGCAGGTGGGCGTGTGAAGCACGCGTGTTTGAAACGGCAGTTTCAGCCGTTGTGGCATTAAATGCTAGCGCGAATCAAGGAAACGGCGCCACATGGACGGCCCAATGAGAAAGGGAGCGCGTGCACGCAAGGTCTGGGGCATTTAAAGCAGAAACATCAAAATGGACTTTGTGTCCTTTGAGTTCTTTCCATCCTCTAAACTCTAGGCCTTTTTTTTGTTTTTAAAATCAGATTTGATCTTTCACAAAAATATTAAAAATTAAAATAATAGAACAAACAAAAACAATAAAATAATAAAGAACATAAATGATAAAATGGATAAAACAATTAATCAATTAATTTTTAAAAAATCAATGATGGAGAGTTTTTTCAAAATATTTTTAAACCGATCCTCCTGGAGAGGTTTCGTAAAAATGTCTGCCAATTGATTTTCAGTGTTAATGAAAATTAATTCAATGTCACCTTTTTGAACATGATCTCTTATAAAATGGTGTTTAATTTCAATGTGCTTAGATCTAGAATGCTGAATTGGATTTTTTGAAAGATTTATAGCACTTGTATTATCACAGAGGATGGGAATATTTGCGTACCTTAGAGAATAGTCCTCTAGCTGGTTCTTGATCCACAGTAGTTGGGAGCAACATTGTGCAGCTGATACATATTCAGCCTCTGTAGTTGATAGAGCAATGGTACACTGTTTTTTGCTTGACCAACTTATTAGAGATTTACCAAGAAATTGGCAACCTCCACTTGTGCTCTTCCTTTCAACTTTGTCTCCCGCATAGTCAGCATCACAATAAGCTATGAGGTCAAGATTTGAACATTTCTCATACCAGATTCCCAGATTAATTGTGCCAACAAGATATCTTAAAATCCTCTTAACTGCTGTAAGATGAGATTCTTTGGGAGAGGATTGAAACCTTGCACAAAGACCCACAGCAAAAACTATGTCTGGTCTACTAGCTGTTAAGTATAATAAGGATCCAATCATCCCTCTATACTCTTTCTCAGAAATTGGAGTTCCTTCATCATCTTTGTGAAGCATGGAGGATGGGTGCATAGGAGTTCCCATACTCTTGGCTGAACTCATGTTGTATTTGTTGAGAAGATCTTTAGTGTATTTTTCTTGTGAGATGAAGATGCCGTTTTTCAATTGCTTGATTTGTAATCCAAGAAAGAATTTCAATTCTCCCATCATGCTCATTTCGAATTCACTTTGCATGAGGTTGGCAAAATCTTCACACATCTTTTCGTTTGTAGACCCAAAGATTATATCATCAACATAAATTTGCACAATCAATAAATCCTTTTCAATAGTTTTCTTGAAGAGTGTTGTATCTATCTGTCCTCTTAAGAAACCATTGTCTTTTAAAAATGAACTTAACCTCTCATACCAAGCTCGAGGAGCTTGCTTTAAACCGTAAAGAGCTTTTGAGAGTTTATAAACATGATTGGGCTTCTTTTCATCCACAAATCCAGGAGGTTGTTTGACATACACCTCCTCATTTAGAAAACCATTTAAAAAGGCACTTTTGACATCCATTTGGTATAGTTTGATACCTTTATGGGTGGCATATGCTAGGAGGATTCGTATAGCTTCAAGTCTTGCAACCGGTGCAAATGTTTCATCGTAGTCAATTCCCTCTTGTTGATTGTAGCCTTGAGCAACTAGCCTTGCTTTGTTTCTTATTACCTCTCCATCCTCATTCAGTTTGTTTCTGAAAATCCATTTTGTTCCAATGATGGATTTTTCAAGTGGAAGAGGTACAAGGTTCCATACCTTGTTTCGTTCAAATTGTGAGAGTTCTTCCATCATGGCTTCAACCCATGATTTGTCACAAATAGCTTGATCAATATTTTTTGGTTCAATTTGTGAAATCATGGCCATGACAGCTGCATTTCCTCGTAGAGATTGTCTGGTTCTTACTCCATCAGCCGTGTCTCCAATAATTAGATCTGGAGGATGATAAGTGACTGTTTTCCATCCTCGTGGAGGTTGCTGAGAGGATGGATCAGATTCATCCTCTTCGTTTGGACTGGGTGCGTTGGAGGATGAAGGTTCATCTTCCTCAGATTTATCAATTTTTTCTAAGCACAAGTCATCAAACTCATCAAAAATAACATGCATGGATTCCTCCACAGTTTGAGTCCTAAGATTATATATTCTATAACCTTTAGACAAAGTGGAGTATCCTAAAAACAATCCCTTGTCAGATTTTGAATCAAACTTTCCCAAATTTTCTTTATTATTTAGGATGTAACAATAACACCCAAATATGTGAAAATATGAGATGTTTGGTTTTCTTCCCTTCCATAGTTCATAAGGAGTTTTGTTTAAAATCTTTCTAATGGATACACGATTTAAAACATAACAAGCGGTATTAATTGCTTCAGCCCAAAAATATTTTTCAATGTTGGCTTCATTCAAAATAGTTCTAGCCATTTCTTGCAAAGTTCTATTTTTCCTCTCAACAACTCCATTTTGTTGAGGAGTTCTTGGGCAAGAAAAATTGTGAGAAATACCATTTTCATCAAAAAGATTTTTGAAACATTCATTTTCAAATTCACCTCCATGGTCACTTCTAACGGAGATAATTTTTGATCCCTTTTCATTTTGGATCTTTTTACAAAAATAACAAAAAGCCTCAAAGGCATCATTTTTATGTTTTAAAAATAAGACCCAAGTAAAACGTGAAAAGTCATCAACAATTACAAATCCGTACCTTTTTCCACTAAGGCTAGGAGTTTTAATAGGACCAAAAAGATCAATATGAAGTAGCTCAAGAGGATGGTTTGTGGAAACAACATTTTTAGAATGAAAGCTACTTTTTACTTGTTTTCCTTTGGCACAAGCTTCACAAATTTTGTCCTTTTCAAAATCAATTTTTGGAAGTCCTTTAACTAATTCTAATTTAGACAATTTAGAAATAGTGTTTAAACTTGTATGACCAGCTCGTTTATGCCATACCCATTTATCCTTTTCAATGGATACAAAACAAGATTCAGTAGGCAAATCATCAAGATATAGCTCATATAAATTCTTTTTTCTAAAACCGGAGAAGAAAACTCTACCCGAGGATGAGTGTTTAACCTCACATAGATTGGGTTTAAAAATAACTTCAAAACCACTATCATAAAGTTGGTTAATGCTAAGCAAGTTATGTTTTAAACCATCTACATATTGAACATTTTCAATTTTGGCAGAATTTTTATTACCAATGATACCGGTACCTTTTATTTGAGCTTTATCATTATTTCCGAATGTGACCGATCCTCCATCCTTTATTTCCAATGAAATAAAGCAATGCCTATCCCCTTTTGAGAACTTTTAAATCCAATACCAGCTTTGTCAATGATTCCAGATTGTGATCCCATAATCTTTTGAAAAGTATCAATGGATTTAACAAAGTTGGTAAGATCATTTTTGAGTTCTTCAACCTCTATTTTCAAAATTTCCTTTTTTGCATCCTCTTCTAGAGGATGAGTTTTGACATTTCTTTTCTTTACAATAGATAGTTGTTCAGACAACTTCTCATGAGATAACTGCAAGTCTAGAATAGTTTGTTCATAATTTTTATTCTTAGCTTGAAGTTCCTCATTTAACTTCTTTATTTCATAAAGTTGGTTTTTAAGAAAGCCACATTTATGAGACAAAGTGTTTGAGTCATTCAAAAGATTGTCAAATTCAATTTCTAATTGTTCACAATTAGGACAAAGTTCAGATATGATTACCTTTTCAGTTTCTGAGTTCGTCATAAGGCAGAGGTTGGCCTCTTCTTCCTTTTCTTGTTCCGAGGATGAGTCATCACTATCATCCCACGTGATCATCATTGATTTGTTTTTGTAGGGAAATTTTCTTGAGTTCTTTTTGTTCAGAGGACACTCCGTTTTGTAGTGACCCAGCTTGTTGCATCCAAAGCAAGTAATCTGACTTTTGTCAATTTTTTCTTTTTGAGGAGATCTTTTATCCTGTCCTCTACGATTTATCATCCTCTAGATTCTTCTGGAAATTAGAGCAAGTTCATCCTCTTCCTCAGATAGAGGATAGTCTGTACTTTCTTTCTTTGTGGTTTCTTCAGCTCTTTTGGACGATGAACTTTTTGTTTGGCTTGATTTTAGAGCTATCATTTTTCCCTTTTTGCTTGGTCTGTCAGCCAGCAACAGAGGTTCATGAGCTCTTAGAGTTCCAACCAGGTCCTTTAATTTCATGTTTGCCAAGTCTCTTGCTTCGGTGATGGCAGTCACCATTGGCCTCCATTCTTTTGGTAAACTCCTCAAGATTTTTCTTATCCTTTCTTGAACAGAATAAACCTTTCCAAGAGATCTCAAGCTGTTAAGTATGATTGTCAGCCTTGAGAACATTTCATCAATCGTTTCATCCTCCTTCATCTCAAATAACTCGAATTCTCTAACTCCCATGTCAATCCTTGCTTCCTTTACGTGGCTTGATCCTTCATGATGAATCTTTAGAGTGTCCCAAAGTTCCTTGGCGCTTTTGCATTCTTCAACTCTATCGTATTCTTCCCTGCTCAAAGCACACGTTAGAAATAAATGAGCTTTAGAGTTTAGGAGTACCTTAGCATTTTCATCAGCCGTCCACTATACTTGAGGTTTCTCGTCGGAGGTTGCATCTGTGTTGTCGATTCTGATGACATGATCCCCGTTCTCAACTACAGACCACATGTTGTTATCTTGTGATATGAGAAACAATCTCATCTTACCTTTCCAGTGGTAGTAATCTGTACCATCAAAGTAGGGAGGTCTGGTGGAGGATCCTCCTTCAGGAACATACTTAGCTTTTGACATTTTTCTTTGGATCTTTTTCTCTTACACGGTTAGATGTAATATTTCTAGAGAACCTTGCTCTGATGCCAATTGATGGAGCTAAATATCACTAGAAGGGGGTTGAATAGGGATTTTGGCGTTTAAAAATAGTTTCAAGAGTTTTTGAGTTTCTGTCCTCACAGAGAGGATGCGATCTGGAAAATGGATTTTTAAACTTTTCAAATGAAAGCAAAATAAATGCAAGAAAAATGTAAAGAGATAGACACACAACTTTTATACTGGTTCACCCAATGATGGCTACGTCCAGTCCTCACACTCTTGTGAGATTTCACTAAAACAATCAGATCAACCTCTCACCGAGGATGATTACACTTTGTGTATTCTCAAGCTTCACCAAGCTTACAACTGAGTTTCAAATATTTTCAAGTACAACTTACTTGAAAATTACAGAGTGATAAGAGTATGATTGCTTTCTCTTTACTTAAACACTTTCTAAAATGATATTTCAAAGATCTAGTGTATGAGTGTAGAAAGTGTAAAGAGAGGATGACTATTGCTTATGATAGACTTAAGATTTTGATCTTTTTCTGCAATGTTGTGGTGTGTTTAATGAAGAAGAGCTTCCTGCCTTTTATAGAGTCCTTGACAGCTCTTCCATGTGTTAAACAACTTCATGACCGTTGAGGAGGATGCATCAAATAGTCCAATGGTCTTTGAGCTGAAATTACAGAACTACCATCCAGCTATCCTTGGACCTATGCTGTCCATCCTCAGCCTAGTCATTGGACTTTGGTCTTGTGTAGCCTTTTACTTATTTCATTCTTCAAGACTTGTGACTTCTATTTTGAGTTTGTTTGAAGTTGTCTTTCTATATATTGACTTTGCTTTATTTTTCCAATCATCCAAGAATGAAATATAGGGTTGCCCTTAGCCTTTGCACATGGGATGGTGGTTTGCAAACATGTGACTATTTTGAATATCCATACGTTGAACCATCCTTGAACCTAGTACAGCTGGCCTTTTGATTTCTTTTGATCAAATGCTTTATATAATTATTTATTCATGCTGTTTTGATTTCCTTTGATGAATTAAGAACATTATTTCCGCGAGGATGGCTATTCAGCTTGAAGACCCATCCTCTGACCTATCCTCCAGCTTGAACATTTAATGTATTAGCCCAGATTTTTCTCCCTTTTGATCTAGTTGAGGATTAACCTGTTTTCTTATAATAATTCACTCAAAAACACAGATTAGTATTAACCACAATCATAATCTTTAAATAATTTTGTTATCATTAAAATCAATTGAGAGATTTTGTCTCAACAGTTGTTGTAAACTATTTTTTCTTTTATTCGTGCTAAGAATAATTTTATTTCAATATATGTTTTGGCTTTTTTCAAAAAATACTAAATAACATTTTTTTGATATTTATAATAAAAGTGATTTTATATACAGTTAACATTATATATTTCATAAGACAAAAAAAAATATTTCAAAATGAAATGTCAATTTATTTATTTATTTGTTTATACAACAAACTCTTTTATTATTATAGAACAATAATTAAAATTATTTTCTTACCTTGATTATACTTTATATATTTATTTTTTTAAAGTTGATAAATAATGCTGATCTATAAAACCAATTATTTATATTGGATGTTTGTAATTAATAATTTAACAATTGTCATACTTTATAATCAATAATAAAAAATCAATTACTTTATACTTGTTATTTATATATTTATTCATTAAGTATTTTAAAAAATATTACTAATAATACTTTTAAAATGTGCAAAAGTTAGCATTAGTTCATACTTAGCTGGTATCGATGTATTGTATAGTAACATTTTTTTTTCAAAATAATAAGAAGAAAATAATAACGTGTCAAAATAGATAAAACCTCACCTTAACTCGTATCTATCGGGTCCAATACATATTTTTTATCATTAGACTTTGAAGTTAGTTTGACAAAAAATAAAAGGAAATTTTATCATCATATTTTGAAGTTAATTAGATCCAAAAAAAACCCTTGAAGTTAAAGAATTTGTAGTGCAAAGTATCGTTATCCATTAGTCTATTCATTCACGACCATGAAACCGATCAGATTAGTCTATTTATTCACGACCATAAAACCGATCAGATTAGTCTATTCATTCACGACCATAAAACTGATCAGACCATGCTTCGGATGCCAATTGTCGAATCCCACGTACTCACCATATAACAATTACTCAATCCTTAAAAAAAAAAATTAATAATAGGATCTTTAACATACACTTTCTATATTAGTTGAAAGTTATAGAATTCATTAAATGTATATGGACCCTACATAATTTAATGAATTATATATCAAATTTAATAAATAAGAGTGTTCTAGAGAACATGTCGCTACAAAAAAAAATTACGCAATCGCGCTTTCCTGTTTCCACTACATACAAGGGTCCCACGAGTCAGTATTGTTAAAAATCTTCTATTGTAAATTCAAATTTATTATATTACACTACTGCATATTTTTATCTTGTTAGTACGAATGAGTCAAAACGAACTCTGTTAGTACGAAAAGTAAAGTTGTTTTCACTATTGCTTATATAAAATTTTATAAGCAAAAAGATAAAGTGAAAAATTGAGAAGTATAAGACATTTTAGATATTGTGATATCTGAGATAAAACACGAAAAATTTCATAAAAAGATAACAAATAAAAAACAAACATTTTACAAATCGAAACATATTTATACTTTATGAAAATTTATTATTATTTAAATTGTATACTAAAATAGATTTTTAGGAGATTGAATTTTTTACATAAAAGATAACTATTTCATAAATATTTATGGACGAAAATTTAGCATTTTCATTTTTACCACATTATTTATTTATGTGTTAGAAAACAAGTCATACTCAATTTTTATTAATGAAATAAATATAAAAATATAAACTTCCAAAAGAGAAAAGTAAAATGTATCAAATAAATATGAGAAAATTTATATTTAGCTGATTTCATCATAAGCATTACTATATGTATTGTATCATATATATAAACTTAAATGTATATCTGTGTAAAATCTTTAATTTTCTTATCCATTTTTAAATAAGTCATAATTAGAGTATAGATTGTTCACCATATTTATTTATTTGTTTATCATTTTTTTCACTTAAATAATATATTAAAGATATAATTAAATAGACTATAAGTTTAAATATGATTTTAAAAATCGTTGTTTTTAGTATATAACAGCAATTTATTGGACCACCGGACTTAATTTTATTGGGCCACGTTGCATAACTGAATCCAAACAAAATAAATTTATAAAAATTAAAATAAAAAATTGTTATAATTACATAGACTAAATTATATTTAAATCTAGATTATATTACATTAAAGTATATTAATAACCAAAAAGAAAATCTAAGAGTAATAAGGCTCTAAATGAGAATGAACATTTTACATGAAAATAATTTTCAGATAATTTTACCTTAATATATATTCACATCTCTATAAAAATTTATTATTACTTCAACTATACACTAACAATAGATTATAAGGAGACTGAACAATTGGCTTGAATTAAAATTTATTTTGTAAATTATCATGATGAAAATTTTAATATGCATAACACAATAATCTATTTTAAATGATTAAATTATAAATTTGTAAGTATTCTTATACTTATGTTAATATAAATCATGCATAACACAAACCATCAAAGTTTGTGACGGAAACAATAGGTGAGAGGAGACTTGATGTTGATTTTTGAGAGGATAAGATGAGATAAAGTTTCAAGTCTAAAAATTAGATATAACTCATGAGGTTTTTAAGTATATGATAAATATCATTATTAAAGTCAACGAAATGAAATCAAATAACAAACAATTTGATGTTAAATAATATATTTTTAAATGTAATAGCTCATATATTGATTCAATTTGTGTCATTCAAAACTCAAAATTAAAAAGAAATATTTTTTTATTATACTTTGCAACAAAGTATATTCATTATCTAAACAATAATAATTTTTTTCTTCTTCAAAATATAGTCTAAAACGACCTATATTTTTAAAGTGAAAACTAACTTGTGATTGACTCACTACAACATTTTTGCTTTTTAACAACATTCGAAAAATGTTGCCAAAACACGAAAAAATGTTGCCAAAGAGAATAGACAATATTTTTTGTGCGTCTCATATGCGAGCGTTGCCTATTACCTTTGGCAACATTTTTCTCGCACTTTTGAGCACATAAGTCGACTCACTTAACTAGTTATATATAATATATAAGATGTTCATCTACTAAAAAAAATATGAAATAATGACGTAGATAATGACGTGAGTAAAATAAACACACAATAAATTAAATTGTAGCTTAAACTTTTTTACTCAAAATAGTAAGGTCTGAAAAAATAACCATTATTAGGTCAATTACAAGTTTCAAATGAAATTTGAAGTATCACAATGTTTTCTCTCAAAAGAGCATATACAAAGATTAATTACAAAATACATCAATGAAAAACTTTTTTAACAAAGAAAATGTGTTTTTTAGTTCATTGGCTCTCAGATTTATTTTGATTCTTCATTAATTTCACACTTTCAAATATTAATATGAATGAAAGTTTTGTGATTTGAATACTTGATATTCACAAATGTTTTTGTATTATATATATATATATAATAGGAGGCATATCAAGTAGGATAAGTGTTTATTGAGAGTGATGAGAGGAGTCAATAACAACTATTCGATCAAAATCAACGGTTCTGATTTTAACTGGTTTTAAAAACTAAGTTTATTATTTTTTATTTTCTATGAACATCTTCCTTTCGCTATGCCTTGTATCTCAGCGCGTGGGAAATTTTACAGGGATGAGGATGGTCAATTACGATGCAAAGAAGGCAACCATGATTGCTTGGATTTAAAATTGGGGCAACGATTAATCTGAGGAAATTATTTCTCAAAGAAAGAAAGGAGTTTAAGAGATGCAAAATGATTGCTTGGATTTAGGATTTTGCCAACCATTAAATTACTTTTATACAACTTATTTTATGAGGGACAAATGAAGAAGATTGGAAATTGGTTGGGAGAACCACAAAACAAAAGAAGTTGTACCAAGAATCCAATAAGATTTCTTCTATTCAAGGTTTTCCATCCAACATTAAACATTTGTTATTGACAATTTTTGCCATTGACGAGTATGAGTGCAACAAAATAGGCAAGACAAGAAGAAAAATAGGTCACATGGAGGTGAAGTTTTGTCCCACACAGTGTGAAGAAAGCAAAACAATTGAAAACGTTGATTTTGATTGAATAGTTATTATCGACTCCTCTTATCTCTCACAATAAATACTCTTTCACTTGATATAAATTGTTATTCTTTTATATTAAGGATACATCTATAAATTTACGAGTCATGTTTATATAAACTCTACAAATTTATATAAATTGGAGTTTGATGCCATTACCACTTATCAACACACATATCTTAATAGTAAATTCTTATATTGCAATACCAATCAATAAGAACAACATAGCTTACTACAACCATAATTTATTGGTAATACATGCAATAAGAACAACATAGCTTACTACAACCATAATTTATTGGTAATACGTGCATTTTTTTCTCTAAGAAGCACAAACATCATTTAAGTTGTCATGAGACATGCCAATGTGACACTAGATCAAAGTTCTTGTTATCCCAACTAGAATACAAACCATCCCACTTCACAATATAATATATGCTATGATTTTTTCCAGCCGCCTTAGGATCATACACATCAAAGAGGAGATGGAAAGCATGATGAATCATAAGACACGATTTTGTATCGGGATTTGCAAATCTTCCAAAAGTTTCATGGTATTTCAAAATGTACTCGGGAGTTTTATAGTTGTTGAAATAGAATTTCACTGGTAAATCACCAGAGGGTAAGTCATTGAAAATGGTAAAGTAGAGTAAGTTGATGTTTGTCTCGTTTGAGTTGATTGATTGGAGGTTGGGTGGAATTGTAGACTCATTATGAGAATCTACATCTAACAATGTTGATCCATTACAATAAGCTATTCCTAGAAGAAGAAGAAACAAGAGGATGTATCCAAGAATTTTCTCATCTCTCAACCAACTAAAATTTGACAATTGAACTCTCTACAATTGAACTATATATATATAGAGAGAGGATGTAGATTCATTGACTCTAAGAGTAACTTATTTTAGAGTTATTCCGCTTAGTAATTCAATATAAACGATTAAATTTACTAATTTAATTGTCAAATTAAAAGTTTTTATCGAAATAAATCAACTTCATAATTTTTTTATAAAATTTTAAACCTATTTGATATGCTATGTCATTTGAAGTTACAAAGTCAACATATGTAGTACTTTGTGCGCTATTATTACTATTAAATGTAATCAATTACTCCTTATGTCCCTTTTTTATAAGCACTTATAAAGTTTTTCACATATATTAAGAAAAATGAGTAATATAATTAATTAATGTGTGTAGTTATTATTAAATTTTCTATTGTGTATATATAGATGTATTTATTGTTAACTTTTCACATTTTAAAATACATGAATAGTATTAATTGGGGTAGATTTGAAAAAAAGAATAATCTCTAGTAATTTGCATAGAGACAAAAAAATTCTCAATAAGTACTTATAATTAGGGAAATTGTAACACCCCGAATTTTTAATCCAAAGCGTTACTTAAAAATATATTGGTTTGAAAGATTTACGACAATTTTTTTTTTTTATCTAACTACCTAACATTTATTCATGCAAATAATTAGTAACAATCACGTTTATTTAATTTTATTAAGAAAATGTTTATTCAAGGCTATAACAAGAAAAACAATAATTCCTAACGGAAGGGAACCCACTTCCGCATTTCTAGAATCCTAGTGCATTTTAAAAGTTGATTAATAACAAACTTAGAAGTATCGCGACAATCCTATCATTACAAAATTATATTGAAAACCCATTTTTATCCCACGTTCGTCGCACGTTAATACTCATCAACTACTCTTGAATCTCCTCGAACTCATTAGTACCTAAAATGTTGTTGTAAGGGTCAGTTTTATCGATCATCCACATCAAACCAAAGTTAAACATACAGAAGAATAACACAAAATATATAAAAGTAAAACTTCCAATTTAAAAGAAAAATACACAAACCAATAAATTGCATAACAAAAATATATACATGATGCATGCTTCTAAAACTATATGATCCGGATATACCTGCCACTAAGGCAACTTCCACACAGAAAAATCACCCATATCAATGGGGAAAACCTGCCACTAAGGCAACTTCCACGAAGATGCATATGCCATGACATGATATGATGATATATTATCAAAAAGATATATTTCCACACAGCCCACTAACAATCATGTCATAAGCATTCAAATCACTTTTCAAAATCATCATCTTATTCACATATCACTAAGATCACATATCCATAACAAATAATCATGAAAATCATAACTTTCACCACATACACAAAAAAATCAAGACGTGGTATCATACACATCATAAAGATTAACACGTTAACATATATAACAACAAGATTCAACTCCAACTCATACATCATCATAAAACTTTGTCACATATAACATACAAATTCAACCATTCTTTCATATTCATTATAAAAATTAAAACTTTATTACATATAACATAAAATTCATACTTTACTTCATATTCGCCATAAAAATCAAAACTTCATCACATATAACATCAAAATTCATACTTTACTTCTAAAAATCATATATTTTATAATAAACTTAACACAAAGGATTGGGGTTTCATTATTTTAATTCATTAGTCTACATATTATTCTTTTCAAAAAGCAAGCAATCACAATTATTAATTTCATGTCATCCAACTAACGGTCTAACTATAATTTGTGTGGAGAAAAGCCCTTACCTTGACCGCTTTTCTTCCTAGTACAAATCTATAAGCCCCACGAAGTTGCTCACAAGGAAAAGAAATTCCAAGCTTTGATGCACGAAGACGGGGAGGTGATGGTGATGGTGGCTAGAATTTTGGTATTCTTTACAGAATCTTGTTTGTAAAAGGTTTGTGAAATAGGGTTTGTGATTGTGGCTAGGGTTTCAGTATTCCTTTCTGAATATTATTGGGTAGATAGTGTTGGGCCTGAATAAGGAATAGAAGGGAGAAAATATTATTATAATTCTTATTATTATTATTATTATTATTATTATTATTATTATTATTATTATTATTATTAGTTAACCTTCATAAAAAACAAGGCATAAACTCCCAACCCAACTTTCTACTCAAATGGGCCGTGTGATACCAAGCCACAACCCTTAGCCCAAATTCTTCTTGCCTTAGAAATAAAAATACATCTACTAAATAATTCTTACTAAAAACTTTAAAATATATTTATAGATTCAAATTATTTTAATTAATAATTTTAGAGGATGTTACAGAAATAGAGAGTAAATGTTAATAGAAATACTAGTATGCATTATTTTTTATTAAATCTCAAAATTTATTTTATATATTTTGGTCAAAAATTTATATACACTGTTAATACAATATTTAATGAGTATGATAAATTATAATTTTTAAATTCATTAAATGATGTTACAATTTACTAGAAATATTTATTATTCTTTTGCAAATATATTTCTCCATTTATTTTTAATTGTTGTTTTATTTTTTAACTTTTTACATGTACTATGACAATCAATAAATTTTATCACGTATTTTTAATATAATTTTTTTTACTCTTCTTCCTTTAACACTATCAATAATTTTATATCATATTTTATCTATTTCTCTTTGCAATAAATAATTAAGAGTATTATTGATAAATTAATATCTCATTGAAATTGTAAACAAAAAATAAGCAGAAATAAATTTTTCTACAAATGTGACAATTATAAAAGAACAAATGGAGTATAATCAGTTCGTACTAATTTATTTTGGGAGTTAAAAATAAATGTAAGTTACATCTATATACAAAAGACAAATAATAAAGTAATTACACAAAATATACACATTAATGACATTTCAAACTTTTCTTAATATATATACAAGAATTGTCAAACAATGCTTATAAATAGCTACAAAGGGAGTAGTTAATATTGGTAACTTAATCAATTAAAATTCTTCAAAATATTTAATGTCATAATTGCATTATAGTTATTTTTGAATTAATACACTAAACTTTGGTTCTTTTGAACTTAAATACGCATATTAAAAAATAATAAATTTAAATATGTTTAGTATTTTTTTTTATTAATTTATTAAATAAAAATAAAATCCATTTAATACATGTCTTTGAGTTTTTAAGAGTATAAAAAAATATCATTAATTATATTTTAATTTTTTAAAAGAATAAATTTTTTTTGACAAAAATAAAATATTCAAAGGACAAAAAGTTAGGAAAGGAGGAAGTATATGTATTTGTTTTCGTGGTATCATAAAATGAGAAACATTTTTCTCATATTTTGTTACAAAGTCAAATTCAAAATCTTCTCACATTTTGTCAAAAATATTTTAATACAAATGAAATGTAAAAGATATTATTCAAGCATGTTTTTGTTTTTTCATAGATTCTATATCGGAGATTATTTTATTTGAGACGCTTCAAACACTAAACGTAGATATTCCTCTCAAAAGTGATTCAAATTTAGGTTCATAATACTATGAGAGTCTAACCTCTTCTACTAGACCCAACTCTTGTTGGTTTCATCCATTCATTTTTGTAACTAATTGGTATTTTCTAGGAGCACTCTAACAGAAAGAAACAGAAGGATGAAGACATCAATCACGTTTTTTTGTTGCAAATGCCCCTGGGCTAAACAAGTTTGGTTTCATTCCCCCCCTAAGGATCATATTTGACCAGTTATCTCTTAATTTCCCTACTTGGCTTGAAAATATTATCTCCACACCCTTTTCGGATGTTATCGAGTTTTATTTTCTATTTGGTGTAGTATATGGTACTCTCACAATAAATTTTATTTTGAAGGTAAAACTTTGAAAATGGGAGGAACTGTTAGTAAAGCTTGGAAAAGCATAGAAGAACATAAAGGTGTTGTTGAAAACGTTTCACATAGTCGCCCAACCCCAACTTGTCTCTCCTACTAGAAGGAGTCTGCCTCTAGATGATTACTATAAAATCAATGTCGATGTTATGGGTCCTAAGAATGATCTTTGGGGAATTGACATTGTTTTTAGAGATGGTGAAAGTGTGGTCTTAACTTTTTCTACATGGAAAATTATTACTTTCCCTGACTCGCATATGTGGCCGAAGCTATGTGATTCAGATTGTCGCTTCAATTCTATCTTGATGTGGGTTTTTGCAGCATCATGGTAGAAGAAGACTCCTTTAATGTTGTCAGAGCTATTATTGTCCTTTCCTTAAACGACTCATATTTAGGCTCCATTTTTGCCGATTGCCACAATTTTATCTTTATTTCCTTTATTTGTAGTAGCACATGTGATGAGAATAACTAATGCATCTGCTCACAATTTTGCTGAATATGTTTTATTTTCGGAAGACGGTAATTGAGTTGAATAATCCCCTCCTTGTATTCGATCTTTTATTTTAGATGATTTAGTTGATTAATGAAATTATCTTTTTTTTGTCAAAAAAATCCTTGGAACACATGAACAATTAATTGAGTAATCTTTGCAAGTAAATTTTGAAATCTTCCCTCCAACAAAGAAGGAAAAATCCAAGTATAGTTATGATGGAGAAAGACAGAGCTTTTGGGTTGGATTGGGATTTGCTCTCCTAGGGAGTAAAAAACCTGACGACGGCATCACTTAAAGTCGTGAAGCTAGGAAAATTTGTTCAAGAATGAAGATTGAAGTGCAATTCAATTTAGCTTCAAAAATCATTAATATGCAGAGTCGATCCGAGGATAAGACAACAAAAGTAACTGTTTTAAATCTTCATGAAAAACAAAATTTTTATTTAATCAAAATGTCTTAAAAAATAAATTTATTTAATAAAAATGTCTCAGATTTTAATATTTTTTAAAATTAAAACATATAATCTTTTCTCAATTTAATATTGTGTCAACAACATTAAATTAATTGAAAAGAAAATATTACATGATATCAATTATATTAATTTAGTAATGTCATGTTAAAATTTATAAAATTCGCTTTAAATCTCATATTCAAATTCCCTTTAGGCCTCAACATGGGTTAGACCGACCCTGTCAATACGTGAAAATTGAAGACCATTCTAGTGTACAAATTTTTTTCCATGGGATCATGGTTTCCATAAATCGCATCCTATTGTGGTCTTATTTACAACCAACTACTAATTAGAATGTTTGCAATTCAATTAAGGTTTCTGCAACGATTTTGAAGACATTCAAGCAAGTTTTGAAGAACAGTTGTGGCATCAAGGGGTATGTGGTAGTCATAAAAGATTCCATAGGATGGTTATGTTGCTAACATCAATATCTGCAAAAATTTCCTTCATGGAAGAATAATGTTAAAGACAAGTTCAAGTGTATACAATCAATGTGACTAGTAGATGTTCAAATGTAAGTTTGATTCAGTCGTGAATTAGTGGATTAAATCCTTCAGGTTGAATGGACTAGACGTAGTTATCGTATTGGTGGTGAACCATGATAAATTGTATATGTCTTTCTATTCTGTTTTTACTTATATGTTATGTTTTCTTTGCTCTAGTTTAGCCACACGAAAAAAGTTTTAAAATAGAAAACACAATTAAAACTCCTCTTTCCTGTGTTTCTCGTCCTTCAATATGTTGATTTCTTGCAATCAGGACAACGACCAGAAACCCTAAAAATTTCTATAAAAGGATATGCAACCCTTATTGAAAAGCACAAGCAACAACATACCACAATAAACACAATACAATTATCTTTGCACTCTTGCTCTTAATCTTTTGACTTGTCTAAGTGACGAGAAATAATTTTTGAGAGTACAACATTGTAAACACCCTCTTGTGAGAGTTTTTCAGAAAACCCTTAAACTTGCTCTTTTGTAACCTAGTCCAGTAGTGGCTACATCTCTCAACAACTTGATTGTACTGAGTTAGAAGATTGATAAGACTTGAACACAATCAATTTGACCAGTAGATGTTCAGTGAAAGTGTAATCAGTTGATGAATTAGTGGATTAAATTCTTTAGGTTGAAGGGATTGACTGTAACTACCGTGAACTAGGATAAATTGGATGTAACTACCGTAAATTCTTCTGTTTAAGAAATGTAATAAATAAAATAAAAAATAGTCATTTTGTTAAATTATTCTTATTAACTATTTATTTATTTTCCACAATTATAAATATAAAGAAGAATACGGTAAGAGTAATACTTTTAACTAGTATGCATGCATTTTCATATTGTATATATGAATAAACTTTTATTCTTTTGAATTTTTGGGTGATAACGATACACTTGGTGCTTTTTTTTTTCTTCCTAACTTTTCAATAATTAAAATTTTTGAGTGAAGTTCCCTCCTCCACTATCTCTCGACAAAGTGACGAGAAACACAGAACAAACCAATTTATTTATTTATTAGTTTAAGGTGCATTCATTTTTGAAACATGTTTAAATGAGGCCATGAGGCAACTCGTTGTTAGCATTAATTAATTTGTTGAAATTTAAGTAATTGGAGTTTGGCCCCTTATTGAGAGGGTTGGTGGCGACGGTGTTTTGCACGTAGAAAGATGCATATATGTGTGGATTTTGAGAGTTTTGACTATGTTTTTTAAACTTTTGTTACACGCTTGGGTAGCAAACCCGAGGGTTAGATTTTGGGAGATGGAGGAGCTTTCACTCATTTTGGAGTCCAAAGTTTTTCATTTGACTTTATCAAATTTTTCATTTAATCAGTGGTACGGCACTTGCTATGTATCCAACCATAGACATATTGGCAAAGCAAAATATATTGGAGTATATCTAACTCTCTCACTTGATATATAGTTAATACATATTAATATTTTTAAAATAACATTTGTATTTGAATGTTTTAAACTTGATTTTTTATATTTTAAGATAAATTAGTAGTATCAATCAAGAATATGTTTGAAAAATAATAATAAATGCATCTAGTAAATTAAAAAAATGCTTATATTTAAGGACAATTTTTTTACAACTAGTGCTTATAATTAGGGACAAACGTAGTATTAATTAGGTACACCCTTCTTCTTCAAAGAAATTCAGGCATTATTTAGTTTTATTGTTTTCTAAGAATTCATGATAATTAGGGTCTTCGGTATTTCAATGTTTCTATTGAGTATTTCTACAAGTTTTTACCCTTTAGACCGACTATGAGAGATTAACATCTGATCGGGTACTTATGTCGCAAATTAAAACTCTTTCTCCTTTTCAACATTGTGCTATATGAAGATCGAACAACAATTCTCTAACACAAGTTTAAAGTTGCTTAACTAGTTGAGTCACACTAATTGGGATGAGTTCCATTCTTGAAAGAAGTATATGTATTTAGTCCATTACTCTCTAAAAATGTGTTTTTTTATTACTTATATTTAAATTTGGAGAGAGTAATTTATTAGGGGATATTAATACCAAAGATCAAACCTTAGGACTTTTTACATAAAACTAATTTAATATCTCAACTCATATCATTGGACTACTTATTCGAAAACAATCTCACACCGTTTGTATTTCCAAATTCTACAAAAATAGATAACTTTGTCTGGACAAGTTCCATAATTCCATTTAATAATTAAAAAAAATACAAATTTGATAAAGTAATGTGATATTATTAAATATATATTCTTATTATTAATATTTGTTGGGTCACGAGGTCCAAGAAATAATCATTCATTGGACCAAAAACAACTACATAAGTAGGTTGGAAGCACATCTTCTCCCAAAAATTTAAGACATTGAATATATAGGTCATCTTATTTTCATGGTGTTCAATATCTATTTTTCCATCCAATATGAGTTACTCTGTTACCTTTAGACTTTCGTTTGGAGTTTGGATGAGAGGGAAAAAGAGGACTTTGGGAGAGGAGAATATAAGGAAATAATAATAAAAATTCACCATATTTAGGTCATGAGAGGGTCTAGATAATCCCATTGGACTAAAAGCAACTAAATAAGTTAGTTAAACACTATATTTTTACCCCCAAAACTTTAAGACATTATATATATAGGTCTTCTCACTTATATAATGTTCAATATCCACTTGTTCATTAATATATGTCATCTCATTTAAATTTCCTAGAAAACTAACCCTACATCTTTGGTCAAAGGCAGTTACTATGTTACCTTTAGGCTTTGTTTGAGAGTTTGGAGGAGAGGGAAATTGACGACTTTAGGAATAATAGACAATTTTTTCACCATATTTAAAAGAGTAATTCTATAGAAAATAATAAGAGAATGTTTTATGATTAATATATTTTTATTTTGAGTGTTATGACAAAATTGAAATTATTTGAATAATTTGTCTAAGTCCTCTAAATTCCTCCTCTAATACATTTACTAAGTTCCCCAAATTATAATGATTTTGTATTATGAAGAGAAATAAATTTCCCATAATCCTCTCCTCCCAAAGTCCTTCATTTCTTTTATATTTCTTCTTTCCTTTTACTCAAAGCACTCTCCACTCCTCCCAAACATAGCTTTAATTTTCAATTTTTAAGGAAAAAAAAGTTATTTATTTGTCATTTCCAAATTCTAAGGTTATATTTATTTTTCAATAAAATTAAAAAAAAATTATATTAATTTAATTTTGTCTTCAATTATGCTCATTTGTTCCTTTTTAAATGTCCTTTCAAAATTATCTCTAACTATTTACTGCAGAGAGAATCAAATGTGAAATGAGATAATAAATTGATAAGAGTATTATAAGTAAAGATAAACAATTTTATGAAAATTTTAAAAATTAACAAAATTTATTAATTTCTTTAACATGTATAAATAACTTTAAAATGACAATTAAAAATAAACCGAGGCAGTACTTTTATCAATTAATTTACACTAATATTAATATAAAGTAAGTGAGTGAGTGGAGTACAGATACATTTTATGAGGAATATTAAAGGGAATTTAGGCCAATTTTACAATAATTTAAACTATAATTTTTTTTCGTTTCATAAATAAACATATATATTTTAATTTTTATAGGTTTAAATATAATTTTAGTATGTCTATCTTTACGAATTCATAAAATCGGTCTCCTATTTTTAAATTTTAAAATTTTGGTTTTTCATTTTGAATTTTTACATGAGAAAATAACGAAGCGGTATGCTTTAAAATTGATGGACCAATTCTGTAAATTAGTAAAAATAAAATAATCAAAATTATAATTAAATATTTTTTTAATCAAATAAGTCAATTCTTTCATGAGTTTATTACTGTTCTACTACGTAAATAGGTTTGGAAAACAATGTCAAATAAAATACTCATGAAACACCACATTGAAAATAGGTTTTACCTAACTATCATGTTAGACACATTGATAGTAGTAATAAAAATAAATAAATAAAAAGCTAAAAGCTAATTTAAGGTCAAAAATTTCGACATAATATTCCTATAAGGGCAAAGCGGTCCCCTAAACATATTAGACTTAGTTACACGCTTGCTTGTTTTTATTTGAAATTTTAGATTAATTAATAATATTATTACTAATATTATTTAATTAACTGATTCAAACCTGGTAAAATCAGTGGAATAGAAGCTATTTGGAATGGAATAGAAACTGGATTTTATGATTCCTAGAAGCCTTGAATAATATAATCCCAAGTGTGTCACAGTGGAATTTGCAGTTGAATTATAAATTTGAGCTCTGTTTTGGAATCTGGATTAGTTCCACGTTTCCAAATGTTATTTCAAAGTTTCAAACATTATATTATACAAATATTATTAATTACATGGAACTTTGATCTTGTATCTTGACTTTGTTTAGTGGATAGACCAAAACTTTCATGACATTAATGTGTTTAAATGGTTATTAAATATAAGATCATAATCCCCAAAGCTACAAATTAGGCATTTCATTGAGATTCCACCATTAAGGTCATAGTCTCATAGACAAATAATCAACAATAAAAAAATATTACAAGTAATAAATTTTACAAACACTCGTTGTTTTTATCACTCTCATTAAAAAAAAATTAATAGTATAATTAATATGTTTATTTTATGTGTTAATTTTTTTAAAATAACTTTTAAATTTTAATGTATCAAAAGTTGACATTTCAAATTTTAAGATAAATTAGTAGTATTAATAAATAATATGTTTAGAAAAAAAATAATAAATACATCTCTAGTGAAAAAATAATATAGGATAAAAAACAAAGGAATTGTACTATCATAGTACAATCCAGAATTTTTTATTTTTCCATACTTAAAATATATTAGTCTAACTATTAGATTATTTGATTAAAAAAATATATTATATGACAACACTAATAAGTAGTAGTAACATATAACTAAACAAAAAAGAACTGCACTATAATAGCCAACGAAGTTTTGATCCACTTAATAAAGATATAGTTCATATATATCTCAAAAAGACTTGGTTCGAATTTTACTATCAATGTAAAGACCTTGTACAATGTAATATGTAAGTACTTCTCTATTGTTTTTTTAGTCTTAATACTTTTTCTAACTTTAATGAGCTCACAACTCAATTTATTTAAATTTTTCCTCATTTAAAAAGTATTGTACTATAATACGGTGTGGCATAAGGGTCAACAATAGAAATCTATTAATGACTATTTACTCAAAGGTTTGATATTTGGCTTTACTTATAAAAAACATCTATTGTTAGATATAGTAATTATTTCCATAATTGTGTGTGAGTTACATTGGTTAAAAAAAAGTATTTGTGATACATTTATAATATATACAACATCTATCTTTATATATGACATCTCTTTTATTAAATCATGCGAATTAAAAAAGTTGGTTAAACTATTAATTAAATTTATTGATCATTTCAATTATTTTATTAATTTATTTTTAAAGGGAGAAAATTAATTTATAGTTTTATTATAGTGTTTATTACAAATTGCAAAAACAAACATGTAACATAATTAGAATTAGAGATACGTCAATAAAAAAATAACTAATGTATTTAAAAAATTGAAAAGAGTTTTAATAAAAGCCACAAAGAAAAATTTCAAAAAATCCTATACGTAGTACAAATTAAAGGTAATTTATATGGATCTCTTCTTGACTTGAATAGTAAGTGGCTTTAATATTATATTTTTTCTTGGTAATTGTTCTGTTTTAATTAAGAGCAATTACCCTTTGCTTGTTGTGATGAACCAAATCTAAGCAATCCTCGCAAAACACACATTGCTTTAAAAGTCACCACAAAAGGTGGCTCATCCTTCGGTGGCATACCCCTTATTAAGAAGCATATAATCACTTCAAACTTCATTCTCATTTTACACTCTTCATTTTTTTTCCATCTTTTGAATATATACTTCTCATTATCTCTCATGCACTTCTAGTGTAGAAGTTGTTCTTTTTCAAAACTTTCACCAACCTTTTTGAAAGTAGCTTACTTCCACTTTTCAACCTTGGTTTTTAGTATTTTTTTTTCTAACTAGCTTTAGCTAAAAAAATCTTAAGGAGACAACTCAACAAAGATCACCCTCTCTTTTTTTCATACTAAAAAGGGTTTTGTTTAGTTAGGTTTGATTTTTTAGAAGAAAATAGGTTGAGATATGGAAGAGAGAAATGATGGTGAAAAACTTGATGAAGTTTTGTTACCAGGGTTTAGGTTTCATCCAACTGATGAAGAGCTTGTTGGGTTTTACCTAAAGAGAAAGATTCAACAAAGGCCTTTATCTATTGAGCTCATCAAGCAGCTTGATATCTATAAATATGATCCTTGGGATCTTCCAAGTAAGACATACATATATATCTCTTCTTGTCTATACATATTTAAGGCATCTGCATAAAATGTTTACGTAAAAATTATTTTCATAACAAAATATAAAATAAAGTCAAACTATTTTTACATATAAATTTTAAGTTGTATTTTTAAAAAAATATAAGTTATAAACTATTTTCAGAAGATATAAAAAATCGAAGATTTTATGAAAATAAACTGAAAACAATTTATAAATTCATAAACTTTGTTGAACAGTCTCACATGTCACATGTACATAAACAACTAAATGAGTTAAAATAAATTAATCCAATTACATCATAGTCTAGCTTTTAAGCTCCAAACATTTGAGTACCTTTTTTGTTTTGTCTAATGCAAAATATTTATATGATTGTATGTGTGTAGAGTTTGCTAGTACAGGAGAGAAAGAGTGGTATTTCTACTGTCCAAGAGACAGAAAATACAGAAACAGTGCAAGGCCTAATAGGGTAACTGGAGCTGGATTCTGGAAAGCTACAGGAACTGATAGACCTATCTACTCCTCAGAAGGTTCCAAGTGCATTGGTTTGAAGAAATCATTAGTCTTTTACAAAGGCAGAGCTGCTAAAGGTGTCAAAACTGATTGGATGATGCATGAGTTTAGACTACCTTCTCTCACAGATCCACTCTCACCAAAGAAGTATATAGAGAAAACTATTCCAACTAATGTGAGTTAGAGTCTCATTGTTATACAGATTATTTTACTTTAAAAAAATTATCTTTTTAATTGAAAAGTCATTTTTTAATGTATTTTATTGTGTTTTAAATAACTTGTCTTTTACTGTGCAGGAATCTTGGGCTATATGCAGAATATTTAAGAAAACAAATTCTACAGCTCAAAGAGCTTCATCTCAATCTTGGGTTTCTTCCATTAATTCTGAAACAAGAACCTCAATGCTAACAAAAAATCAAGAAACCACCCAATTTTGTTCAAACAACATGTCACAAACAAAGAAAACTACTCTACCCAACAATTTCTTCACTAACAACAATAATACCCAAAATTTTGATGTTGATGTTGATGTTACTACCCCTTATAAATCCATTATTAATCCACTACTACACAAAGCCTTTGACCACTTACCCATTTCAAATAATGATCTTAACACAAGCTTGATATTTCCACTTGAAACATCCAATACTAATATTAATATTTCAAAATCTACAATGGATGTTTCATCAATGTTGTTGAATATGTCATCCTCAATGTTTGTTGGTGATTTTAGCAAAACATGTGATGAGGATATAACTACAAATTTCAATGATGGGTTGCAAGAGCATTTTAGTGACTACTCAACATCATTTCTACAAACCACATTTGGTAATAACCAATATGATAATAATGCATTGGTAAAGATTAATCCTTATTACTATAATAATGTGAATGTGAATGTCCCTCGTGTTGATGATCAAGATTTCAATATTGGTGATGCATGGAAGTCAAATTTGCTTTGGGATACTTCATTTTGTCCTTGTGATGTTCCCTCTAGTTATTATTCAACTACTAAGTGTTATACTTAGTACCTTTTATTTATTTATACATATATTAGAATTAGAATTTAGAAGCACTTGTTTTTCTAGGTAGCTTAGGAAGAGTACTTTAGTGACTCTGACTTTTTAACTTTGATTTGTGTTCAATTTTACATTAGTATTAGTATGCAGGATTTTATTTTATTTTTTATTTGATGTTAGTACTATGAAAACTTTTTGTAACTTGGAATATGTTAACTCAAATTAATGTCTATGGAATAGAAATTTGACTACAACGGGAGATTTTCAAAATGAGAATGAAAAGAGTTAGCAAATAAGACCTAATACAAAGCAGCTTCTCCAAGAATTGTTATTCAAATCGATAAATTTGAAAAGTATTGTGTTGATCTCAACGTGAGAATATATATTATATACTATATCTGTTATAATATACTAAAATAAATTTAAAATACTATGAAATTACACATCTAAAAAACACTCATTTATTCTTCTTATTATTCTATGAAAGTATGGTTGTACTCCCATACATTTCTTTTACAATTTGAGAAAGAAAAAGATAGAAAGAGTGATGCGATAGATGTGATATGTAAGTAATATCATAAAAAGAGAAATAGAGAGACCTTACACCAAAATTTAGATTAACAGCGCACCTTTAATGGCGTTTGTTAAGTAAAAGTTTTGTTCTATTTCATTTAAAAAAAAACATGGAGCCTTAAACAATATTTTTTCTAAAAGCGTTGTCAATCTATACCAAAATTTAGATTTTATAGCGCATATTTAACACCACATATTTTAAAAACCGCTATAATAGTAAAACTTAAAAAACATGGACCCTTTAAAAGTGTTTTTGACAAAAAGCGTTGTAAATGTATGATAAAAAAAAATATAAAAAAAGCAAAAAAAATAACACGCGCGACCTATATCGTTCCTAATGAAATCTAGTGATCAAACTCGGCCTTTCCTCTTCGATTGTGAACCCTCTCCTCTCCTCGCTTTCCTTATAAATCGTTATTCATCAATCCATCATTGTCTAGAAATCGTTCCTTTTCTCTCCACCATCGTCCCGAATCGTTCCTCGTCATCGTTCATGAGAACCTGTTAGAAGCCGTGTGTGAAAAATTGTTTCTCTTGCTCTCACAACTCAAACCTCTGTCCCTTTTGCACTCACAACTGTTAGAACTCATCACTACTCGTCACCCATGACATCGGTTTTAATTGAATGTTACAAAACCTATGACAGCGGTTTTATGAAAAAGTGCTATAATAGCACTCACCTATAACAACGCTTTTTCTAAAAACCGCTATTAAATACCACATAGAACGATGTTTATCATGAGAGAGAGAGAGAAAATATTGTAAAAGTGCTATTAAGTACAACCTATAACAACGTTTGCAAAAAAAGCGTTGTAAAAAGCTTGTTGTAGGTTAACCTTTAATAGTTTTTATGCAGAAAAAAAAAAACGCTATTAAATACCACATACGACAGCACTTTTATATTTTAAAAGCGTTGTTGTATCTTTTAACAACATTAAATGCATAAAAAACGCTTTTTAAAGCATTTTTTTGGTGTAGTGAGAAAATGAAATGTTAATTAAATGGGCGTAAAAAAGATTGAGGTGTACATGTATAACAACCCTTATTCTATATACTTGCAATTTGCTTTAACACACATTTTACTATTACTATTTTAGCATATGATATTCTACAAAACTATTCATGCGGCATGAGTTACAAATTATAACACAATCAATATTAGTTATCGTCACTCAATGCTCTTCCATCATTATTGATAATTGTTCTTTCTATAGTTTTAACTCTCCAATTAATATACTGGATGCTTTTAGAGGCTTCTCGAGAAATATATACACGGCTATGATTAGTGGAAATTATTCTATATTGTATATTGCTTATATTTATCTAGAAATTGTAAGACAATGGCATGTATGCTTATGTCCCTATTCAACTCTTTCTATTTAAATATGTGTTAGATGAAATCGTCGACAATTTTGTACTTGCTTCTAATTTGTGTTTTTATGTAAGCTCATTGTACATGCTTTCATACTTTTATCCTTTTATATAAGTAAAAAGTGAGAATTTTTGAATTTTTCAAGTTTACATCTTTGAGTTTTAATTTTATTTATATGCTATGAAATATTTGTGGTCAATTGTTGTGTGTTAACATTTGGTCCAAATGCATCAATATTTTTTTACCAATTTGTGCATATATTTCATTACGAAGTATATTATGTTCATCCAATGAATTCGTCATATATCTGTTGAAACAAATTTATAACACCAATACACACCACTTAAATTTCAGTAATAATATGATTAAGTTATACAGTATTATATGATGACAATTATACTATCTTTCTCACATCATCTTTAGACATACGAAGTCAAAGAGTGTAACACACAACTCTTTAAGTTTCTTCATACGAAGAATAATAAATACGTCATGTCTATGAAATAGACATATCCTACATTTTTTGTTTCTACAATTGTTTTATTTTCTCGAATTGAATATTACATAATATCATCACGGAAAAAATCACGGTTTAATGAAAAAATAGCCTATTTTTTGTGAGATCTATAAAATATACAATTTTATCCCATGTCTATAATTAGATTCACTAAAATTAATATTTAAACCAAATAGATGAATATAATTTAGAATTAGGACAACAATTTGTTATTGAGGAATAAAGTTCTTTAGGTAAAATTTATAATGTTTATCAAGTCTTTTTCTATTTTTTCGTATTATACCATCGTTAATATAGATTTAGAGGAAAATTTGTATATTCCCTAAAAATATTGAATTTATTTTCTATAGTTATATACTAAAATATATTTATAACTTCATTCAAACAGTAAATTGTTTTAATATTAGAAAAAAGTTATATCTAACACATATTTTCTAAGAAATATTTGCATTCCATGGAACATGTCTCGATACACCAAAATAGTATCACATTATTTAAAAATTGATATCAAAAGTAATTTATAAACAACACACGTACTTTTCAATCCACCAAGGCACGTTTTACTAAAGACAAAATCGTGAGACCTTATACAAATTATTGTCAAATCTTATGCATAATTTTATAAAATATTTAAAAGGTTTAAATATATTTTTGGTCCCTGTAAATATAATCTTTTTTTATTTTGGTCCTCGTAATTTTTTTTTTGGTTTACATCCCTGTAATATTAAAAAAAAATTATTTTTGATCCTTAACGTTAAGTGGACGTTACAAAAACGTTAACTGACAAAGGAAAACATTTTTTGGTCCCTGTAAATATAACACTTTTCTGTTTTAGTCCCTGAAAAATATTTTTTTGAATTTTCATCCATGCAATATTCAAAAATCTCCTTAAATATAAAATAACATACAAATTGATCTTTATTAATAATAAACTTATGTCAAGTAATGTTTAAAATATTTTCACTTCAATAATTTAAAATTTATTAATCTTCTGTATTATTTATTTATTATTATTAAATTAATTTTCATTTTCTGTTTCAAAAAAATCACTAAAATCTTATGTTTTATTTAATTATTATTATTAAATTAATTATATTAGTATAAAATAATGATTAAAATAGCTTTATAGTTTTAATTAAAATTTCCTTTTACGCTTTAGATTTTTTTCATTATAACTTAAAATAAATAAAATATATATTAGGTGATAGATTTATTTTAATTATTATTTTATACTAATATAATTGTAGTTAATATTATATTAATTTTATTTTAATTATAATATTATATTATATGTTTATTTTAATTATATTGTATTAAATTAATTTTATTATATGTTTATTTTAATTATATTATATAATATTATAATTAAAATAAAATTAATATAATATTAACTACAATTATATTAGTATAAAATAATGATTAAAATAATTTATCACCTAATATATATTTTATTTATTTTAAGTTATAATGAACAAAATCTAAAGCGTAAAAGGAGATTTTAGTTAAAATTATAAAGTTTAAATCTAAAGTTATTTTATACTAATATAATTAATTTAATAATAATAATAAATAAATAAAACAGACGATTTTAGTGATTTTTTGAAACAAAAAATGAAAATTAATTTAATAATAATAAATAAATAAAACAGAAGATTAATAAATTTTAAATTATTGAAGTGAAAATATTTGAAACATTACTTTGCATAAGTTTATTATTAATAAAGATCAATTTGTATGTTATTTTATATTTAAGGAGATTTTTGAATATTGCAGGGATGAAATTCAAAAAAATAATTTTCAGAGACTAAAACTGAAAAGTGTTATATTTACAGGGACAAAAAACTATTTCTTGTAACGTCCACTTGGATGTAAACCAAAAAAAAAAATATTATGAAGACCAAAATCAAAAAATTTTATATTTATAAAGACGAAAAATATATCTAACCTATTTAAAATAATTATAAAATTATAGTTGCGCGGGTCTTCAATACACGATAAAAACCAACATGACAAAATTCTGTATATACTCAAATCTTTTAAGTATAAAGTCGAGTTTGATCTTTATTTGATATATAAATAAGAGCGTCGGTTAAGATAAATCAACCATTTAAATGGTTTTCTGTATTTCGAAGATTACTTCTTGACTTTCAATTGTGGATATTTTGGGCAAAACAAAATTCATAATAAAAATGACTTCAAATTTATCACTACAACTACGAAAATTTCCTAGAAAATCTTTTTTAATAACTTTTATACATGCGGATTATTCCATCGGTGAATATAATTTTTTTAATTTTATTCCAAAATATTTAAATTAAAATAAATAAAATTATTTATTAATTACAAAATTTAAATATTTCACAAATAAAAAATTTAATTAAAAATATCCGAAAGTCGTCACAGTATCATAATTGTTAAATAAAGGCTAAATTAAACTATTAGTCCTTTTTGTTTGATCTATTTTTCGAATAGGCCATTTATAATTTTTTTTCAACTAAGTTTTTTAAGTGACATCTCATTTGTAATGGTTGCAATTATATTATTGTCTTCTTGTATAAATGTCATTTTTCGTTAATTCCGTTAAATTTTTTTGATGTAACTGTTACAATGCTAACGTGTGCATAATTGTGTTGACTTAGCAAATTATAAAGTAAATGATTTCTAGATTGAATCTTTAAATTTTGGAAAAATACGCTTATGCTTCTCTAAGTTTAAACTAATTTTCATTCAGGTCCAGTGTAACATCCTAGCACCTCTTGCGAACACTATTATTTACAATATTCTCGCCCTCTTTCCTACAATTGGAAATTAGTGAGTTTTTGCCTTTCGTAGAAATCGAACTCGAGAGCTAGATGTTAAGTCAACAATTCAGTCATAAAAAAGTCAACACCATTATACCTTCGCGAACACTTTAATTTTGTAAAAAATTGAGTTTCAATATAAGAAACAAAATTTTAAATGTGCTGTCTAGTTTAACTTTTAACGTTCATGAGAATTATCCAAGTAAATCTACTAAAGTGATCAACAAGAGTTAAAAAATGTCTATGTTTAAAAATAGAAGAGATGCTATATGGTTCCCATATGTCAACATGCAACAAATCAAATATATCCTTAAATGTAAAGACACTAATAGTATAGGAAAGAACTCTTTGTTACATTGGATTACTAAGAATCAAGGAGAAGGAATATTGAATTTCCTCATCTTATTGAATCAAAATAATGCGATCTTGATACAATTAAAAGAGGAATAAATCATTTTATATATGCAAACGTATCGAAGAACAAAATTAGCAAATTAATCCTAGAAATAAGCTAATTCATAACTAACTCTAGAATACGAAATAGAAAGAGGAAAACTAAAGTCTAAGGGCCTGTTTGAATTAGTTTTCAAAAACTGTTTTTTAGTTTTTGAAAATTGAAAAACAAAAAATTTGGTTGAATACATGGTTTGGAAAAATTATTTTTAAAAACTATTTTCTATTTTACCATTTTTAAAATCAAAACAGCTTTTAAATATTTTATTTTTTACTATTCACTTTTTTAGAATTTAAAAAAACACGGAGAACTTGTTATTTTCATTAATGGCAAAATGAAAATATTGAACAACTTTGAATTTTCTTTAAAATAACGATGTAGTAAACATAAGTGGCATACATACATGTGTGGTGACCGTAAAAACAATATTGTACCTGCGTTGTTAATTTGTTATGTATTTTTTTTTATTACTAATACCACAACATATAGTTAAGTAATTGGGTGAAGTTTTAAAAAAAACATTATTTTTTATTAATAAAGACGGATTGAAATATTAAATTCTAACTCAATTGAAAAATGTCAATATTATTAAGTTGAATGTTTTGTCTTGAATTTGAATTTAGTATGAATTTTATAGTAGTAGTATTTATCATCCCTAAACAAAAAAAATTGTGAAACGAATCAATTTATTTTAGATTTAAAAAAAAAATTATATTTGAACCGATAAAAAATAGTCAGTGTTGTTTTGGATTGATTTTTGCAATATTTTCTTATAAAATTCAAACCAATTAAAAATAGGTTAAATTTTTTAAAAAATTGGAAAAAGATAAATTATTATTAACAACGATGATATTAATATCTATTTTATACATTTGTTTTATATGAAATTTTAACTTTTT
>JBBPBQ010000004.1:9052828-9092575 GCA_037974755.1 Cicer yamashitae
AATTAATAATATATAATGATAAAAAAAAATATATAAGTACAACATGATTATGTTCCTACACATTCAAATTTATCTACAATATAATAATTATTATAGTTTGATAATGGAATTATATTTAAAAAAATTAAAATTTATTAAAAAGATTTTACGGTTTCATCTATTGAGAGAACTTTTTTTAAATTTACTATGTCACAAATAAATTAAATAATCTTTATTTTTTCTATTAAAAAATTGAAATTTGTTGATAATAATGAACATATTTTTAGTATTGTAAAAAACAATTATTGATGACTTTGCAAAAACAAAATATAAAAGGATAATATTCAAACCATTAATACAATAGACTTTCTTGCTTCAAATAAGAGATCCAAAATCCTAATGATTACTTATTTTTTTAGGAAATATATTTGATGTATCCGTATATAGGTATATAGGTATATCCCTATATTGGTATATACATTTTTACATACTAGACATATAAAGTAATAGAGAGAAATGTGATAGATTGATGATGAGATAGAAAGAGAGACTATGACAATTGAAAGGAGATAGGAAATAAAAGGTGTACGTGTATCATAGTTGTTTTTTAGAATAAAGTAATTTTAATTTTGATATGTGTTAGAAGTGTTTTATTATAAATATTAAATTGTTTAGATTTTACAAATTTAAAAGTTGTTCATTTAAAAAAAATTGAAAATCTTATTTTAAAAACAATTTTACCAAACAAGTTTTTTTATTTTTTCATTTTCGAAATAATTTTTAAAAACAGATGTACCGAACATATTTTATTTTGTTATTTTCTAAAAAATAGTGATAGGAAGAACGACTTCTAGCAATTATTAACAAACGATAAGAAATATTTATGCTCTTTTAAAAAAAAAATACAACCATTTTTACTTTTGAGTTATAATTTTGTCAACAACAATTGATCTTTGATATATTTTATGGATCAAATCGGGTAGGACTTTAATCTTACGTAAGAATTTGATTGAATGAATGTAGTTAAATTTTATATAAAAAAAATATTTATGTTAAAAAAATTGAAAAATGAATATTTATTAATCGTGACAAAGTTATGAAAACAAAATTATATAAGTCTATAGTATAATTGTGGTTTAATTATATGGTAGTCAGTGATGACATAAGTTAATAAATATGTTAATTAATATAGAAATTGTGGTATATGTTGTTGTAATTTTGGGATCTATAATCGGTGTATTTTATGAGTAGAATTGTTTTTATGAATTGAAGTGTGGTTGTTGGGTCGAGATATATATTTGAGTCTAATATGTTAGGATCACATGCTATATGTGCATCTTTTCTTGTTACACGAATTAACTTAATCAAATGACATGCATCATGTAGATTGTATCATATAGATTGTTATGTGTAGATCCTCATTGCATTATATAGATTGATACATGTATATGGACTAAAAATTATTTTACCAATTTTCTTAATTATTAAAATTATATTTTTTTTATTAGGTTCAATTTTTAAGATTAGAATAGTGTCTCCAAAATATTTAAGATAAACTAAATACACAAATTTTTTGTTGACCAAATTATAATCTACATGTCTATTATAAAAATACCTGAAAATAATTTATAAAAAAAGTTACAAAAACAACTACTATAATTATAAACTAAAATAAATTTTCCAACCTAAATTCCAACTAAATTTTAATTATTAAAAATGTAAATAAAAATTTGATCTACTATCTCTCTCCAACATATTTTTGTAAATTTATAATTTAAATATTATAATTTTTGTTTATATATTAAAATTTTAAAATTTCGATCACCCTAGTGTTTTTGTCCACTGCATGTACCTTCAGTAAAAAAAAGATAAACCAACCATTATGTACGCATTTTTTTTCACGAAATTTATAATAGATTTCAATCCAAAGACCGTAAAACGTTGACTGGAAATTTTTTCTAAACTTTCAATATAATAGTTGTAGAATTATAATAAATATATACAACGTCATTTTCTTACGTTAAAAGAAGTTATCTAGTATTAAGAAAGTCTCTAAACATATGGAATTTTTAAAGGAAGAGTAATTCATGTCTGCCATGAGAAATACTTGCTTATAGTATGTTTGGGTATGTGATTCACGTCCCAACACCATTTTTACCATCATTTTATGAAGCTAAGTATTGTAGCTTTTGTCTTAAAGCACGTCAGTAGTAACTTGGCCGCAAGACCAAACGCTGGCTTAGTGACACGCATAAAAAAATTATGTTTAAACACATTCACACAAATTAATAAAGATAAAAGAATAAAATGACATGTATTTTAAAATAATTAAATAATATATATTTTTATGTGAGTATATTCAGACTATTTATTTATGTTTGCAATTAGACAATTATGTGTGCCACTCTACTTTTTTTCTTCAGATGTACCACTCATACATACAAACCCTGCAAGAAACTAATAAATTGTTTTTTATATTAATATTAAATTAAGCAAATAAAAAACTTAGTGCATAGTCCCATCTTATGATTGCGAACTACTACTAAAAAAATTTAAAATATAAAAAAATTAAATATTATCACGTAGTCACATTTTGCGGATGCGACCTCTTATTTAATTTAAAAATTATGGAATGATTGATATATAATTTGAAGAAAAAAAGTCATCATCAGAATAATTAGAAAAAGTTTAATCGAGTGGATAGTCATTTTATTTTTAAAAAATAAAAAAAATTATAAAAAATATAAGGTTGATTTGATTATTGATACAAGAGAGTGAAATGATAAAGAAATCGTGAGTTTTTGATCTCCAGACCTTCAGTGAAATACAAACATTATTAACGATATTAATTACTAACATTGGTTGTTGCAAAAAAATAAAGAAATTACAAAATTTAAATAATAAGGTTAAAAATGGAAAGAAAAAAAAAAGTTATTAGAAAATACAAGTTTAAACGCTAGAAATAAGATAACAAACAAAGCTTTAAACTTGTGAGAGAAGTTTATTTGTTTAACGTCATCTCATTTAATCCAACAAACTTATAAATTATTCTAATAAACTACATATAAACTAATTTATTCACATTACCAAACATATATAATCATAATTCCGTAAATAAAAAAAACTCTCTTAACATATATAACCACCCTTACCAGGGCGATAAAGAATTTAATAATAAATTCACTTATTAATTTATTCAAAATATATATAAAGACCATTCAAAAAAATACAAAATAAGAAACTAATAAGTGGACCAAAAATATGAAAATCTTAAATTAACCAACAAAAAAAAATAGAAATTTAATGAGTCTATCAATTCATATACTATTAAAAACATGAGCCACAAAATTATAAAAATAGAAGTAAAAAATAATAATTTTTAAACAAAAGTTATGGCGAGCTAACTCATCTCGCCACCACCCTATTTTTGGACTGATTGGACGAGGGAGCGAAGCGAGCTTAGTAGTATTGACGGTTCAAACTTCAACTTGTCCTTAATGGTTAAAAAGACTAACCCGGTCAATTTTATCTATTTTGACATCCCTATCCATACAAACAGAGGGGGTGAAATCTTAACCCTTGGTCATAATTAGTTTATTTTATATAATATTATAAATATCTCATTTTGACTATATATATGCACATAGGCTCCCAAACTACACACTGTATCAGAAAAAACATTACCAACTACACATAAAAAATATCAAATTTTGCACATTGAAAGCTATAAAATGCCCCTATAAAATTCGAGAAACAAAATTAGTCATTATAGCCAATGGATGAGGAAACTAGTGAAGTTGTGTTGTTGGGTACTGGGCTAGCTCTTACTGCAGCAAGGTTGAACTAGCCCTTAAACTGAAAGGCATACCTTACAAATACGTGGAGGAAGATTTGAGAAACAAAAGCGATTTACTCTTATAGCATAATTATGTCCATAAAAAGGTTCCAATTATCTTGCACAAAGGAAGACCAATTTGTGAATCAAACATCATTCTTGAATACATAGATGATATTTGGGATCATAGTCCCAAACTGTTGCCAGAGGATCCTTATCAAAGGGCCAAAGTCCGTTTTTGGGCCAACTACTTTGATCAGAAAGTACATATTACTCAACTTTTTACTTTTTCTATATATATGCAATGATGTTTTCTACTTATCATTTCTCATTATCTTAAATTTGTGTAGTCGCTGTAACGATTACAAAATATTTCAAAGTATATTTTTTGTTACTCAATTTATTATTTAAATGTATCTTGTTAGTTAATTTATCTTTTAAATTTATATTATGTTAATTGATTTCATTTTTAAAATTATTAACAAAAGAACGATCATTAATCTTTTTGTAGTATCAAACATTTAAGACCGTATTCATTTAATGCATTTTTTATATCAGAGTCACCGTAAATCTTTATGATTTTGTAAAAGTTACAACTTGGAACTTATAAAAAATCACATTAATTTATAGTGATTTAGAGAAACTCATCATAATACTAAAAATACACTTAGACATCAAAAACATTATCGGAGTAGACAAAGATTCTTAAATATCATACCAATAGACCAATAAATTTAGGGTATGTTTGGGGTGGTTGTCATTTTTTAATTTTGAAAGTTAATTTCAAAATTAAAACATGTTCAAGTAAATTGGAGGTGAGTAGATTTTTTACTTAATTTCGAAACAGTTTTTTCCTAAAACTCCAAATAAAAAAATAAATTTTATTATTGTTTTTATTTTTAAAATAACATGTAACCAATCAATGGATGTTAACAACACGCCAATAACCATCAATCAATACCATCGACCTCCACCTCTAACCAGCATCACCACCACCACCATCGCCACCGACCATCTATATCCGACAACCGCCAGCCACCACCTCCGACCACCATCTGCAACAACTAACCATCCACCTCCGACCACCACCACCACTTCAACCACTTTCGATCACACTCTGACCATCACCATTGACCACTGCCACCATCGATCACCTTTGACAACTACCACTTTCAACTACCATTATAAAAATTATTATAAATAAATTATAATTTTATAATATTTGAATTATTTTAAAATATTTTTGTTTTCTTTAATTATTTTTTTAACAATATTTTTATACTTGGTGAATTTAAACAAGACAAGATAACTGAAATACTGAAAATTGAAAACTGAAACTGATTTTAGTTTTTGAAATTTTCAGAATATAAAACCAAAAAACACTCCAAACGGGTTTTTTTTTTCAATAATCCAATTTTAAAAAAAAATTTATCAAAACACTCACTTTTGAAAATTATATATCAAAATACCTCCTTTTTTTTTCTTAGTTATAAGTCGCCTTTGTAAATGGCGACTTCTTTAAGGAAGCCCGAGTTTGTAAAGGTGACCTCCTTAAGGGAATTTTTCAAAAAAAAAGAAATTCAATTTTTGTTTCAAATTAACAAAAAAGAAATACATACATATATATATATAAAATTCATTCATAAAAAACAATAACACAAATTTTAAATTACGTAGATTAACTAGAGTTGTCTGTAGCATTTGAACAATGTTTTCGAGTAATGACTTCTTTAAATCGTTAACCGAAATTAAGTTAAGTGACCACATGTGGTATTTAGCCATATATATATATATATATATTGTTAATTTGAAAAAATGAAAAATAAAAATTTGAAAAATTTCCTTAAGTAAGTCGTCTTTGCAAACTTGGACTTCCTTAAAGAAGTCGTTATTTACAAATGCGACTTCTAATTAAAAAGTGTTAATTGTTTTAGAAAAATGCTAACATTTGTTTCAATAGCATTTGCTAAGAATTCAAATGTAAAAAACAAATTGAGATTTTCAACTTAAAAGTTATTTTTTATTTTTTTATTTCTTAAAAAGGGTCCTGGTCACTTGTTAGCATCACTCCTTGTTTTATATACTAATGTTGACAATTTTTAGATCATTCTTCGTACCTACCGCATTTTCCAATCAAAAGAGGAAGAGATTAATAAAGCAATTGAAGAAATGGATGAGATACTTAAGGTATTTGAAGAAGGGGTCAAGGGAGATTTTGACGAGCAATTCCAATTCTTCAATGGAGAAACACTAGGACTCCTTGACATCGTGGTAGCTGCGACATGTTGCACCTACAAAGCATTTCATGAGGCCTGTAACATAGAGGTCTTCACACACGAAAAGACACCACTGTTTTTCATGTGGGTGAATGCCCTTAAGGAACATCCTTTGATAAAAGAGACACTTCCTCCTCATGATAAGTTGGTGGCCAAACTGAAAAGCATGATTGTTCGTACCCTCCTCTAAACACTGATCTTGGAACTTGAATTAGAAGCACTGAATATAAATACTTAATCTTCGTATTCTACTTAAATAAAGTAACTATTCTCTTATGTAATTTACTATTTACCACAACAATAATGACAGATGTTTCTTCACAAATAAAAACTCATTTCCAACCATGTACCTGCATTTTTCTCACGAAATTTATAATATATTTCAATCAAAAGACTTTCAAACATTGACCGGATTTTTTTTTATTAAAGTGTCAAGAAAATAGTGTCAGAAATTTAAATAAATTTATAAATCGTCACTTTCTTACATTAAAAAAATGTTATCTAGTATTAGAAAGTTTGAAAACATAAAAATGTTATACGTCGGTGTTTCACATGACTTATTCAACGTAGAACTTTTTTGAGTTAAAGGAAGCGTTCAATGAAAAATTATTTTAAACAAAAAACCAATAAGAATTAACCATTTTGCCACCTTATACAAAACAATTTCAAAATATACATAAAGGATACGATGATGTGACAGAGTAGTGAGTTTTCATTAGATATAGTGTGAAACTAATTTATATTGAAAGTGTATGTATCCTTTTAACTCAACTTTTTATAGATAATTGCTTATATTTGGGTTCCATATAATATGACCTGACTCATTTTTTCTAGCCAATCTATGCGAAAAGTTTAACTTGATGTTTGACATGCTTTTAAAAAACGCATTTGTTAGAAGGCCAACAAAAAAAGTCATTCTACAAAACCGGCAATTTCTTACATGTCTAATTACAGAATTTAAAAATTCAACCAAAAAAACTATAAAAATTGATGAAAGTTATTTTGATGTTTCATCAAGATAGCTGCTGAAGTATTAATATACAAAGGAAGGCCGGCAACACAATTTTGTAAATATAATCTTGATTGAACATACTTAATATATTTGACCGAATCTTTGGTAAATTGAGATTTCCCCATACATAATTGCATAGACTAATCTCACTATACAGATATTTTTCATATACATCGGTTGGAGACCAATCCACAGACAACATACTTAAAAGACTCATACTTTTTTATGTCTTAGAAGAGCCGATAAATACCATCATAATTAACTCACACAACTATACGGTCTCGAGTTCAAACCTAGGACAAGACGTTCAACCTAATAATATCGGTATTTGTGAGTTGAGTTAAGACTTAAGGACAAAGACTCATATATTTATCACTCTGGTCACACTATGTTGGTACATTATTAAAAAGGGAAGACATAATTTAAAAGTAATTAACTAATTCAAAAATCAACTAATTTGAATTGGTAAAAATAAAGCAATCACAAAGTATAATCAAGAATGTGTCTAAAAGAGTATTTTGCTAATATTTCTCTTGCATATATAGATTATATATATATATATATATCTTAATTAAAAAAAATGTTATCTTGTATTATAAGAAATAGAAATTTTAAACATATATTAATTAAAGTAAAAACAAAAGTCAAGTCCTTGTTTAAGAAAGGAAATGATCTTTAAGGCATTGCAATTTGCAATTGTATAATTCCATTGTTGCTCAATTTGACTGTCTCTGCTTTCTTGCTGATATTAGAGAAAATTCAATGAAGCATAGGTTGGTACAATTGCAGGAGATGCTTCTTCTTGAATTAGTTAGGGAGAAAAATCTTAAGTTGTGCAATTTAAATAAAGGAATTTCTATTGTCAAAAGTAGGCTTTGTGGGAAAAAAGTTCTATTAATTTTGGATGATGTTGACAGTTTTGAGCAACTAAAAGCACTTGCTGGTGAATTTGATTGGTTTGGTTCGGGCAGTAGAGTTATTATAACAACAAGGAATAAGCATTTGTTGCATGTTTATGGTGTTGAAAGGGTCTACGAAGTAGAAAGATTGAATCCTAAAGAAGCCCTTGAATTGTTTGGCTGGAATGCTTTCAAAACAAAATAAATTGATCCTAGTTATGAGGAAATTTCAAAGAGAGTAGTACTTCATTCCATTGGCCTTCCGTTGGCATTTGAAATAATAGGTTCTGACTTGTATGACACTTTCAACATTGACAATATTTGGGATCTAGATTGCCAGCAGTTAAAGTCCCTGGATTCATGCAGTCAAACATTCGGGACTGTTTGATCAAGATCGGACAGTTTAGATTTAGGTTCCGTATTTTAAACTACAATTAAAAATTAAAGTCTTCTTTTTTTAGACCGTTTGATATTGATGGCAGTCACCTACGTCTCTGACTACAGTAAATAAAAAAAAAACAACTGCAACAAATCCACTTCCCAGTATTTGTAGTAGTGATATCATATGTTTTCAAACCTAGAGGTATATCTTATTTAACATTTTTCAAACCTAGAGGTATAATATTTTTCATTTGAACTTCAGTTAGGGAAATACGGTGGAGTATATATGAATTGGGCGAGAGTTCATGTACGAAAACAAATGATAAACATGTCAGACATTCAATTTATTAATCATGGCGTTACTAATGTAGGAAAAGAAAATAAAAAAGTCATGTGTAGGGATAAGAGATCGAGAAAAAAGTTACAATATCTAGCTAGTAATAGCAACTCTCGTAGGTCTGATTTAAGATAGATGAGTGGATAGAAGATCTTGAACATTGATAATTCTTTCTAGTGTGTGTTTATATACCTCTTAAAAATCAATGAATGTAAGATTTCTACTGTTTTTTGTTTTAAACTTTCTAGTATCAAAATGTGCCTTTTTACTCTATCAAAGAAAAATGTACATTTAAACATGTTATAGCATCAGTGAGAAGAGTACTCTGTCATCTATTTAATGATGTAAAATATCTTCAGAACCGTGTGTATCAAATTTTGGTTAATTTGAACATTTATAGGCACATTATTTGACAATGAACGCATAACTGAAAACGAATGCCATTTTTTTAAAAGAAAAAAGTGCAAAAGCATCACATGATTGTCAAGACATCTCAACTATGTTGGCACCTCAAGACAATCACCAATTATTTGTAGCACCCTAAAAATTTATTCAATATGAAAATTGGAAAAATACAAAAAAAATTGGGGGGACTAGACCAAAACCCAATGTAAACAACCAAGGGCAACAACAACCTCTGCCTCGTTAAAAATCTTACTAATACTAGGTAAACCCAAAGGGTTAAAATCTTGGTGAAGGAAAAAAATGTGCAGAGCAAACAAAAATATAATCCCTAGAAAAACATGAGCAAAAACAATAATCAAGAAACCCTAACCTATTATGGTTATAAGACTCTGAAAGACAAGAAGGGACAATTTCCCAACAAAATAAGTCATTATGGTGAAGGCCTAGGGAAGCAATCTTGTCTGCACAAAGATTGTCTTCTCTAAAGATATAAAAAAATAAAAAAGTGCATATTTTTAGTTATCTCAACACAGTTTAGTCACCTGTTTCTCAACCTTCAAGGAACAAGCTCCTGATTTTTAAAAGCAAGAGTCACCAATTTAGAGTATGTTTCCAACCAAATAGATATCTAACCCTTTCTAAAAGCTATATCAATTGCATGTATAGCTCCAATGAGTTCTGCATGAAAATCAGTGGAGATTTTTAAGTTTTGAGCAAAATAACCCACAACAACAGCATGACTTTCTCTAAATATGCCCCCACAAGCAACTGGTCCAAGAGAACCTTTTGTTGTGCCATCTACATTGCATTTTATCCAAGAAATTATAAGAGGGTTCCAAATAACCTCCTTAATTTGGGGAGCATGAATCACAACAGAAAAAAGCTTTTAAGTTCACAAATTCAGACATAAATCATAACAGAAAAAGCTTTTGACTTCAGACTTAAATCTAGCGATTGACCAGATACTTGGGAAGATAATATTAAAGAGGTCTCTGAAAAGATTAATCATAGACCTTTACATGTTGCTACATACCTAGTTGAGTTCGTGACTCGAATGCAAATAGTGAACTCACTTCTAGAACTTGAATAAGATGAGGAGGTTCAAATGGTAGGGATTTATGGTATGTGTGGGTTAGGTAAATCAACACTTGCATGTGATGTATACAATTGCATTGCTGATCAATTTGATTGTCTTTATTTTCTTGCTGATATTAGAGAAAAATCAATGAAGTATGGATTGGTACAACTGTAGGAGATGCTTCTTCTTGAATTAGTCGAGGAGAAAAATCTTAAGTTGTGAAGTTTAAATAAAGGGATTTTTATTATCAAAAGTAGGCTTTGTGGGAAAAAAAAGTTTAATTAATTTTGGATGATGTTGATAGTTTGGAGCAACTAAAAGCACTTGTTGGTGGACTTGATTGATTTGGTTCAGGCAGCAGAGTTGTTATAACAACAAGGGATAATCATCTGTTACATGTTTATGGTGTTGAAAAAGTCTATGAAGTAGAAGTTTTGAATCCTAAAGAAGCACTTGAATTGTTTGGTTGGAATGCTTTCAAAACAAAAACAATTGCTTGAAGATATGTGGACATTTTGAAGAGTAGTACTTCACTTAAATTGTACATCATTGACTTCCCAATCCAAGGAAATGTTGTTGAATCAGGTATTGTATCTGTAATTTCATCATTAGTTAAAAACTTCATATTGAGAATGTATAGAACCATGCTAACATTTGATTAGTAAGAAATGGTGGAGAAGATATGAAATTGATGATTAATGTACTGGAACAAAATACAAACATGGTAGATATTCAAACTATAAATCCTGAGGTTGCAATAGAAGGAAAAGAAATGAAAAACACCATGCGTGGGGATAAAAGTTCACCAAAAAATCACAAGATTTAGCTAGTAGCTACACAAATCGCAACTTGTAACTTTTAGTAATCTTTTCATTTTGAACTTGTATTAAATAATTAAGTAGGTCTTAGTTACGAGTACGGATACTCAGACAGACAATGTACATGACATTGACACGGACATGTCGATGTCAATAATAATTTGAGAAAATGAATTAATTAAATGTAATCAAGGTGTGTGTATCAGAAACAAAGACACGCCTCTGATCCGTGCTATAGAGTCTTATTTTAAATTGAATTAACTATAACTTTGATAATTGAACCACACGCTGAACAATATTATGCTAATTGAACAAATTTATTTGTCTAAAATCGAGCTAAACAAAGAATGAATTTAACCAATAATGTACGTAGTCTTCAAGAGATTCATATCAATTCGGTCACATTGTAACAATATGGTGACTAACCTGTGGCAGCAACAACAAGAATGTACGTGGTGGCAAGAATTTGACTGAAGTTATTTTTATTTTATTTTTTTTACTAATGGGGTTCTTCATTCCTTGTGGATATTTGTTTTTTTAACTCATTTGTTAAAGGCAGTGAGAGTTTTTCTATAGATTTTTAACTAGTTTGTTAAAGTTTTCAAAAAAATGATTTTTTTTTATAGTGTTTCATTTTTTTTTATTTAAAAAAAATTATTTAAATAATTTATCACAAAATATTACTTTAAATATTTTATCTAATTTTTACAATTTTTTATAAAAAATTTCAAAAATTTATTAAAATGAAAAACTATTTTAATAAGTTTATCATAAAAATCATTTTTGAAAATTACCACTTTTCTTAAGAAAATGTGATTTTTATCATATTAAATTTTTTAATAATAAATATCTAAATTATTGAATGTCAAAATTTCTTCTACTATTGTTAATAAAAATTACTTATACTACTTTTAACTAAATTCTCGTGACAACCAATTTTAAAATTATAAAGTTAAATTTACTTTTCTAAACATCTATAACAAGCTACCCATTTATCTCGTTAATACTTAACTTTGTGTTAGGTTATCTATTGAAAAAATTGATTTTAAAGATTAAATTTAGTTAAAACTGATTTGAATACAAAATAATTTCTATATGCTATTGCAATAAAAAATAATAATTTTTGTTTGGATCAGTTTATATAAAAATGAGTTGAAAAATAAATTTGAGCATAAAAATCACATTTAAAGTTAAAATTTATAAACTTTAACTTCAAGTTAGAATCAATTGAAGAGACATAATCAATTTTAATCGAGAACATCCAAACATATTAAAATCAAGATATTAATTGATGTACACTATCAGTGTAATTACTTTACATTGACAATCACACCCATTCATCATGCAATTATCGTCTCAAGTAGTTCCAGAAATACAATGACATCTAAAAATCAATAGTTGTTATTGGCCGTAAGTGTAAAACACCTTATATATTCAGTTTCGGATCAAATTGAGTATTGTTGCGGCTGAGTTTCGACTAGAGGTGGTCTCAGAAATGTTTGTTTTAAACACTTTATTAGGAGACAAATGAAGTATGGAGGGGTTGCAAAAATTTGTTCCAGCACCATATAGGTTTACCCCATAATTCATTATCCAAAATAAACCAACTTTGGTGGGGCATTCCAACAAACACCTAATGTATCAATTTACATTTGAAATTTTGGAAACTCGTTTCCTCCAAATAGATTGTTACAAAGACACTCACCACAACAACAAAATCAAAAAAGAGCATAATACATTTGTATGGCGGCTTTTAGAGTGGTTGCATGAGACCTTGATCCAACAATGGAAAAAAACCAAAGCTTGCTTGGGGATGGAGGGAGGGTGTGGCTTCAATGGTCATAATCAAGTGAGTTTGTCAAGTTGTGGAGGTGCCTCTGATGGGTATTGATTCACTAAGCTAGGTCCCGGGGTGATTGGTTGGGAGTGAGATGCTTCTCGGATAAGGAGTTATACTCCAATGGTTATGGTGGATTATGGGTGTGGGGTAAAAAGAGACCATCAAGGTTATTGGAGGAGGAATCATGAGGTGGTGGTTGGTGGAAGGGTGAGCCACAATGGTGGTGGAAAGGTGGAGGCACACAAAATTGAATGTGGTGGGATGGAGAGAACAACAAAGTAGAAGTTAGAGATAAAACCTCCACTGTTGAGAGATTAAAAAAAAAAAAAAAAAACCTCCATTAAAGAGGACGAGAAAAGCCCTCCATGTTGGAGGAGGGTACCTCTATAACAGATAGCTGAAGATTTTGAGTTCCGAAGCAATGAGATGAGACAAACGAAAAAAAAACTTAGAGAGAATGCAAAGTCTATCTCTCTCTACAAGTAAGGTCGAGTTGAGTTCATTAAAAATCTATTAGTTGTATTTTTGTTGTACATTATCAAGTTTCATAGTACAATTGCGACATCTCAAACTCTCTCCAAGTTTTAGCCTATTTAAGCGACAATGTGTTTATCATGTGTGAAGTAGCAATGTCGATTTACAAGGAAGGGGGGTTTGAATTGTAAATGTTCCTATTTAAAAATTCTTGAAAAAACTTAAGAATTTAACTCAAGATTGATCTTGGTTGTGAAAACGGAGAACGTTCTTGGTTAGTTAAAATCAGTAATTCAGTTTATGTATTTAACTTGATAATCAATCAGACTGAAAGTAAATAGATAAGGGAAGAGATACCACACAAGGATATATCCTGGTTCATCGAACTCGGGCTACGTCCAGTCCTCACAACTGTGAGATTTTCCACTAAGTGTTCAAAACAAATAACCTTCTTGGTTTTACAGCACCTAACTCAGATCAACCTTGATCTGTTACAAACTTCAATCCTTTCCACCTAGAAAGAGATTAATCAAGTCACCTATCAACCTTGATAGGATTTCTTACTATCTACCAAAACTATACTAAATTCTTATAGTTTGAGTTTTACAATAATAATGAAATTGTTTTGATAGAATCTGAGATGTCTCAACTCTTGTTTGAGATTCGATTCTTTACAAAGAATTTAGTACAATAATAGCAGAGTATTGAAATATAATCAGAACTGATTCTTTCTTGAGAAAGTGAGAATTTCAAGTATGTGAATGTGAATGATTTAATGAAGCTTGTTAGCACTTGAACTTCTGCTGTTTCCCTGGGTCGGCCTTTCTTTTATTTGCGATTTGGAGCATTTAATAATGGTCAAAACAGCTGTTAGTAGTGTTCTGTCAGTTTTGACCAAAACCAATCTATATGAATAAAAATATTTCATCCTTTGAACACTTTTTGAAACCTGTTTGACTGGATTGCCTTTGTGTTTAATGATCCTTTATGCTTCAGATGTATTTTTTGATGTTATATCTTTGATCTGGAGACTTGATTCTGTCCAAAATAGTTTGGAGAATGATGATGAACTTCTGCAGAAATATGGAGATTGATACTGAACTTCTGCAGAAACGGAGATTGATAATCAATCTGGACTGTAAGTTTTTGAACTTTCTGGAGATTGATGATCAATATGGAGGTTCAGTCTTGATCATTCTGGATGACTTTCTAATATCTTATACAAATCAAGATTGATTAACTTTCTTGACAGTTAGGGTGGAGAAGGTTCATACTCGTTTTAATTTGCTTGATTCATAAAAATTTATTTTAGTGATTTGAATGCCTTCTTTGACTAGAATGAATCCTACTTGTTCCTTGTTAAGTATTGATAACATTAGCATGAAATTCAGAGGCAGAATCTTCTTTGAACTAATGGAGATTGATTGATTTTGGAGTTGTGATGATCATTCTTGAAACTGGAGAACATTCTCCGTTTTCCAGATTTTGTTAAGAATGTTCTCCATTCTTGTCTGTTCAGTTTCTTGCCTTTTTATGCTAATTTCTTTGCTTTGTTTAAATCATATCTTTAAATAAATACACTCAAAAGCACAAGTTAAATTAACATAACATTTAGAATCATAATTAACATTCTTAATTAACTTTTTGTTTGTTTTCATCAAAACATTAAATTGAGATTTTGTCTCAACAATGTGTACGTGTTTATTCTACATGCCTTATACCTTTACCATGATTTTGAATTGATCACCATTCGTATGTTGTGCTTGGCACTGTTGGGCACACACTTGTCCCATAAATTGCAAGTTATGTTTAATGTCTTTGAAGTTAAGATAATACTCTTTTGGAACACTTTATTTACATTTGTGTCGATGTCTTTGTTTTTTAATGTCTTTTGTATGATGAATCTTCACTCTAATATATGACATTAGACTGATATAATTTGTGTCATACTTTTATTAAATCAAAGGTAATCCAAATTGCAAAGCTTTCGTAACTAATGGTTATCAGATGATGATCCAAGTTTTCTATTTATGAAATTTTTTATATAGTGGTTTCGTGTAAATTAAATGTGATATCATTTACTCTTATATTTTTTTTTTTATAAAAAAACTCGTATTATATATACCATCATTTTAACTTATTAAGTATAATTATGATAAGTTATATTTTGGAGCTGGTGGTGTCACAATTGAAGTTTTAGAATGTCTCATGATTTGTCACATATTTAATGAGTTAAGTAAGTATTGTTGATGATTGATGAGTTGTGACTACTTTGAATAATTGTTGTGCTATATGTTGTTATGGTGGTTGACCATTATGGTTGAGTTGGTGATGATTGTGGATTAAGATCGTATAATTCACAATTCTTGTTTGTGACATGTTAATCAATTAATTTAACATGATAGTTAATTAGACGAGTGAATACTCGATTAAAATAATAGACTAACTGATTAGATGTTTAAGTTAATTTATTGTGCAAGTAGTTAAACTCATGATAAAATATAGCGTTTATCCATGGTAATAATCAATCAAAATGATTTAAATAATCAATTAAGTTGATGGTATAATCAATTAAGTGTTAATCAAACTCATAAAGTCATAATTAGCCTAAGTTATGATATAAATGGTTATTTTGAGTATTAATTGATGATAATTGGTTAGTTGGTATTCATAAAATAATGATTGGTCTAATTATGTACTAAGAGAATAATATATAGGACTATGATTGATTAATTGAGCATAATTGACGATAATAATGAATTTTGAGTTGAATCAATCGATTAGATGATTAGTTAATCAATTATTTAGTAGATAATTAAATAAAGTGTTGAGATAATTGGTTAAATGTTTGGTAGACCTTAGTTATTCTCATACGATGATTTATTATTATGACTTGAGGGGTGAGGGGTATTGATTAAGTTTAATAGTACAAAACTTAGTAATTAAGAATTGAGTTATAAGGTTAGATGTCTATTATATTGATGATGAGCTTGTGTAATGTAAATGATAACTTTATTTGAAATCAGGCTTATGTTAGAGACAAATGCTTTATCCTCTCTTTAAAAATGTGTCCTTCCAACTCTTAGGGTTTGGTGGCCTTTTTCCACCTCTTTGGTGGTTATCTTTCTCCATTATTTTCGCGGTCATCTCCCTCATCTCTTAGAAGCACTAGGTATTTCCCTTGTTAGATTTTTCTCCTCTTTTCACAAAAAATTTCCACCTTTATGGCATCAATCTCTTTCATGTTTGGGATCCCCCCACAACCTTGACCTCTCTATTCCCGTCAGTACCTCACCACCACCGCCCTACACCGTCTTGTTGCAAAACAATCGTCTCACGACTCATCCATGACAACACTTGTGGTATTTCTGTTCCTTGCTTTTGGTACTTAGTGGCCATCAACAGAGTTCAGATTTGCTCACGTTTCATGTCACTGATGCATCACTCTTGGTACATAATGCTATAAACAGACTAAGCGCCCCACGTTCAAGCCACCTCCTTATGGTACAGAGATTTTGCTGAAGCATGCTCTTCCATTCCCTCCACCTCTGACTCTTAGTCTCGTTCACCCTCCCCATAGGCCTCTGGGCGAAGGTCTTAAGCTTTATGTTGTTGTTGTGAATGTTTTTGTGTTAGTTTTATGGTGTAGATTTAGCCTCCAAAATTTCAAAGTTAAAATTGCACTTTATGTGTTTGATGAAATGTCACAACAACATTGAATTATTCCAAAATACAAAGTGTGGGTCGGTCCAAATGGTGCAAAAACCATACTTTGGAAACCCTCGATTCTTCATTTTTCTTTCAATCAGTTGATCAAGTATGACATTATTGAAACCACTTGTAGTCGAAACGTACTTGCAACAATAGTCAATTTGATATGTAAATGGATAAATAAAAGAATGTGGATTATCCTCTTTTTGCTGTCACTGATCATGATCGAAACACTTTTCAAAGTTGGAAGTTCATTTCTTGTTGTTGGTTTAATAGTACAATATGGATCCCTAATCACTCTTTGTTATCCAATGATTTTGTGATGTTATAATTAAATTTTAGATCATTTTCTACTAAGTGGTGGAGGTTGTTCTAAACTCTTTGTGTCAATTTGTTTGTAATCCTTTTGAGATTTTCCTTTGAGTGAATTATGTTTAATGTAAAAAAAAGTATTTATGTTACATGCTATTGTAATGTTCTTAATTTCAAATAGGGCTAAATAATGTTCAATAGTGTTGTTGATGATGATGACATGATAAATAGTTTTGATGTTTGTAAGTGAATCTTTTAGTATGATATGTGGAGGTTGTACCGTCATATAATCGAAGTTGGGATGACATTGGTAGGAAAATCTAACCTAAAAGTGGAGTATCGTTGGAACTTTTGTGTTGAATGTTAAGTCACATCGACGAGATTCTTTAATTTCTTGTATAATAATTGATTTCTCTAACCGTATAAATCTGTAGTAGGGATCCATACTGAAGTGCTAGTTGATTTGGGTTGTCATGCATCATTAAACAATTTATTGTTAAATGTGTTATGTTATGTCAATATATGCATGATATGGTTATGTTGATGATAATGCATTCAAATGACCACACTCTACTCATTTTATTCTTTTGAATATGATGACTCACCTTATTTATTTTTCATGTGGTTGTTTGCATATCATTTATGCGAGTAGATGATGAGATGACAAATTAAGATGTAATCAAAGTCGAAGTTGAGGATTGATCAACTTTTACATTAGATAATTTACTTAGTCGTCGTTCATTTGCCACCATATTTGGTTCGCCTTTGATTTATTGAGATTATTATGATCAACTCTAAGATTATGTGACATTCAAGGTTTGGATTCTATTTTTTGTTTGAATGTTATTTTCTGCAATTGAATACGTGACATTTTATATTTTAAAATTTTAATTTGACCAATTTTTCATGTATTTTTATTATACTTTTATCGCTTTAATTACATTTGGAGGAAAAATATCACCTAAAACACAAAGAAGATTTTAACATTAAGCTAAGAGAAAATACATAGGTTATTTGTAAAAACTTAAAATACTAAGGGTATAGGTTCTTCACTTATATGTTGTTTTACCTATTAGTTTATCTAATGCATGACTTCATACCCATACTTGTTACTCCAATAATCTTTCATTCAAGCGTGGATATATCCATTCTTTTTTTATGTTTTACTCAAATTAAAATATTTTTTATCGACATGCACTTGTAGCGTCATTAAGGAACATACATCAATGAGACAAAATAAGAAATTTCTCTGTACAAGGAATCATACACCTTTAGTCAAATTATCAACTTTGATATCACTATTAGATCATAAGGGAAGCCTAAAATACCATAAAGATCTTACATTAAACTATTAGCAACACACATGTGATTTATACACATCTCTTCATTCAAAACCATGACACGTTAGTTATATATAGGTCATCTCACATTTATGTCGTTGAACAAACACTTTTTTATCCAAGCTAGGACTACTTACTCATTATGTAACACTCCAAATTTTATAATAAATTATTTTATAATTAAATAGGATTTTAGATAATTAATTTGGTGTTAAAAATTATTTTAGAATATATGTTGATCAGTTTTATGATTAATTCTCTTCATATGTGTGTTTTCTATGATATATTAATTTTATACATATTTAATTGATTTAGTGACTTATATAAAATACTGATGTTATATTTATTTATTTTGTCATTTTAACTATTATCATCATGTAATAATCTTTTAATTTAATTAATTGGAAGATATTATTTTAGTCACAAATAAATAAATTAAAAATAACTGTGTAATTAGTTGGGTCTTGTGAAAAAAAAATACCAAAAAATAAAATGGGATTCAAGGTTAATAATAACTATATATATATATATATATATATATATATATATATATATAAAAGGTCAAATACAATCCAAATAGCGCTACAGTATAAAAGAGCAGCCCGCACGCTACAGTAAAAAAATAAGAACCAGCCGCACGCTACAGTAGAAAACTGAAGAACCAGCCGCACTTTGTTGAAAAATAAATAGAAAATCGATACCGGTGATCGATAGCTGTCCCAGAAAACTTTCTTTTTTTTCATCCAAATTTCAGTATGTTGTTTTATTCATTTAGGTAGTCAAATAAACATACTACTCAGATTTTTAACCATCTCAATTTCCCTCTAAAATACCCAACTTCTCCGTTTATAAAATTCCTTATTTTGCATCGTTCTTCTTCACCGTAACCCCGATTTGAGTGAAACCAACGCCAAAACGACCGTGTGAAAATGTCTATATTATCCACTAATTGATTTTCTGATTTATGGTAAGTTTTCTTGACCGAATTTCGAAATTTAGTTTTTAGAGTGTCTTCTTATAATTTATTTTTAACGTTTACCCATAAACTGTCGAGTTAGATCGATTGAAGGACAAAGAGTCGGAGAATAAAGTTTGTTTGCTCGTGGAATCGTATTCTTGTGTGAAAGCGTCGAAATAAGGTAAGGGGTGAGAGAGCGTTTGAATTCATGAGTATAATATATTGTGAAATGAATGGAAAAACCGTATTTCCCAATGATTCATCCGGGGCTCGCTACGTACGGCAGTAGCTCTTTGAGTGATAAATTAATTAATGTGCAAATATGGAAATTGTGAGATTAAAATAGGGAATAGAAATATTTATAAGGTGCTGATTGATTTAATTTTGTTAAATGTGTGATATTTGATACTATTGTGATATTTGATTTCAAATGAATTTGGTGCATATGTTTGATTAGATGAGTTTATGTGAAGTGATAATAAAATATGGATGCAGTGTATGATGTAAGTTTATTTGATGATGATGTGTGATTTATGATATAAATTTGTGCTAAGTTTATGTGAAGATGTTTAATTGATGATAGTGATGTTGTAAATTTGTGATGAGTTTATATGATGACAATGATTATGTATGATTAATGATGTCATAAAATTGTGATGACAATATTGAAGTAACCCCATAGTTGATGAAATAATGATGATTCTAATTTGTGTTTGAGATGACGGTCTTAATGGAGTATCATAGGCCAACGAGGGGAGAAAATAAATATTGAGAATTTGTGAAGTGGAGATTATTTTTTCATCATATAGGTAGGGCCTGACAAGCCTAGTGATTCCGAGGAAGTACAACTGAATGAGCCTGATCGTGGCGGTCTGCTGTTGAGCCTTAAGGCAAGATTGTTAGACCTTGGAGGTATTCGGGTGGGGAATTCCTAGGTGACTTGGAGGTAGCACTCCAAATGTCAGGAGCTACCATGCAACACACATTTACCTCGACTGTCGCGTATATGTGTCTCGGGTTGAGTTGAGGGGATCTATGAGGACATGGCCAATTTGAACTGTCCGTCCACCGGGATGGTGGCATAGTGTCATGGCCTCATAACCAAGTACTTCAGAGTTAGAATGGTACCACATTGTGAAGTAGAGTCTAAGCTCATGCATAGCATTGCATTTTTGTGTGATTGTTTGTTGTGATTAAGATGTATTGTGTGCGATGATAATTTCTTATATGATTTGATGTTATAGTGAAATGTATTGATTTTCCTTGATTTTGACTAAATAATGTGGTGTTTTTCCTTGAAGAATGTTTGTGTAATGATACGGTTTATTTATGATTAATTGCGTATTCTTCTTACTTATATTATATTATCAACATGATTTCAAAACTCACCTCCTTCGTTGTTTGTGTTTGACTAGCTTGGCCCTGCGTTTGCAAAATCGCAGTTATTACAGGTTAACGAGTTTAGAAGTTCAACTTTGGGAGAAACTCCGCTCTGATAGGTGATACTGGGAATTAAGAGTTGTAATGTGTTTTTTTTGTAATAACAAATGATTTTTATATGAAAACCTTAGTACATGTGTATTTAGAGAAACATAATATCCTAAGTTAGATATAAACGTTTTTATTTCCTTGAACAAAATTTCTTTATCCGCTGCGAGTTTTGATTCAAATAATTTAGTATAAATTATTATAAATGTTATTTTGGGGTTTAGGGTGTCACACATCACACCTAATAATCCAACACATATAATATTTTTTTATATTTACATGAGATTTATACAATTATTTACTCAAATATCTATATGATAATATATTATTTAATATTTATACAAATTTTATTTATATTGGTGGTGCATAGTAATAAATTCATTAGTTAATTTATATTATTACATCACTATGAGTTTTAAAGAGTATGAGTTAATTGTGTTAGTAAATTATCCTTATAAATAAGGGCTTATTTTGATTTTTATCCTTGTAAAAACATTTTTTTTTTTAATTTGACTTAACAATTCCAAATCATTTTTAATTTAGTCATTTATCTCATTTTAGTGTTATTTACGACTAAATATGATTAAATATGATTCATCAAATCATATTACTAATGGCCTTATTAATTGTATTAATTAAATTTTGTTATTATTGAAAACACAAAAATAAAACTAAAAAAATAGGTTTACTTAGAATTGGGAATTATGGTTTCTACGTAGAAACTAAAGAATGCAAAAATGTTGAAATATTATTTACGACCAAACATTGTTAATTATGACTCATCAAATCATATTATTAATTATCATATTAATTGTATTTAATTAAATTTTGTTATTATTGAAAATAGAAAAATAAAACTAAAAAATAGGTTAACTTTGAATTTTTGCATCCGTTAATTTCTACGGAGATACCATAATTCTCAATTCTAAGTGATTAGTAACCTAAGGATGTAGAAATTTAAAGTGATTATTAACCTAATCCTATCTTCTTTACAACAAACAACCCAAAATTAAAAAATGCAAAAAGTAGGTAATTTTTCTTCTCTCTAGCGGACGCAAACTCATCCACCACCGTAACCTCCTCCACCACCGCTACCTCACGCCACCACCACATCCCCTCGACCGAAGTATATCTCGTGCTCTCAAAGATGTCGCGTCTTTAGTTTTTGTTCAATATAAAAAATTTGTGTTTCAAATCATGAGCTTTTTATCTGAAGATCTTATATTTTTTTATTAGTATTGAAACCCTTCTAAACTATTATATTTTTTTTTGGAACTTGATGACTTAAACTCATTATAGCTCTTGTCTTTGTAGTCTAATTGTTTCATGATTTTTCAATTTATAACTAATATTTCTCTCATCCTTATTTGTATTAAGAAGAGTAATATATAAGATATATAAAAAATGTTAATTGCAATATTTAGTGTAGTGTTGATCAAATACATTTTTTATGAAAATGTATAAATTAAATTATATAACTTATTATTTTTTTTAATTTTATTTGAACATTATTAATTCAAATAAATTAAATCTTTTTATTTATAACATATTAATTTTTTAATTGATTTTCTTTTATACCCCACCCGTACCGCAAGCTATTTTACTATTTAAACAATAAAACCATTTACGGACTGCATACAATAATTAAAGTTAAAATTAATTATTTAATTTAAAAAAAAAATTAATTATTAAAAAAATTAATATTAATCAAAGATTAAAAATTCCATTTCTCGCTAAAAAAAATTATGTGTAAAAAAAAAGAATTTCTTTTTAAATAGTACATTAGCAGATATCCAACGGTGAGTGATGATTGTATATTTCAAACCGTTAGATCTAGGTAATCTAGGTAATCGAATAGAATCGCTCTCTTTTATACCTCTCGGCGGCTCATTTTTGCAATTCTTCTGAAAACCCTAAATAGGCCGGCAAAATAATCGAAGATGGTGCAGCGTCTCACCTATCGCAGGCGTCACAGCTATGCCACCAAATCTAATCAACACAGGGTTGTCAAAACTCCTGGTAATCTACTATTTCTCTTATTGTTCTTTCAATTCTTTAATTCTGAATCTCAGATTTGTTAAGTTTGGTTGTTTTTTGGATTGAGTTTTGATTTGTGTTATTGGAAATGTAGGTGGTAAGCTTGTTTACCAGACAACTAAGAAGAGGGCTAGTGGACCTAAGTGTCCTGTTACTGGCAAGAGAATTCAAGGGGTATGCATTTCATCCTTCTTTTTCTATGTGATTGTTCACTTTGTTGTTTTTTTAATGCTCGAAATTAATAATATTGGTGTTGTTGTTTATGTTACCCTGCCTTTGTCCTTTGATGTTTGTGATTTTGCTTGTTTCATTTGCGACTTGATATGCTAATTGTTTAGTACGATGTGATATTAATTTGTGTAATTGGAGGTGTGTTAAAGAAAATAAATGGGCAATTAATTTGTTCTGGAGAAGCTCTGAAGTTCTGGAAGTTCATGGCTCTGTTTTTTTTTTCTTCATAATTTTGTATGATTATTGTATTTTATAAATTAATCATTGATTATAGCTTCATGTTAGGAGCCGCGGTGTGGCCAATTGGATTTATATTTGTGTCTGGTCAATTTTCTTCTGTATTTTATTTGTATGTTTTAATTTTTTAATTTATATACACCACACTATTAAGAGTTTTTACACAGTCAATGAAACATAACTGGCAGTTCATTAAGAATGTGACTTTAATCATAGCTACTTCAAAAATAACACAAATGGTTGGTTTTGATGCATTGACAATGTAGAACGACCATGTCAAACAATTAAACTCTTAGCTGCATCAACATGATTATAAAACTTGAATAATGCTTACAACCTACCACTTCTGAGTTTGAGTTTGATTTGTTTTACTATTTTCAAACATGTAAATGCGGTTATGGATGTTTGGTTGACAACTAGTTTGTGCTAGTGATCTTGATGATGTTTTATTTCAAATTTGAAATATTTATTGAGTTATATTTGTTATTTGAAATAGAAATGTAAAATTTTTGTTGTAAAAAAGTTCTACACAAATATTAGGCTTTGAATGCAAAACTTGATAAAGATCAATTGCTGAAGTCAATTATATTCAATCATACTTATTTTAGGTGTAATGGGAATACTGGGTTCAGATTTTGAATGACATTTTCTGTTTATTTCATGAAATTTATAACCTTCTTAACATGGTCAAGAGCCAAAGGTTTCCAGTTTTTGAATCAATATTTACTGTGTTACTTAATATAAGCATAGTTAGAAAGTTTAATTTAATAGCTCTTTTGCATTGTCTTGGAATGATTGATGAGCACTTGTTTCTAGAAAAAATTATAGACGTTGACCAGTCAATGGTTGCACCTGTTAGTGTTCCATAAAGTGAATATATGATGCACAATGTGTTTCCTGTTTTCTATGATTTTCTTATGTGATTTATTTTTACATTATTTGAGGCATAATGTGTTTCTTGCATTTGGTCTGCCTGTGATTATTTGAACTAGCAAGATTGTTGTAAGTTATGTTAAAGTTATGCTTGAAAATTGCAGATTCCACACTTGAGGCCCACTGAGTACAAGAGATCAAGGTTGTCTAGAAACCGTAGGACCGTGAACCGTGCATATGGTGGAGTTTTGTCCGGAGGTGCTGTTAGAGAAAGGTTTGTATGCTCATCTTTTCAATGCTGTTATTATTATAGCTCTTGCAATTAACAATTAGTTATTTGGTTTAATTGCTTATGTAATTTGATTATGTTTGTCTTTGGTTCTATAGAATCATTAGGGCTTTCTTGGTTGAAGAACAGAAGATTGTGAAGAAGGTCTTGAAAATTCAAAAGACAAAGGAAAAGCAGGCTTCTAAGGCCTGATTTTGCATAATAGAATGATGAGATCTTTTTGAATGACTCTTAGGTTTGAGTGATTATAGTAAATCACAAATTTTATTAGAGTTTTTCTCATGTTAATTGTGTTTAATTGTTTTGTTTGGAACTCATTCTAGAGCAATTGTTAACATTGGCAACTATTCTATTATGATACAGTTTTGTTTGTGTCAATTTTCTCTCCGGTTTAGTGTTTTTCTCCTTTGTGTTTTACTACACTCTGCACAAACCTTTGCTATATTTAAGTTAGCAATCAAAGAAAACTTGCTGCATTGCCGACTTGAGCTAATTCTATACCTGCTCTGACCCAACCCTAAATTTATATTGGCTCAATTTTATACCTTAAACTATCTTAAGAGTAGGACAATCTCAATGTTTTATTATATTTTGAAATTCAATTATGATTCTTACAGTAGTGCCTTCCCACACGTTTCTATCTAAATTTCCTAATAAAAAGTTTAGGAATTGTATTGAATATAAACTTGCAAATTAAATTCGTTGCAAATTTGATGTGCTGAATGGGGCTTGCAAGGGTGGGCAGTGATTCCCTTAAATTCATGCCCTCTATATGCATGTTAAAACTTTATCGTTTTTGAATGTTAAAACATTGACAAAAAGAAAAAGATAGGAATAGATGAAATATTGGGATTTCTTTTAATATCCCTAATTGTTTTTATAGAAAATTTCAAAATATTCTACTTTTAGGCAAGACAAGTCCCTCCATTATATATATACATATATATTAATTAGTACTATGTATTGTCTGTATTTTTGTTTAGTTTTGTTTTTTCTAACATGGGGTGGAATGGTTGCCCTCTCCTATTTTTATTAAAACAAATATTTAATTAAAAATATTAATATTATTTATTCATTATATTATACAATATAATTGATTAAAATTAATGAGCAGATATGTTAATGATATTCGGACAATGTTTTTTATTACGATCAAATATCAAATATAATATGCATTTTCTTAATAATTTTTTTTGTCTATTTCAGTTTAATTTAGGTATTATTTGAAAGACTCTCCTTGAAAATGTAAAATACTATAGATATAAAAATGAGACGAAAAGAACAAGGAAAAAAACTGAGACTTAACAAATATAAAGAATAGATGAGAATTTACACAACCTTTTCTTTTTATGCCATTAATTAGAATAGATGACTATGAATTATGAGCAATAGCTTCGACAGTTCTATATGCATATATACAAAACTGAGAATTTTGTTGTGAGATCTTTATTTTCTATTTATGCTAGTATATCATTATTTTCTCCCATAGGTTCCTCAAGACGAGGTAATCATATTCGAGGCACGTCAAACACTAAATGTGAGTACCTCTTCTAATAGAAATTCGAACTCGAATTCCTATGTTGTGAGAGTTTAGCTCTTTCGCCAGACCTATCACCCCGTTGGTGAGCTAGTATATCATTTTAAGTGGAAACTATATCTCTAAATTGGCTGAATTAATTAACATGGAAAAAGCAAAAAAGAAGGTTCCACGTGAACAATCTTCCTGCTCAAAAATTTGATTCTATGCAACTTTTCACTACACCATAGTACTTGATCTTTTCTCAGTTGTGACATGTGTACCACTCTTGAAATCAATTTTAACCCAACTTGAGCAACCAATTGCTCATGATCAAGTTGATCCTCATGGTGCTTTTGGAATTTCTTCACTATGCAATTCCCAGTTCTTACTATATCCTTCAGCTTTCTATCCTTCTGCAACAAGTAATCCAAGATTGTTTAGAAACTTTTTCCACCATTCAAAATCACGTTTGATGCAAGAAAACATGGTTTTGTAAAAAAGGACATGGTTTGGTTGTTCTCATTTCTTTTCTTTTTAAAAGTACTTTTTGACTAGACATGAAAATAATAACTTCTGCAGTATTTTTTTTTTTCACTCAATTTTTTATTTTAAATTTTTCAGTAAAAGTGTAATTTGGTCCCTAAATTATGACCTGTCTCATATTTAGTCACCAAATTTTAGAGATATAATAAATTATTCGTAAACTATTTTCTACCCATAAAGTTAATCTCTTTATTTACTCTTTAAAATTATTTCTTTTTTCATATACTTTAGATTGTTAATCTAAAAGACAAGTTAAGAAAATGTATTTTTAGAAATAACGGAAACATGTTTTGATATTTTTAAAATTTCTAAAAATGTTAGATACATTTTTCAAAAATTGTGAGAGAAATATTTGTTCTATATTCTTTATATTTATTTATTAGTTGAAGTGAAAATAAAAATATGGAAAGTAAATGGGTCCTTAGATAATTGCATGAAACTTTTCACAAATAATTTGTGGCATTATGTGAATTCTTCAACAATTTTTTTCTTCCTATGTGTTCCAACCCAAAAATTCAATATAATTTAAAATTTTCATATAAAATTAAATTAAATGTTACTACAAAACTAGCCAAGTAAATTTGCAAAACAGAATAATTCAAAACCAAGTTTGTACAAGCTAATGCAAAGACACAATGAAAACATGCAAGTGACAACATTAAAAGTGGTAGTCTAAGTAGAAAGCACACCTTTTGTAGTTGTGTTTTAATGTCCACTAGAAGACCTGAAATTGCAGGGTCTTTGAGATCAAAACCAATATGCTTAGAAATCACATTCCCATTATCTTTATCTGCTCGGACAAATTCCCAAAACATCCGCATTGATTCCTTGATGATATCTTGCAACTTTCCACTTGTAGTAGCATCCTCCTCACTCCCTTTAGTATCATCTATAAATCATATTCACATAAAATGTTTTGTCAAAAATAAAATATAACTCAGAATACAAAATGTTGTATCCATACTTAGTTTCTAGTTTGATGATTTTCGGTGAAAATTTGCATCTATATTTACTTATTCTATCTTTGAAAGAAACTCGTCGATGGTTGATAAAGAAATAACACTTTGTTCAAATTATGTTAAATAACAGTGCTAAATGCTTCTATAACCGTTATTTTGATAATATTTTGTAAATAATGTATCGTAAAACAATATGATATATTATAGTGATGCTATTTAACAACGTAGTGAGTGCTAACAACATCCACTCTAACACTTTTTTTTAACACTCTTTTCTCCTATAAAATTTAAGTAGGTCACACCATTTTGAGAATTGGTCTCATGTGGCGAATTTCATCAAGCAAAAAAGAATATTAGAGCCTGTTTGATTTAGTTTTAAAAAACTGTTTTTTAATTTTTTAAAATTTGAAAAGAAAAAATTTGTTTGAGATATCTCTTTTCAAAAACAGTTTTTCAAAAACTATTTTCATTTTACCAGTTTTAAAAACTAAAAAACCAAAACTGCTTTTACATGTATTGGTTTTTAATTTTATTTTTCTGTAATAAAAAAACCTCAGACAAAAACACATGGAAAAATGTTTCTTTTCATTAATGGCACTTTAGTAATTATAACAACATTTATTTTTTTTTTCTCCAATTTATAACAATGGTAAAGCTCATGCACCCACCCTATCAATTTTTTTATCCATTTATTATTGGTGCTGGGTATGCATGAATTAACGAGTGAGAGGGAATTTGTCAAATAAACCAAAATAAGTGATACTAGATTTGTTTTTATATATTTTTATATTACAATTAAATTTGAAACTCTATTCACTTGCAATTAACCTTATTTTATAAAAAATTAAGGAAGTGAACAATAATGAACAAATGTTTATTAAAAACTTTTAATAAAAATATATTTATTAATTATACTAAAATATTTTACTTGTATTTAAATGTTATTAGTTGAATTTTTCTCTCTTTTTACTTTTATTATTTAATACAACAAAAACAAATTTTAAAAATTGTATTATCAAATAGTTTTTTTAATTCTCTGTTCAAAATCTGTTTTAAAAAAATTAAATTATTAAATAGATTTTCTCTTTTTTTCATCTCTAAAACTGTTTTTAAAAACAAGTATCTCAAACAAGTTTTTTCTTTAATTCTATTCTTTAAAACAATTTTTAAAATCAAATTTATACAACAATTTTTAAAAACTAAAATGCAAAAGTGTTTCAAACAGGCTCTTAGTGTTTCTAACACTTTTCTTATCATAACTTTTGAAATCACCATATTGAAGAATAAATATGAATGAGAATAAATGTAGAAAAACTAAGATGTTATTTTATACATACTAAAAACATATGTTATGGTTCATTTGGTTACCTTTTATAGCTGGAACATGAAGGAGGTTCCTAATCACACAACGATTCTTTACATAATTCTGAATCCTTGGTCCACTTTGAAATGGCTCATTCTCTATGAACCTTTGCATCAACACTTGAAAAAGTTGAAACTCACCAGCAACATGATTATACCTATGATGAGACCCTTGTGAATCATATTCTTGTAACTCAATGGCTTTCATGTGTTGCCAACATAGAATTTCCCATGAGAGACAAATTTGTCCGACATATACCAATTCCAAATCTCTATGAAGTTCATCAACAATTTTATGAAATGGGTCAGATGTGATTTTTGTTGGTTTTCTTGGCCACAAATTTGTGTGAGAGATTATTCCATTCTTTGCATTTAAGATGGTGGATTTTGGTATTGAAATTAATTTTAGAGGGTCTTTTAGTTGAAGAAGACCTACAATTGAAGGTAAAGTTGAATGAGTTAGTGATAATCAAAGGAAAAACATGATTATTGCTAAATAAATATTTTTTCTTTGCTTAGAGTATAATATTAGAAACCAATCCTAATCAAAACTTTAAAGTAATATTGAAGGTTCCTTCTTCAACTTTATTGAATGCTTTGCTTAATATTAGAAAGAACAAAAAAGAAAAGAACAAATCTTAGTCACTGATTTTGATGTCTTTAAAGTAGACCTATGAAGAATAGGAAAAAGATTGCTAAAGAATTGAATTTGAAATTCATGATGCAGACTTGTCACTGTCTGTAGCTTAATTATTAAACAAATAAACAAGTTATTTTAGAGGCATAATGGCCCACCATGAAAACATATATCTAATAGTTGTTTAAAATTTTTTTTCAATTCTGAGGTGATTGAGTGCATCTTTGAAATCGTTGTTAGATTAGTAAAATTACGATAAACTACTGAGATTTTAGTTAAAACTGTATTTTATAGTTTTAACAAAATCACAGTGGCATTGTGGATTTACCAATTTCAAAGTCATTCAAATATATATCTAATGTAACTTAAATTCATCATAAGAAAAAATTACAAAAAAATTATGAAATTAGACAAGAAAAGACTTTAATCTCTACATTTTTGTAAGAGTGGAAAAATAGAACTTCTGATTAAACATAGATGATCATTATGGTAAAGACTCAAGGCTTCATGTTTTGTGATATCTTAAAGCAACATTCTGAAAAATTTACCAACAAAACAACAATGATATTGCATAAATAAAAAATGTTCCGTTGCAAAAATTTAACAAAAAACAAAAATGAAGCAAATTTAGTTCTTCTTACCTAATGCATGCATGGTTTGGTAATTCAAGATATCAAGTTTCCTCATTTTCTCAGCATAGCTCTTGTAAACTATTTCAATTTCATCCATTTGATCCATGTATTCTACCTTCTCTTCAATTTTCAATTGTTTTTCAAATTCTTCAACAACTTTTGTAGATTCATTTTCTTGTTCTTGTTCTTGTTCTTTTTCCTCCTCAATCTCTTCAAATTCTTCTTCAACTTCTTCTATGATTGTTGCAAGTCCTCCTTGCCTTGAATTTTTCAATTCTAACTTCAACTGTTCAACTAAATCATCATGCTCCCATTCAAAATCATCTTCATCAGATTCTGATTCATTCAATTGATCTTCCCACTTAGTTTCTTCATTTTTCTTCATCTTAGGTTCCATTTCTATATACTCATTTTCAGAATAAGCCTCATGAGCTTCAAAGTTTGAAACTTTATCATCAAATGAAGATTGTTTTTCCTCTCTTGTAATCAAATTTAGAATCTCAGACTCAAATCCTTCACTTCCATTTTTACCACCAAGAAAATGATAGGAAAATGAATCATCAACTTTGTTGATGTTGCTCAAGATTAAACCACTTGAGCTTAGATGATTCTGACTCAGAATCAGATGTCACTGAATTTTCATTGAAAAGGAAATAATCTTCTTCCGATGAATCAGTTCCACCAAACACCTCGCTCTCGAACCGAATCGGAGTGTCATCGGTTTCATGAATTGATTCCTCTTTTTCTTCTTCATGTACAATGTCTTTCTTTAAATCAAGGCTCAAAAACTCGTTGTATGAAACGTCGGGACTCGCGTAGAATTCTCGAAAACTGAATCTAAATTTTGTTGGTTCTTCCATGAAACAACTTATATCTTTACCTGAAAAGAATTCACACTTACTTGTTGTTGTTGTTATAGTGTCACTCTGCATAAAAACAGAGTCCCCTGTTTTTTGTTCTGTTTCTTCTTCTCTTTTACTATCATCATGAAGATTGAATCCATCTTCGCCGAAAACATAGTTTCCTTTTTCAATTTCATCAATTTTTTTACTAATATCATGAAAATTACAACCTTCATCCTTAAAAAAAGAATCATATATTTCATTTTCATCTAATTTCTTACCATCTTGATTTGCAACAGAAACATTCTCCATGAAAACAGAACACTCTGTTTCATTTTCATCAATAGAAATTTCTCCAATTTCTTCTTCTATCTTCTTATTATCATTACATAAATCATAACTATTATCCATTGAAACAAATTTCTTTGTTTCAGTTTTATGAAAATTTGGATCAGTCTCCATAATAACAAAATCTTCTCCTTCACCTTCATTTTCCTTACTATCTTCATGAACAACAAAATTAGCATACTTGCTCTCCACAAAAACCAACCCATCTTCTTTTTCTCTATCAACACCATCTACATGTAATTGGATATGAGATTCAATCTCTTTTGAATCAGAGTTTTTGCTAAGCACCTCTGTTTTCACACTTTCTTCATGAAAATCAGAATGATTTTCCTTCAAAACAGAGCACTCTGTTTTTCCTTCATTAATGGTATCCATGAAAACAGAGTACTCTGTTTCTCTGTCATGAAATTCTTCACTCCAAAAAAGGAAATTAGCAAGCTCTTCTGAGAAACCATCAATCTTAGAATCATGAAAGTTTCCATCATTTAATTGTTGTGATTGTTGAATATTGATCTCTTTTTTGGTATCTCCTAAATGAAAAAATCTGAATAAAAAGTAAAAAAAAAAACTCATTTTCCATGGTCTAATAATAGTAATAAATAATAAACAACTTCAAAAAAGAAAAACAAAATTCACCAAACCTGAAGAAGTATCTGAGTATGAATCCAAACGAATAGAACACATAATTGCTGATGAAAACCCTCAAAGAACCAAAAGGCAAAGACATGTTTTGGTGAACAAAATCATTCACAAAAAAACATAATATATTGATGAAACCAATGTTTTTTTTTTCAAGTACAAAAAAGGGTCTTGTTACCCATTGTTCAATCCAAACTAACCTTTGAAAAAAGGTTTTGTTTTTATGTCCACAAAATTTCCAAAACCAAGTTAAGAGTATGAAGAGAAGAAAAAATGGGTCATGAAAAAAATTTCAATATCAAATTAAACATTCATAGTGGGAAAGTGGACTCTTCCTCCTCCTACTTGTAGAGATTTTTGAAGCATAATAATTTGTTTTTGGACAAAAATACCGAAATTGTTGGAGAAGATTGTGCACACATGTACAAGGAAAGAAAGCAACATTAGAGTTTTTTTAAGACAAAAAATCTAATGAGGATTTTAATTTTTGTTATATAGTAGCCAAAAAAGTTCTAGTATCAATAGTTATGAAGTGGTTAGTGGTTATTATGTTTGACACGTTTTAGAGAATCGATTCCCTTTAAGTAGTTTACCTTATTTGTTCGCTTAACTTGGAATTTGAAGGGGTGTTTGGAATTTGGATTTAGTAGGTCATCAAGTGTGCTGGATTGGATGCTCTTAATAAAACTGAAAATTTTATATATTCACTAGATTGATACTTGGTAGGGGATATGGACGGTAAGCGTATGAGTTAAAAATATATGATTTGTCACAACATTAAATAATGTGGCAATACATATGTGTGAGTATAAATTAAACCTCGTGTTTTCTATATTCCTATACAACCATAATTATAATCACATTAATAGATGATTAATTGAACATAATTTTATATAAAATTGATGGATATAATGTGATCACGGCAACGATTTAAACCATGATTGTGATTATGTCATCAGCAACAACAAAAAAACAAGAGAGAGAAAAATATCAAATTTATATTTAATTTTGTCTTTAAATTTAATTCTCATAAAATTAGAGAGATATTTATAAACATAGTTAAGTGCAAAGGTTAGGTTCGCACATCGCAATTAACTCAAGTTTGAATTTCTGTTGGAAGAGTTATCTATATTTAATATCGACGTGTCTCGAATAAAATTACTTCCGACAGAAAAAATTTACAAGAAAAAGAATTTAGAAAGATATTTCATTAATTAAATAGTTGAGAAGTTGTCAACAATCTTTTATTAAATGTTGAATTGCTCAAGCACTACCATAATTTGATCTCTAGTTAAAGAAATTCGTTTTTTCATTATAAAAAGAAATTATTGATTAGACTTTATTTTTGATTTAGTAGATTCTATTTTACATAATAAAATGAAAGATTAAGAAAAAGAAGATTTCTTATTTTGAGTCATACATGTTTTGATAAATATCATCTCTAATTCTAATTTTATTAATTTCAACTATTTTATTGACAAATTCTGATTAGAAATACTAATTTAAAACTACATTTTGATTCTAAGCCCAAAATAATGAAATACACTTCCACTACCATTAATTTATGGGGAATAAACCAACCCCACCTGCTAGAAGAAAATAATATATAGACGATGAATAAACCTAAGAAGAAAGGTCATTCATCAATTTAGGCATGCTTCATGCATTTAAATAAAAAGTAGACTATGAAAATTTGTTAATTAATTGATTAAAATGAACTCAAGTGTGTACGTGCAAATAATTCATTATGTTAATATTTTATTTTTATGAGGGGAAGCCATAAACGATTAGAGTAATGTACTACTATAATATCCATCGTTGTAAGTGACAAATTTAATTAACAGGAACCTAGACGACAAGAAGCATCTCATATGCGGCATGCATGAATTTTGACTTCTATCGTATCCACGGAGGAGGAGTATTAAAAGTTGAGTTAAATATATTTTTAATTACTATTAAATATTGTATAATTTATAGAAAAAATATATATAGTTTTATTAAATCATCTTTGTAAATATTATCCATGTTGGTTTCTAATTAAATGATAATTTTTACCATGGTCTAAGAATAACAAATATGATGCTTTGTTAACGTTAAAAAATAATTATATATATATATATATAAATATAAATATAAAAAAGGTAATAATTATAATATAATTACATCACATAATTTCAGAGACGGATTTAGAATTTAATCAAATGAAGTGTTGAATATTGTTATTAACAAATATTGCATAAAATTTTATTGTAATAGTTCAACATTTAAATAATAATATTATTGAATATTTTTGTAAAATTATTTTTGCTATTATTTTATATTTTCTTTGGTAGAAAATATAAACAAAACAAATTTTTGATCTAATATAACTAACTTTTACTGATATTTGTGTTTGAATAGAGTATAAATTAAATTGTATCGATATTAATAATATATAAAATGTTTAATATAATATTAATAAAATAGCACATAGTTATATAGTTGTATAATATAAGAATTGATAGGAGTATATTGGTATATTGCACATATATATAAAAGAATGGTCGTTGCCTGGTTTGCTCTGGTATCTGTCTCTGTATGGTGCATAAAGATTTTTATACTGTCTATTAATCATAATTATTTATCATTGAAAATATTAACTATAATCATAATTATTTCTTGTAATTTGTCAATCGTGTACAAAAATTAATATTCAGAAAATTCAACTTAATTATAATGAATTATAAGTTTGACTTTAATAAACTTAGAAAACGAAAGAAGCTTTCTCTAAAGAGATAGCATTTTAACTATATAAGTTAGAGGTGGTCTTAAATTTGTTTAGTTTGAGTTTTGGTTTGGTCACCGCATATTTTTGTTCTTTTATTTTTGTTTTTGTTTTCTTTATGTTATTTTCTCTTTTTTATCAGTATAATTTTATTCTTCTTGCTTAGAAAAAAAGAATGCTTTATGGATTATGATTAACTACTGGAGTAAATTTTTTTTGGGACTTATAATATAATGCAAAGGAATTTCTATGATACACTTGAAAATTTATATGTTTTTGTATTATTAAATTTAATCACCAATAATTGAATAGTATATCATTTATGAATGAGTTTAATTATATTTTAGATTTAACTTCATCAAATTTTTAAGTATAATCTTTTTAGTTTTTTTTATTAAATATTTTGGGTCTATTTTTAAATGACGTTTTTTGGGTCAATCATGAAAACAATTTATTTAATTATTGATGTCAAAATTAAATAAATAAATGCACCAAAACTCTTGATTTAGTCAATTTTAATAGATACTATAAAAATGCCCACGTAAACAAATTAAAAAAATTATTTATCAAAATATTTATAGTACTAATACATAATATTTTGTGATACTACCGTAGAACTTGTCATAATGGAATACTTTTCCATTAACAAGTTAAGGGGGAGTTTTTTCATTATCATTAATTTGAGAAATGGTCAATTTGATCATTATTATAAACAAAAAAAAAATTATATATACAAATATTAAAAAATATAGTTAATTACAATTAATTTTTTTAATTTTATATAAAACACAAATTAAATTTATTAAATCGACTATTTTTAATGTCAAATACTTAACTATTAAAATTAAATATTTTGAATTAAATAAAAAATGTATTATGAATAATAGTACATATTACTCAATTTCTTACAATTAAATGCAGGCAAAGGGCTATTTCAATTTTGAACGTGAATGTGAATGACGAAGAAAGATGGTACATAATAACTTTCTGAAAAGCCTATACTACCTTCAAACCACCACGCTTTATATGTATACATCGCTTTCTATAATGTTTATATCGTGAAGAAACCTTTAAAATTGATGGGTTCTTATTAGAGATTCTTACCTAAATTAATTAGGTGATAGAAAATAAAGCCACTTGGATATTTTTTTGGGTTTATATTGTCAATTCGTTCGTGGCATATAATTCATATTCAGTGCATGCCAAGTTTCGTCATCTTTTCGAATTTGGACGGTGTGATTTGGCAGGTGGTGCGTGTCATTTCAATGTATCAAAACACATTAATGGCCTTAACTATCATTTAATTTATGAAAAATACGACTTAGTGGTAAGCAAGCCTATTATGGTAGAGGTAGATTTATTTAAGTTGAAATGAAGTATGAATGTGTCTAACTTGTTTAGACTTTTTTTTTTTATAAACTTATTTAGGCTTTTAATTCAATTTATTATTTTTTATTAAAAAATATGTTACAGAGACACGTTTCGTGAAAAGTTAGAGATAGTCATTAGTTTTATTAAAGATTTAATATTATTATTTTTTTAAAAATAATTATGTTTATTCATTCAAATTTCAGAATATATTGATCGATAAATTTAAAGTCGTTAAAATTAAAAAGGCCGAATTTGCAAACAAATTTGGATCATCTAAGCTAATGACATAAAACGGTAAATGTATACAAACAAAATTAAAGTGTCCAAAATATCCACACATTTAAATTTTTAAAGTTGATGATGTCAAAATTATTGATCGAATATATAATCGATCTTTATTAATTTGTCAATATGAATCAAACAAACACTGAAATAGAACGAGAAATCAAATACTGAAAATTAATTATTTAAATAAGAGTGAAAAATAATTTACAAGAATAATTTAAAAAACAAAAAAAATTATAAACCACACGTCTCCAATGGATGAAGATAAAAAGATGTGTTTTGATTTTCTTAAACTAAAAGGATGGAGCAACTCCTCAAACAACTTTAAATAGAGAATTCTGAACTTAATTAAACCCAAGTCATAATAGATATGAGTGGAAGTTCCAACGATATGTCAATTGCAAGGGGTAAATTCAATTTCTTATTTGTATATAGTTTTCTCACTAATTTGAATTATAAGTTAACATTTCTTTTAAGGTTATAGCTTACTTGACCACTACTGGTTTTACCTTATGACACGACTTTCTCTTTAGTGTGTAAATAAATATACAATAATCTCAAAATGATTTTTTTTCATCAACCAATTGTGCGTTTTAAATATAACTTTTATAATATTTTATTTATTTGTTATAACTTTTTATAAAATGAATTTTAAAAATAAAGCTTCAAATGATAATTTGTTTAAATAGTTTATCATAAATTTTTTTCATCTATTTACTATAAGTTTTTTATAATAAAAATTCAAAAAATATTAAAATAAAAAGGTATCTCGAAAAGTTTCTCATAAAATTCAATTTTGAGTATTTTTTTTTTAAAATTAATTTTTATCATGTTAAAATTTCTAATAATGAATATCTAAGTTATTAAATGTCAAAATGAGTCCAGAGTAACTTATACTATTTTTGAGTTAACTTTCATAAAAATTATTTTTAAGAATATAGAGTTAAAATCACTTTTTTTTTAAAAATCTATAACAAACAGGTCTCAAATCTATTTTTTCTACGGCAAAATCAATTCATTCAAAGAACAAGACTTATACAATTAAAATAGAATAAACTGTTTTCGAATATTCTCCATCTACAAATTAGAGTCAGTCTTAAAAACTAAATCAAACAAATTTTGATCAAAATAATACAATCTTAGATGACAATGTCAATTTCATCTCTAAATCCTAAAAATAATAACAAATTTTTCTACGTATATGGACCATGACAAAGGGAAAAACAAGATATATAGTCCTAAATTCTATCCAATTACAAATTATTTCTTTAGCATATGCATACACGATTCAACTATAAATAGCATCGAATATTTCCTAATTAACCACATGCTTAGACCCATTTGTCAAGTGGAGAAGATGTTGAGATTACTGGATGCCTCCAATAGATTTGTACTAAAAAATATGTTTCAACAACATGTAAACTTCCTTGGAACACAAAAAAAAACCATGAATATAAACTTAAACCAAACTAAACACAAGACAAAACACAAAATAAGATATAAAACAAGGGAAACACACAAACAATAACTAACATATGGTCCAAACCGCAACATAGCCTCGATGGTTCTAATGGAGGATGAAATAATCACAATCTGCACGTGAGGAGTTATCCTGCGCAAATACGTTGATATACGATTTTCATTAGTTAATTAAGTATAAATCCAAGAGGCCAATTTTCTTTATCACAATGAGGGACTTATATGGAAAAAAATGTCACAAAAACAATGTCGATTTTAATTTTTAATGTGATATTAATTATTTTATTTTTATTTGTATTCTCTAAATAATATCACATTCATCACTTATAAATTATTTGTAATTATATTTATGATAATGTTGAATATATGAATTACTAGTTTATTAAAATTATTATTATATTTCTTTTATTTATAGTCTTTCTTTTCGTTTTTTTCTTAATAATATTGATAGTCTTTCTATATATAAAATAAATAAATGTATCATTTATTATAAGAAGATAAAGAAAGTAATATATATAATAACTTTTTTTTTGAGTAATTTATATAATCATTTTTTAACTTCGGATTTAATGGATTTTTGGATCCATTTCTAGCTAGATAATTTGGCAAGGTTCCAAAATTAAGGGAACTAGACTAATGCTGCCGACTCCACTAATAGCCACAGCGTAATTAGGTGAAAATATATCTCTGTTCTTTTTTGTACGTTCATAGTTCACATTGGGTCGACATGAAGTCAATGGAAGAATTTTGGCAGCGATTCCATATACCGACAGAGTTTGGCTGAAATATACGTTCATAGTTTGACCTTTTCTATTTCTTTAGATTGGAAATAAAATAATATATATTGATTGAGAAAGTCTAACAAGTGCCTTAAATAAGTAAAAATAATAATTTTATAATAGATTTATAATAAAAATATATTAAAAGTTGTATTTTTAAATTTTTTAAAATTTAAAGTTCGTTCTTTTAATGTAAAATTTTTAATTTTAATTTTTTTAATAAATGTCCTTAGAGAACATGACCTATATTTTTTTGTCATGAGAAAATAAATAAATAAAAAAAAATTGAGCGAAATATATCAACTTTTACGATTGTAAAGTATTAAATACAAAATTTCTAATTTTATTTTCACAAGTAGATTCTTAAAAAAATTTCCTATATTTTTTTTCAATCTTGGACTAATGGGTTTACTTTATGAGGCCTTTTATACGCGTTAAGAAAATTAAATAATTTGGCCCATTTTGTTGCAAAAAAGGTTTCATGGTTCATATATAGAAATGGTATCTTAGACGTGAAGAAAGATCGAGGAACAAAATTGATGATATCACATAACACTAGGATGCTATGGGACAAAAATCTCTTCATAAACAAAATATAAATTCCTCTCCAAATACATTGAATTTTGACACACTTTTTAAACTCTAGTTATTTAATATTGGATAAAATTTATACGATTCTTTGTTATCTCCTGAAAGTTGGTCTTTAATTAGTGGATTTGGTTTTGTAAAAAAAAAAATAGTTGATTTGGTATAAATTATCGAACTATATGCTCTTTTT
>JBBPBQ010000004.1:9094054-9109750 GCA_037974755.1 Cicer yamashitae
GCATATCAGAATTTATTTGTTTTTTATGTTTTCTCTTTGTATTGACACATGTCATTTACTATATATTAGAGTTGTTTAGAAGCTTATGTTTGTAGAGTAATCAATGTAAATCCTTCTAATTGTATATAATATAAAAATAGACATAGATATATGTTTATTTTTCGAGAGATAATTAAATAATGTTTCCATCATATTTATCGTTGGTCGTAGGAAAAGATTTAATTCAAGATTTATTAGTAAATAATTAATACAGTTAAAAATAAAAAGAATATTTTATAGATTAAAGCAAAGAAATTTCTCAATATAATCTTATATTTAAAGACAAATGTAATACATGTCAATGGAAGGAGACATACTCATAAGAACAATACTGTGTGTGATTGTTTCTTTGAATTCTAATATATCCCTCACACAACTATCAACATTAATTTTATGTGTTTCTGACATACTCATGTATACAATTTTTTTAGAGTAAATCACCTTTATTGTATAGAGTTATGTGTTGTAACACACTATGTATGTTTTCACTATACACACCAATTATTATTGGTAAAGTATTGAAGGAAGGAAAGATGACAAGTAAACACTCAATTGAAAGAATAAAATATATTATTCAATAGTATATTGATTATATAATGACACTTGAATTATATAGCAATGTTGACAAGTTAATTTTCCTCATCCTCAATCATTAAGAACTAACAGATTTAACTAGCACCAATACTGAATTACACTACAACACATCCCTTAATTCATATTAGCTAATGACATTATTCTTATCTTATTTTTCAACTCTTCAAATATGATTTGAAGTGAATATAATTGTCATAAGAAATGGTGGTTTGAATTGTGTCCTTTTAAAATATGCACTTTAAAATTATTTCTCAAGATAAGTCTTTGAAATGTTAGATTAGTATGATGAATCTACTCGTGTTTGGAGAAGGTTCAAGAAAAAAAAAATTATATTTCAAGTTGATAGCAGTGTGATTTAGTGAAATAACATAATAATATATTATAAGGGTAAGAAAATCACACAAAAGAAATATCCTAGTTCACCTAATGTGGGCTAATCCAGTCTTAATCCACTTGTGAGATTTTCACTAGTAAGTTGAGTAACCTCTCAACTTAATCTTCTTCTTTTAGCCATACTTGATTATACATGTGTATTTTCTTAGTCTCAACAAACTTATACAAATCACTAAAGTTTTCTTTCAACTAGACAAATTTGATGATGCTTACAATAAGTCACTCAAGTTTTCTCTCAACTAGACAAACTTGATGATGCTTACAATAAGATGATAATAATGATTTTTTTTTTTGGATTTAATTACAACACTATTGATATAGGTTGAACTAAGAAAACACTCAAATGACTGGTCCTAAAATCTATGACAAACAACAATAATGTGTTTCTTGATAATTGAAAAAAACTTTGATAGCTTTGCACTTAAGAAAGTGAAATATGTTTGATTGTAATCTCTTGAAGATTGCATCTTGACACACCTTCTATTTATAAACTTGAGAATGCTCCTTGTTGTTGTAAAGGACACGTTTAACCGTTGGGCACATGTCCCAAGGTGTTATAATATGTTGCTTGAACGTTCTATGCAATCTGGGTAAACGTCATATTCATTATGGACAATCATCCTTTTCTTTGAGGGTGTTTATGATCATTCTCTGCTTGTATGAAGACGTCCCCATTAGTATGAAGACATCCTCTTTTGTATGAACAAGATAGAGGAGCTTCATTATTCTCTTGACAACTTGTAATGAGTTGTAAATTAGGATGTATGAGCTTGCAATGAGCGGTCATTTGTACTTGCAATGTAAAACATTATCTTCTCGACGTCCTTATGTTTGAATGTCCTCAACTCTGATGAACATGCATGAATATGACTGAAAAATCAAATCTTCATAAAGTGTGAATTTGTCTTTGCACATGTGAATAATGTTAGTTTGTCCCTTTTAAAATATTTCTTTTGTTCTTTGAGTCATATGAGAATGTTCTTTTTAAGCTATGTCCCACATTCTTTTTGTTTGAACAATAAAAAACAATATTCCTTTTTCCATTTATGTCTTAATTGTCATCGATGTGTATCCTCTAATTTTCAATTAAAGAAACTAATGATGAATACTTCCAGTTTTCAGGATGATGAACGTGCTCACATATGAGTATGTTGAAGATGCAAACACGAGAAAGGGGGTTGAATTGTGTTTGACAAAGTTGACAACTTTTTGCTAATTTGATGAAGGTTGGTTGATTTTTATGAATTACTTGGATAAGAAACAATCAGATTTAGAGGTAGCAAACAATGAAAGCATAAATAATTGGACACCTAGATTTATCCTAGTTCACCACTAACTTGGCTACATCCAGTCCCCTCATTCAGAAGATTTCAATCTACTAATTCAATTACCTTGAATTACAAAACACCTGACCCTCCAAGCCAATCTTCCCAAACAACTTGACGAGCCAGACTTTTGAGGAACTAACCACTTTAACCCTACAAGTCAAGTCTTCTCCTAACAACCTGACAACCCCAGATTGAAGAAGGAACTAAACCACTATCAGGTTGGATACAAAAGATTGGAACTTAAGTGGTTGCTTCTAACAAAGCTGATAATAATAATAATAACTCTCACACTCTAAGAAAAGAACACTCAGAGAATATTTCTCATTCGAACAAGTGTTTCTCTCTCTGAATCAAATTTTATTTTAGATTTTCTTCAATTATAAATTTGAATCAAATCTTATTTTAGATTTTCTTCAATTATAAATTTGAATCATACCTTTTTATAGATTTTCTTCAAAAACATGAATCTTCTTTCATACTCTTTAAAGTCAAATATATTGTTCTCATAAAATACTTTTGTTATCATCAAAACTCTAAGTATAAAATCAACTTGGTTCCAATATATATTTAAAAAATTTGTTTGAGTTTTACAAAACATGTCTTATAATTAATATACTCAAGAGCACATATTAGATCACTTAATAAAATCAGAATTAATTAGATAAATATCTAATTAAAATTTGCTATCATTAAAATATCGTTAATTAAGGGGTTTTGCCTCAACATGGTTTTCTTCAATTGTTTTGTAAGTATGTCTGCAAACTTCTCCTTAGTTTTGCAATATTCCAACTTCAATTTTTCTCTCTTAACTTGATCATACAAGAAATGAAATTTCTTCTCTATGTGTTTGCTTCTTCCATGAGCTACATGATGTTTTGCCAAATCAATTTCAGATATGTTGTCTACTATACCATTTCATACCTTATGCCATTCCTAGATTTAGTTCATCTAACAAATTTTTGAACCATTATTCTTGACATGTTGCAAATGAGGTTGCTACATATTCAACTTCACATGAAGAAAGTGCAACTATTCCTTGCTTCTTTGAACACCATGAAAATAGAGCTCCACCATACACGGACAAATAATATGTTTTACTATTTTTGTCATCTTAATCTCTTCCTAGTCTAAACTTGAGTAGCCAAAGGTTAGTACATCTGCCTTGTATTTTGTTTGTTGGGGAACTACTTATCTTCCATGTCAAAGCTTCATGTGGTGTTATCTCAATTAATTTTCTAGTTGGGCTTCTATTTACTATATCAATTGTCTTTGACACTAACTCAAATCAGAGTTGGGGAGGTAATTTCTTCCCTTTAAGCATGTTTCTGACCATGTTGAGAGATGTCATATTCTTTATTTTTGCTATTCCATTGTGCTTTGGTGTATATGGAGCAATTATCTTATGCTCTATTTCTCCCTATTCACATAACTTGGAAAATTTAGTGGATGTGTATTCATCACCGCTATCTATTCTCAAGAGTTTAATGTAACAACCACTTTGTTTTTTAATCATTATTTTGAATTTTTTAAAAACATTCAACACTTCACTCTTCTTTTCAATAAGAGAAATCCACATATATCTGTTGCATCCATCAATGAAAGATACAAAATAATTGTTACCTCTTAGTAATTTCATTTCAAATGGACCACGTATATTTGAGTGTATAATTTATAATTTTTTATTTGACTTCACTTGCACTTTAGATCTAAGTTCTTTTCTAGATTATTTGGCTACACAACACTCTTTACATACTTGCTTAGGAGCTTTAATTTGAGGCAAGCCATTAATCATCTTCTTTACATTCAACATACTCAAGCTTTTGAATTTGAGCTGTCCATATCTATGTTGCCAAGTCCAATGTCCACTAGAGGTTGCGGAAACTAGGCATTGGTGAACAATGACTTGATTCCTATATTAAAAGTCCTATTGTTGGATAAATAAGCCTTTATGATCAATTTTTCATTTTGATCAAACACTTTCAACTCTTTATGCTCCACCTTCATTGAATAATTCTTCTCAAGCAATTGACTAAGACTAATCAAATTGCTCTTTATACATGGCACAAACGTAGTATATTACACATTCTTACCCATCCCTTATAGCACTAGAACTCTTCCAATCCTAGTAGACATCACTTCACTATTATCTACAAACTCGATCTTCTTCTTCATTGATTCATGAAGTTTTAGGAACCACTACTTGTTCCTATTGATGTGATCAGAGCATTCAGTACAAAGATACCACAAATTTGATCTATCACTCTCCAAATTTGTGATAAACATCAACAATACCTTACTAGAAACTATATCATTTTCACAGAAAAACTGCATTTCATCTTCATCACTTTGTGAGTCTTTTCGAGCTTGATATTCATTTAAAAAATGTGTCCAAACTTTATAGGATTAAATATGTTTTTGGTTCCTCTAAAAATATCAACTTTCATTTTTATTCCCTCTAAAAAATTCCTTCGAACTTTGATCATTCTAAATTTTCGGTTATTAATTTTAGTCCATGTTTTTTTACAAATGTTCATGTGGTATGTTCTAATTGAATTTTTTTATGACATGACATTGTTAAGACTTTAAGATATCATTAACTTAATAAATTAACTATTTAATCTTTAACAAATTAATCTTTGAAGTTATAGATAAATTAATAAAGATTCAAGATTAACTAGTTAAATTGTTAAGTTAATGATATTTTAAAGTCTCGTGAATGCTATGTCATCTAAATAATTCACTTAGAACATGTGATGTAAATTTTTGTTAAAAAATATGGACTAAAATTGATAATAGAAAATTTATAAGGACCAAAGTTCGAAATAATTTTTTAGAGGGACTAAAAATAAAAATTGATATATTTAGAGGTACTAAAAACATATTTAACCCTACTTTATATGGCTATAGCACCATACATTGTTTTTGAACTTCTTTTTTCCCATTTGTTACCACCATAACCCTTAATTTTTAGTTCTTCAAGATTCTTCGATTCCTCCATAGAAACAACTGTTTTATTAGTCACCAATTGTTTCACCACATATCTTCATTTAATTTGCAAGGGTTTAAATGCGAGTAAAATACTCAAAAACACTTGTAGATTCATTAAACTATAGAAGCTCATATTTCCTTCTTATGGTTTGAAATTTCATCATTTTTAGCTTATCAACACCAACAAAAGCTTTATCAAGAATTTCCCTCGCATTCTTGCATTTTCAACACAATTTCTTTTTGGATGAAATGAATCTTAAGAGAACAACTGAACACATTAGAAAGATGAAATGAATTTTGGATTTAATTTTATGAGTTTGGTGCATATACCTAAAAATCTATAACAAATTAGAGAAAATGTTGTTGATAAACGAAAACTAAAACAGAAAAATGATATAAAAGTTAACAACGCAAATATTTACCGACTAAAAAAACCAACTTGCTACAATTTTTTTTAAAGGATTAATATGTTATAGTTAAATAACTTAAAAAACGTATAATACATTTAACCTATAAAAAGGGATGTGGGGGAAATATTAATAACATCACATATAAAAGGGTTTAAGATGACCGACCCTATTGATTATAATCCAGCCCAAAACAAAGCCCACACGATGACGTTTACCGTATCAAACCTTTTCTCTACCCAGTAACGCCTCGACGAGACGACGCAGAAAGCGCAGAACTGTGAATATTCTCTTCTAACCTTCTCTGTAAATTTGCTTTGTTTTGTATCAATTTTATAAAATTCTTTGTTCATTTGTTGTTTTTTCGTCAATTTTTGCATTATAGAAAATTGATCCATGTGCATTTTCCTTATGCTGCAAATTTGAGGATTTGACCTAGAAAAAATGGAAATAATTATTGACGAAATAGAAATAATGTTTTTCCATATTCACTTCTCGTTGTTGATACTGGAAACAATGATGGTTTGATTTCAACAATTTGATGATGTAGAGTAACTCTGTAAGAATCATGGCTTAATGGTCTTGCAACAACTGTGATTTTAACAATGTCATTTATCTTGCTTATTACTTTGTAGAGTTGGTTTTCTTCTTGTCATTGTAAATTCTATTGTTAACATAAGCTAGAGCAGTGGTATATTCTATTGTTAACATAAGCCATATTCTATTGTTCATATATGAATTGTTGGTAGGGTGATGGTACATGCAACATTGTTGTCAAATAGCAGCTAGAGCAGTGGTATTGCGCTGTAGTAGTGTAGTGGAATTTGAACCAAATGCTATTGTTATGTGAAACACAATATAGTACAAAGTGTTGTAAAATAAGGGCTATAGTGGTTTTATAGCATTGTAGAGTAAACAAACCACTATTTTATGTGATTAGCTATCGACAACACTGACATGCAATTATGAAGGAGTAGTCTAGATATCTACTTGTAAATAATTGCCCTTATTTGTCATCTTTGGAAAATTAGATATATCAACTAAATGGTATTGTACATGCAAGTGACTCTTTTGAAAAGCTATCTGGTATCTATATTTTAATCTCTTCAGTTAGAATAAGGCTCGCTTTACATCTTGACCATCATAATCAGAAATAGTTGTACATGGACTCTATTTGACATAAGCTATTTCTATAACAAAAGATAAAATAAAGCTAAAACTGTTTTTGTACAAGTTATAAGTCGTTTTTATAAGCTATCCTAGAGAGCTTATGAAATTAGCTGAAAAAAGCTTATAAACATGTGATAAGTTGTTTCCGCAAACTCTCTCAAACAGTTTCACAAGTGCATATGCAATTATGCCAGTAGATAAATTCAAATAGGTCAATTCAAAGTGGTTGATGTTGTATCAAATGGGATTTTGTTGTTTTGGTTTACACATTAATTGTCAGATCTTCAGTAGTAACCATGAATTGGTGAAAAATATTACTGCTATAGAAATTTAGGGTCGACCTAGATTCCTAGTCTTTATTTGATATAAGGCTGATCATGTTCCAATCCCAATGTTATGCTTGTGACTGATCCGTCGAACCATAATTTACTAAAAAACGTTAATACCTACAATTTTCATACTATTCACATCCTCATTAGTCTTTGCTGTCTGCCACGTTGAAGATTTATTAAGAATTTTATAGTCTGTTTACTTTGTGAAAATATTTTCTGTTTTCATTTCATAGAATTTGTTTTAATTTTACTGGTTGATAAGAAAATAAGAGATTTTATGAAGTGGACAATTGTTTATATTTTTAGAAACAATGAAAATTTCAAAAAAGTATTTTTATTATTTTCGGAAATGTATCTTCTTTAACTAGCATTTTATTTTCTCTCCAGGACAATGTTTTACTTAAAGAGTTTTTCATCAAGATAAAATGAACACATTTTAGAAAATGGAAATATAAAATATTTTCACAGACTATAAGGGATCTTAGTGTTTCTCAATTATGAAAAGGATACTAACTTTGGTTTTTCTGTTCTCACTGTTTCCAGCATCGTACAATACATTCAAAGGATGTTGAAGCAACATTTCCTTGAGTTTGCATCACATATTCTATTATTATTATAGCTTGTATGACTTTGATATCCATGATAGGAGTGAATTCGTGTTGGCTGACATGCTAGTTTTCCATTTTGATTTTAAAAACACCAAAATATTATGAAAATGTTCATTATATTATGTTGATAAAAGTAATGCCTTGCTTTTGATAAATTGGTAAGTTGCATATCCTGTCTCATGCAGGTGAGTCTAGCATGCTCTTTATCGTACTAGTATGAACTAACTTATTTGTTTTGTTAACACTACTCTTATTATTTGTTCTGTTTTCATGGGCAAACTATATTTGCTTTTCACCAAAACATGCACACCAGAATCACAAAAACAGAAGAAATAAGAAGAGAAAGACTGTGAAGACAAATTCCTAATTTCCTATAAAATACTGTTTTACATGATGAGACAGTACAGGTGTTCAGAATTCTGATAAGAATATATAATACTCAACATCTTTACTTTTGTTGGTTAAGTAATAAGACTTGTCTGTAGGGTCCAGAGATTGAAGATATGAAAGTTCGTTAGATTTGAATACTTCTGAAACATGACATTACAAAAGAATTTCACTATAATCTCGCTGAAACTGAATACTAGTGCAAATCAATATTTTCTTTTCCTGAATGATACTAAAAGAAAACATTTTCTGTTTGAGGAGCTGGGATCATCATCTATACTGTCATTTTAGATGATGCTGGTTCATTGAATTGCTTTCCAAAATTTATGTAGTAGCTTGACTGTACAAAATACATGTCCGATGTCTCTCTATCACAAAACTCTTAAAACATAGATTGAAACAAGAGAAAAAACCAACCAACTGTTGTGAAGAACTTTTGAGAATGCAGGTACAGCTCACTATGTTTCTAACCTGCTCTGCATTTCCAAGCATGCCAACTTCTGTTTCTCACTCTTCTGGATGTCAGCGACTTAGCTTAGTTACGCTTTCTCTCCTAGTCAAGCGAACAAGATATGTCAAGTCCTGTTGTGAATAGGATCTGATCCTCTTCGCACTCTTCTTTTGCTCGAATAATTTGGATCAAGCCTGTTGTTAAAATTTGCTGAACTCTTCTTTGTGGGATCAGACACATTGTTGACATTTGCTGTATTCTTCTTTGTGTTCAACATTTCCTTCTTTGTAGCTTTCATAGTATGTTGATTCTGCAACATTATCCTATGTTCTTTTTGGCTCTGTCTTAGTGCAATTTCTAAACTTCTCAGGCCTGATACTTGCTTTGGTTGAACAGATATTAAGAACCCAACAAAGAGAAGAAGAATTATTCTAGAAGGATGGAACACCATATTCACTTCTCTCTAAAACAAGAATAAAAGGTATGTTATTTCTGTTTAGAGTGACACAAGACAAGAGAGTTTGCAGCTATCTGCAAGTTCTATCTGTGTTCTTATGGTCCATTCCTGTAGATATAAGCTTGTTATATATGTCCCACTAGATTTGGTGGAAGCTTTAAAGTTTAAAGCAGGGAGGGCCTACGGGAATTTTAGATTCACCTCGAATCAGAAGCCTGAAATCTTAACTAATTAAGGCTGTTATTTAAGAATCTGACAAGAATGAATAAAGGGGTTGGGATAATATCCTTGAGAGGCCAAGTATCTTTCTTTTTTTTCAATTTCTTTCCCTATACATCTATCTTAGGCATGCTTTTTTCAATAAATGAAGCCAAACCTAGTCGCTTGGACCCTTGGCCAACTTGCCACATCATACTATTATACTTGTGTACATATGGATAAATAGGTCTTACATTCTTGATTACAAGGGGTAATATAGCAGGTTATATATTTTTTCCATGTATAGGTTTGTTTTGTTTTTTAATAACAGGTTATATTGCCACAAAAAAAGAGGTAATATCTAGTCTAGGAAGAAAAAGATTGAGATTTCACTATGATAGCTATATGTATCATATGGAATACCTCGAATACTTTTACATACTTTAGCCTTTATATTTTAAAATTTGTACCAGTTTGAATGACACTTCATAACGATTAAATACTCTCTCTGATCTAGAATATAAACACAAAAAGTTGTTTACGGTGATCTAAAATATATACATGTTAATGAGCGTGAAATTACCATTCAGTTAGTTTAGATTTTATTTTTCAATGAACCTTTTATTCTCATGGACCAAGTTCTTATGAGGGGTAATTTGGAAAATATAATTATTTTTTGAGTACTTTGAGAAATTAAATGAGACTAACTACTTTTCATTTTTTTAGCAACTAACTATTTTTTTTAATGAGTGAGAAATTAGTTTTTTGCTTATACTATATGAGGACGGAGGGTGTAATTGATACTATTTATTTTAATGACTAAAACTGACATGTAAGATATTAATATATTTAATTTTAATTAAGGATTTGTATTAATTTTATATGCCCCATCATAGGATCTACACATCAGTGTTATCGTAAGTCTTTAGCATAACAAAATACACTATATGCCTATAAAAAGTTACCTTACATATTTGCATACAATGCAGGTTTACTCCATATACAAATTCAGGTCTTAAATGGGGTTAATATGGTAAATAATCATTTCTTTGTGATTAAGAAAGGGTTTATTAAACATTAGTTGCTTTTAATGGGAATGAGCAGACAGGGAAAAAAATGGGCCAGCCAGAAGCAGGAGATTGCAACAGTGCTAGCAGCTCATATAAAGAATAAATGTGAGAATAGAACAGTCCCCAAAAGAAACAAACTATTGCTTTATGCTCTTTACTAACTTCTAAGATCTCCCCTTGTTGGCTTTAGAATTCCAAACTCTCTTCCCAAGGTAACAAAAATAAAACAGTGCTTGTTTTCTTTGGCTGAATGTGTTTTCTTTATGCTTTGTTCTACTTTTAGATGGGTTGCCAAGCAATATATGTCCCTTCAAAATTTCATACTCTCTCTCTCTCTCTCTTCCTTATTTTACTTTCTTTTTAACTCAAAATATCACATGCAGTTTGGAACTGTCCAAAGCATAAATTCCCCACTTTATCACAACTGGGTGACATATTTTTCTTAAGATGAAGGGTGACTGGTCATAGTCCAAGTGAAACAAACAACCAGCGCATGAACAATTTATGTTCTCTCTCTTATGTTTTTTGTTTTTTATACTTTTTTATCATCCAATTAAAGTGACAGTTTATGTGACTCGTTGCTTTCCATTTTTATTTTTTCTTCCTAACGTTTGAAACTTCCTTTTGAGTGTCACCTTGTTGCAAACCATATGCCCTTAAAGAATATGCTTTTTTATTTTCCCTCTGATTAGTTGTTAACTTACCCTTGTATCGTAACATGTGATATTCTAATGTTGGAATGCATTGATACTAGATTGTTTGTTACATAACCTTGCTTTGATTGGCACAAGCACATATGACAATGGGGCGGGCGTGTATGTACGAGTAGTGTTCTCACTTGTCCCTTATTCGTACAAATATTTGTTATGCAAGGTTTTGGTAGATTTGTCGAATACATGGATATATCCATAGATATATCTTTTAAAATATGAAAATTTTTAAAAAATACTCATGTTGTGTCAAAATATAAATAAACAAAAATGAGTTAAAAAAAGTTAATACAAATGATCAATTACATCAATTATTTTAGACTCGATCTTGTTTATATTTTTGGAGGGAAGGGATATCATATTTGTGAAAGAAAACTTAAATCTGGCACTTTAATTAATGCAAACTAAGTAAAAATACTTCAATTTAGGAGCTAAATTCAATGCATTTGCAGGATATGTAGATGTCACCTAGACCATAAGATAAAAGGGACACGGGCTTCTTTTATTTAAACAAAAGATATTTTAAATATGTAGTTATATGTTTTTTTTTTTTGTGGTCTTTTTACTTGCATGGTTTCTGAGGGGATCCAACTACTGGCTTTACTTTTTTTCTTCTTCTTTTGACTGAGAACTGTTTCATTAGAATGATTTTGGAAATAATCAATCTTACTATTGTGTTCCAAAAAAGTCTTATTGATCCAAGGAACGCCTATTAATTTGTATATGATTTAGATATCAACTCATGTTACTGTTCAGATACACTTGCCAAATTAGGAAATATAAAAAAAATGTAGATAGTGGGGCCTTATGATTAATAACATGTGGTACGGTACGTATAATAATGAGCAATAATGAGGTTAACTTGTTTTATACTCTTGTTTTCCGTTAAAGAATAAAACCCTATCCATTCTAAAACTCATGCTGGACCCCACTCCCTGTTAATAAATTTTGAACAGTAAGTAACATATTAACAAAGGTGAAAATTTTGCACATAATGTCTTTCCTAGATTCTCTAGACTGGTCTTAAAGTTGTATGCTCTTTGTAAATTTGTTTTGAACCAAAGTGTGCCCCATAATGCTAAGCATGACGGTCTTGGTACAATGAGCACTGACTGAATAAGGCCACCACACAACTTCGAAAGAGAGAAAAAGAAGAATGGCAAAGCAAATTAAAGAACATAAAAGCAACAAAATAAAGAGTTGTAATTGTTACAGTTAGTATACCTTAACTTTGAATAGTTTGTTGCTTAGTTATTTGCTTTATTTTTTAGTTTTGTTCTTGGATGTGCATGAGAACTTCCTTATTCCCCTTGTATTTTTGCTACAAAATCATTACAAATATTCTCATAATTAAGGTTCTTTAAAAAGTCGTTTATGATAGAAATTAAAACAAGATTATTTAATCTGCTTTCTGATATAGTAAGATTACAAAATGTTTATGTAAAAAAAATTACAAATTAAAATATTAACAATTTCAATTTAGAAAAACATTTCTTCAACAAATGCATCAGTGACAAATATAGTCAATGTTACTTTATAAGTTATGCATGAATTTCGAAAACAATTAAATATCAGTTTGCGAAAGGTGAGGGAGTATTCAATGTTTTAATGGAAATCAAGTCACATCCTTAGAGACAAGTGAGAGAAATTGTTTTGAAGAAAAAAATTGTGTTGTGTACCCTTAGCCCTAGGGCCAAAGAAAAAGAGCCCATTTTTTTATGTGTTGCAACTTAAGGTTGTGTTTGGGAGTTTAGGAAGGGAGGACCTTGAAAAAAGAAAAGATGAAGTGAAAAAGAATAGAGGATTTTGAAAGGGGAGGATTTTGGGGATTTATTTTTCTTCGTATTATAAAATCTCTCTAAATTGGAGGAATTAAAAAATTGCATTGAAGGAAGATTTTGATGATACTCAATATATTTTGAAAAAAAAAAACTCTCAATATTAAAATTATATTAATCATAAACATTCATTTATTGTTCTCTACAAAAACACTCTTCCGAAAAAGTAAAAAAAATCTCTAATTTTTCCTCTACTCCCCTCCGTCCAAAGTCCTCCCTTCTCCTCAAAAGAGCGTTATTTTGTGTGTGTCTAGAATTAAAGTAAATGACACCTTAGAAACGTCTTAAAAACTTTAACCCTAAAAAAAACATTATTGTTGTCCTCTAAAATATGGAACCTAGTGCAATTGCACAACTTAAACATGCTTGAAAGAACCATGGTCCAACCAAGTTGAGAGATGAAGTCTAGAGAATATGGGACATGGGCCGCCAACGATAAAATAATTTTATACTAAAGTCTAATCAAAGTGTAATATTTTACGGTTTTCTTGAAGTTGATGTTACAAAGTGAGTTTATGTGGATATATTGTGACATTTTATTGAATGACATTGTAAAACTATTTTAACTAACCTTGCATGTCCATCAAACTCTTAAGTCTATTTGATCACAAACACTAAATAAGTATTAATAAGAACAAGAAAAATAGTTAAGTTTATGTAGTAGTTTTGAAGCTAAAGAATTTTTATATATTTTTCAAGTAAATGTTAGTAATTGTTGTTGTTAATATTGTTAGTATTTTATTGAGGGTGACGATTGAATCTCGATCTCCTTATCACTACTTCAGTTACTAAGTCAATCTTATATCTACTTTCTGAAGCTTAAAGAATAAAACACTAGTTTGGAACATATGTGATTTGAGTAACGTATGATTGGCAGGGACCCAAGTTGCAGATAATAAATCTTTACAAAAAGAAAGGGAAAAAGTTTGAGCTACAAAGAGAATGTTACCAAAACATAAGCTAAAGTAAGATGCTTGTTTCTTCTAACAAAATTTAAAATTTGAGGCCATCTTCAATTATAATCATCACTACACTGTGTTAGAATATATGCTTATCTGCTTTGTTCTAAAGAGAATTTGAAGAAAATAAATTAATCAGACGCCAATTTCCCCTGTAGCCCCACCAGAGATCCCTATCTGTCAATTGCTCCAATTAGCAGCTACAATGTCTGAATTAAAACAATGAACCATATGCTTGTGGTAGCAAATTTTAGAAAAATGGAGATGAGATAATTATTAATTAAAGTGATTCTAAACATTATTTTATGTTCGTTTATATGGGGATTTAAATTTTATTACAATGTCAAATTTTTATCACTGAAATCACATCTTAAAAAGAATTACTACAATTTATATTTTATTTTTGGATAAACAAATGGCTTAAAAGTTAGGTACTCTATCTTTTTCAACCTAAAATTTAGTAGAAGAGCTCAATTTATAATTCTATAAAGAATATTTTCATATCATGTTTCTATGTCTATTTTTTGTTTATATTTAATAGATTATTCAACTCTTTTGTTGTGTCAGTTATTAAAATTCGAATTTTATACATTCCAAAACATGAGGAATAAACTATTAACAAGAATTTTGGGATTATATATCTTAACCAATTTTATCTCCTTGGACAGCTGTAAATTAAGCAGGTTTTGTTGCCGCTTAATACAAGTGATGAAGGGTAATGAGTAATGCAAATTGGACAGTCAAATATTTGAAACCGAATCAATGTAATTGTTTGCATTTAGAGTTAGGTCATTTAATTTCTTTTTATATTAAAAAAATTATCTAATTTTGTCCTGTGATATTTTTAACCTTATTTTTTAATGGTTATTTTACGTAAATATTGTGTATTAAGTTCCTATTTTTCTCATCTCTTATTTTAAGTGTGTGATATAATTTTGTTACTTTGTTATTCAACAATCAATACGAATTTGTTCGGTTTAAAATTTGGCTCCAATTAATTACAAACTTATTAGTTCGATTTACGAGCAACTCGGTTCAGTTTGATAGTTCGATTCAAATGAATCAAAAGGCAAAAAAAAAACTTAAAGGAACAAATTTGTTCCCCAACTTTAAGTTAAGATATTAATAAAAAATTAAATAAAGTCCATGTAATTTAAATTAGGCTAAAAAAGAATTTTCTTAATTAAAATTTTCCTAAAAAAAAGAATCTTCTTAATTATGGTGTACTCCTTATATAGGAAAGAGGGGAGTGTAAGGGGGTATATTTTTAATCCGAGACTTCAATAGTGAAGTTGGAGAGAATTCCTGTGAGATTTTCAAGTATTACACATAACTAAATAATCAACTTTGAGCAATAATTTAACACTTAAAACAATTTTATTTACATTCATGGTATAAATAAGAATTATAGACATTGTTTCTAATTTTTAAATGACATAAATTTTATTTCAAAGTAATATTTATAACTCAAAATATTATCACCGAAAGTAATTAATTTGAGCAATAAATACAATATCTCACTTTAAACTTGTTGACATTTTTTTACTATGTTAGTGACCGAATTTGATTTTCTTATAAATAATAGAGTTGTATGTCTCTTTAATAGCTTTCAAATCATATAGAAAACGTCTTCATACTAGTTTTTCAAATGTTTTTTATTTTATTTTAAAATGACATTTACAATATGTTTAAAATCATTTTCAAGCATTTTAATACTTAAACCTAATTAATTGATTTGTAAAACTCCCAAATCAATTTATTTCATAA
>JBBPBQ010000004.1:9110299-9154373 GCA_037974755.1 Cicer yamashitae
TCAAGTGAGAGATGTTTTAAAATGAGAAGGTAAGATCACTAAATTTTGAATATACAATCATACACACATGATTATATGATTAAAAGTTATTTAAGTTAAAAAAATCACATAACTTTTATTTTAATCTTTTTTATTTATGATTTGATGAATGATTAATAATCATTCTTCTCATTTTCTCATTATAAAAGTAACCTTGTTTGATATGTTCCAAACAAGTTCAACTTATTTTTTTAACGAGTAAATTAATAAATTGAGTCTTGAACTATTTCAAGTTGATTTGATTCATTGATAACCTTAATTAAGGTGCTGAGGAAGAATCTATCGAAAAAATTTCAACTATGTGAGAGTGAGAGGTAAAGTAAATTTATAAATTACACTATTTTAACCATACAAATTTTGTTTCGAGCTTTTAAGAGGCGGTGGTATCTCTAAGTATTTTTTTTTTTAAATATTTGTTTTAATTTCTAAATATATGAGATGGAGTATCTAAGACAAAATTTATATATATATATATGAATGAGAGGTGTGGTGACTATAGTTAATTAAAATTATAAACACTTTTTTAAAACTCATTTTTGTTAGTTTTTTTATTTCAAATAGTCTTTTTTGTTAGTAATTCTAAATGATCAAATTATTTAATAAAAAATATATTTAAAAATTAAATTAAATATAAAAGATATATAAATATATTTTTGTCATTTTGATATCTTCAAAAAACGGAGTCCTTATATTTAAGAATCAAAATAACTTTTTATTTATTTATTTATATATATATATATATATATATATATATAGATATAATTAATTGTTAAGCTACTATATTAAAATATTCTATGTTTGATTTCTGCAAAATTAATTTTTGCATTTTTTATACGATTAGTGCAAAAAATAATAGAACAATACTTTCAGGATGATTTATTGAAATAAAATTTTCTGTCATAACGCCACAATTTCAAGATGAAGTTCTTATATTTAAATAAGTTTACTCAATATTAATATAGCCCCTCAAATAAATTAGTCAAGCTATGCCACCGATTGTTACTATATATCTAAATAACGAAATATAAATTTTAATTTATAACAACGTTTTCTCTTTATTATTCTTTTCTTTTTTCAGGGCCGTCGAAGGGCAAGCAGTAGAAACCAGAGCTTTTAGCCTTCAAACAAATATTTTTTTTCCAAAGAGAAAAAGGCTTCAGGCTCCTGCTACTTTCTATTTAATTGCATTTTGTTTTTAGTATCAATATGGACTCAAAGTCCATCTTTTCATTTTTTTAATACTCTTTTATTATTTTTATTTACTGGCTCAACTACAATTTACCTTTGTTTAAAATTTATGAATATGCTAAATCTTTTTTTAGTTTTGACATCATAACATTATCAAATAAAAAAGTAAAAAAACTAAAATATTAGTGATGGTTGCGTTAAGTTCTCTTTTGATTCAGTTATTATGCATTTAAAAAAGTTTCATAATTTTAAACATTAAATTTCATTAGCTAACAAACAATTTCTACCTAAAAATTACGTAGATTTTTATTTCTTAATTTCATCTGGAGATATATAAGAGCTGGGGACCACTCCTGTCAAATACAATAAAAATGAATTTTTACTAAATCTTTTGTATTATCAACTTTTATTTGTTTTAATAAAAGAGAAAGTAAATATTTTTTAGAAATTAATATAGTTTGCGCATTTAATTAGAGGTACTCTTTTTCTAAAAGGAGGTTGTAGAATGCTAATATATTCAATATTTTATCTAATTAAATAAATTTTTGGTGGCGACTCTATTGAACACGATGAATCGCTCGATTTTTTCATTGCATCAAAACTGCAAGAATGATTCATGACCTTTTTAAGTCAACTTATCAACTTACAAGAGGTTTAACGAATATATTCACAATCACACATTAGGTGAGCCAATTCATCTGAAGAAAACATCATGTATTAATTTTAGGACCTTTGTAAGTTTATTCACATGTAGGAGTCAATTCATCAAATTAAAAAATCACTTTGAAAAGGTTTATATAATACATTGTATGGTTTTCAAGTATGTTTTCTAACACACTTAAAAGTATGCATAATGTGTTGTATGACTTTCAAGTATGTTTCTAACACTTAAAAGTACGCATGATAAAATGAAGTTCCAAAAAAGTTTTTTAATTCAAAAACATTTTTAGATATTGAGATACATTCACATCTTAATATAATATATTTTGAAAGAGCACGTAATTTTAATGTACACGAACGATATTTTAAATAATAGATATTCTATGTAAAATGTTATCAGCATTGTAAAATCTCTCATCTTTAAAAAATACTTTTATTCTATATCGCCAAAATTCATTATGATTTTATAATCAATAGTAAATAGTCTTTTGTAATCATGGATGTAAAAAAGTCTTTTTTACGATAGTATAAGGAGATGCAAAACTAAATTACTTGATACATAGAATCAACAAATAAAATCAATCATAAATAATAAATCTACATACAATTAGAAATTACATTATTGCTATTCTATCATCTATTATATATATTTAAAACAAACTCCATGCCACCTCATAGTAATTCTTCCACGTGTACAAACATATTCCACCTCAGCAAAAATGCTGATGTGTACGTTCCCGTTAGAGAGTTGTTTCACCTCATTTTTTCTCTACTTAGTTTCTAAATAATTTTTCCCTCTTTTAATCCTTCTAATCCCTAATCTTTTTTAAACGCTTTCTCCTTCATCTAAATATCCTCCAACAGTTTCTTCTTTTCGATTCTAATGTATTCACTTCGTCGCTAAGATCCTCCAACTGTCTCTGCTTCCTCATCCTCTTCCACGTCCCTCCGCGGTCAAAAAAAGTGGTAACGTCCCTCGGCGGTCAACTTCTGCTTCTTCATCCTCGACTGTCTGACCCATTCACGATTCACAATCATCCTCTCGGTCTAAAAAAAGTGGCAACGACCCTCCGCCGTCCGCTTCTGCTTCGTCATCGTCGACCGTCTCGCCGATTCACATAAAACAAACCTATTTTGTTGTCATCTTATTGATAAAACAAACCTATTATCAAATTGTATACATAAAACAAACCTCCAAATCTATTTTGTTGTCATCTTATTATGCAATTTTTATATAAATTTTTTTTTGACATTATTATGCATTTCTCATTACTTTCAATTTATGTCAATCAATTTATATCAATCCTCCTTTCATGTTCATACACAATTACGTCCCTCTGCGGTAACTCTTCGAAATCGTGAAATCTAACCTACATTATTATCAAATTGTATACATAACACAAACCCCCAAATCTATTTTGTTATACATTTTTTTTATAAATTCTTTTATAATATTATTATGCATTTCTCATTACTTTCAATTTATGTCAATCAATTATATGAGTAATAGTTTACGTTATCAATCCTCCTTTCACGTTTATACACAATTATTTCAATTCAATTACATTTTTCTATAATATTTTACGCTATCAATCTTGCTTTCATGCACAATTATTCCACTTAGGGGTAGGCAATGATTTCATAAATTGAAAATTCAATTCAATGGAAAAAAACCACCTAATCATTCATAAATATCGCCATAAATGTTTTTTATATAATTCCAATTCAATTACCCATTCAATTCTCATTAGGGTGACTAATGATTTCATACGTTTAAAATTCAATTACTTATTAAATTTAATGGAAAAAAAACCACCTAAGCTCTCATAAATATTGTCATAAATGTTCTTTATCTAATTCCTTGTATTATCTCAAATTGGTAACAATAATAAATCAGTATAAATCAGTCAAGGCCAAAGCTCGGTCCAAAGAAAGTGGCAACGTCCCTCCGCGCCGCGGTAACTCTTTAAAATCGTGAAATCTTATCTAGATTATTATCAAATTGTATACATAAACAAACCCCAAATCTATTTTATTGTCACTTTATTATGCATTTTTTTATAATTTATTTTATAACATTATTATGCATTTATAATTCTTTCAATTTATGTCAATCAATTACATGAGTAATATTTTACGTTATCAATCCTTCTTTCACGTTCATACACAATTACGTCCGTCTGTGGCAACTATTGAAATCGTGAAATCTTACCTAGATTATTATCAAATTGTATACATAATGTTTAACAATTTTTATAAACATTGATGTTATATCTAAATCTGTCACAACTATTATTATATTATACTTATAAAACTTAAATTAATCGAACAATATTGATTGTCATCAATATATATGGCCATCTCACTTATGCCCATTCAATTACATATTCAAGTGTTTATGTAAGTTTTTCTCATGAGTTCTCTATATAACAACTATAGTTAGCTTTTTGAGAACTTTTAGTTATACATTTTTGTTTGAAAACTATTACTATTTTTCAATACATTTAAACACACCGAAACTAAATTAATGCATATATATTGAAAATCTATATACTTTCAAGGACATGGATTCATATTCATATATACTTCTATACCTCAAAATTTCAATATCTACCATAAGCTATACCTCAAAATTTCAATATCTACCATAGGAGTAAGCTATACAGACTTTACTCATAATAACATCTCTTAAGAAACCAAACTCATAATATCTTTTAAGAAACCAAGCAAGTCATAACATTTCATACAAGTATAATTTTACAAATAATTTTTTCATTTTCAATATTTTTAATAAAAATATCTAATGAATTTTGCGAATAAATAAAATATCAACATATCTACAATTCAATTACACAAATAATTAGTTAAAACTTTTAAATACCTAGAACTATATTTAAAGTATATGTAAATCTTTAATAAAATAATTTTCAAACTCTTGATGAAATATATCCAATAAAATTTTTTCTTTACAACAACTTCTCATACTCGCAATTAAAACATCATACTAATAAAACAAATAAATTTAGACTACGTTACAATATAATTCAACATTAACATTCTTTTAAATAAAAAAATATTAAATATTAAATCATATTTTTAACTTTTTACATCTTATTTTTGGGTTTGTATTTTACATTTTATTTCATCAAATAAATACAAGTACCATTATATGTTGAAAAACAAATTGACAATCAAAGTACAAGGAGAAAAACAATCATCCAATATTATAAGTTATCATGCGAATTTTACAAAAAGTTTTAAAAAATTAAATTAGATGATTGTGATAAACATGATTTTCCATCATTTTAATTTTTCTAATCATATTCAATTATTACAAATCAATAGAGTAATATTATAAGATAACTATATTTATAATACATAAAATATTACTTATAAATCTTATGAAATTAATTAATTAATGTCCGCGCAACGCGCGGGCTATAATCTAGTTAAATTAAATGAAGCATTTGTGTTTACAACTATATTCTTCATAAGGAATTTAGAAGCCTTATTAAATAGAATCTATATAAGGTTTAATATTTTACTTGAGAAATTTTTTGAACCACAATCTTGAATGCTTTTGATGTCTTGTCAAATCATTTTTGTAATCTACATAGATCATTCTAAATCTTAGCGCATATTCATGGTGTCATTCAAAATTATCCAACAAAGACCATGCAAAGTGCCCCTTTACATTATACTTAAAATGTTTAACTTTATCTACGGCATAATTTCAATAGTATTTAATGAGAAAAATATGATTTAAAGGTGATTTGCGTACCATTTTCAGTAATATAGATTAAAGGGCTATTGTATTTTTCTTTAGTGTATATTATAAAGTCTCGAATTTCTCTTAGATAAACATACAACCAATCAAAAACAACTTGAAAGTAATTATACAAAAATGAGTTTGTTAATTAGTTATTAACAAAATCATACAAAATTTGTAAAAACACTTGCAATTTTGTGGTGGGTTTGACACTTACATTTAGGCCAATAGATTGTCCATCACATTCGACTACAATCAAAATAATAAAAGGATGTATTATTTACATTACGTTGATAAAATTACTTGCATATATAATCTATAAACAAATAATGGGAAGACATGCTTACATGTAAAACTAGAAAGAGAATCTGTTAAATAGTTGGCTTTAGCATTGCTCAATTGTGGTGCATCATTCAGAGCTATAACAAGCAGAGTAGTAGTTCACCAAGGCTCGCATGCTTCTTGGATAATCTCCATTCATGAGAGGATCCATAAACCTACAATAAAAATAAATAAATAAATGCAATAAGTTATTAAATGTCCACATGTAAGGATATCTATGAGTGAAGGTATCCCAAATACTTGGTCCTTTTCCACCTTCATTTGTTGCACCTTCGTATTGATATGCTGAAGATGCTGGTGAAAGTATTAATGATGAATGAAGAAACTAGAGAAAATAAGAAATATCTTATGCTTAATGCCATTTCTACTTATTAGATTTTGTGGATATGCAAAGTATGCTATACAAGCAAGAAAAAGTTGGGTGGGTGTGGCTCCTTCAGTGCTACTGCCTTTTTTCTAGTCAAATTTATAGTCCATATATACGACTACTTTGTTTTGTATGACCAAAAAGTTTTTTTAATAATTGTATTTTTCTTATTAGAGTTTATTTCAATTATTTGTGCCTATTTTGTTCTTTTATAGAATAATACATCTAATTAGGAACTAAATAGTTCCCTTAATAATTAATTTTTCCTGTATAAAGTTTAAATTCCTGTAAAAAAAGTTATTAATTAATAATTTTTTTTGGAACAAGAGTTATTAATATAAACAAAACACATTATTGTTAATCTTATTTGCCCTTTCAAAGTTGGATATATCAAAGACATATGATTGCACCGAGTGAAATTTTTTGATTGAGGTTCTTCGGTCTATGAGTTTTTTTCAAAAATGTCAAAGCTTGATCTTTAATTGTATTTTCACCGTGTCTTTTTCTATTTTGCTTAATGGAAGTCCATGTTAGAAGTTTTGTCCTCAACGAGGTCTTTGTCAATGCCTCCTTATCTTTTTATTCTATGTGCAGTGGTATTTTCTGCTCTTCCAAATAAGGCACAGAAAAATAAGGTACTTTATGGAATTCAAATTACGAAAGGAACTTCAAAAATTAATCATTTATTTTTTGTAGATGATAGCCTCATATTTTATAGGGACTCTCTTCAAGATGCTCAAATCATTCAAGGAGTGTTTGATATTTATCAATTTGCTTTTCGATAAAACTAAAGTCTCTTTCAGTCGAAATGTACTTGATGATCGTAAAATCTTGTTCTAAAGATGGATACAAATTAAAGCTTTTAAGTATCATTCAAAGTATCTGGGGCTACCATCTTTTGTTGTTAGGTATAAGCGACATGTATTTAATTTTGTCCAAGATAGGGTGAGAACGAAGTCGAAAGGTTGGATATAATTTTTTTTATCAATTGCAGGGAGAGAAGTTTTGAGAGAAGCAGTGATTCAAACAATTTCTACATATGTTATGAGTTGTTTTCTACTTCTAATAGATTTATGTGAGCACATTGAAAGCTTGATTAGTAGGTTTTGGTGGGATAGCAAACAAAGTGAATGTGGAATTCATTGGATTAATTGAGAGATATTTTGTAAGAAAAAAAAAAGAAGGGTGAGATGACCTATAGAATATTCAATGATTTCAACCTTGTAATGTTGTCTAAACAAGGGTGGCGTGTGATGCATAATAACAATTTATTGATCTCCCAATGTCTAAAAGCAAGGTATTTTCCTATAAGCAATTTTTTTACAGTTTCAATTGGTTATTGCCCAAATTATACATGGAGAAATATTTTGCAAGCTCGTTTAGATATTATTGAGATAGATGGTATTTGGAGAATAGAGGATGGTCATCAAATTCGTGTATGGGAGAATAATTGGTTTCCTTATCAAAATGGTCACAAGATTTGGTCTCCTAAACATTCTAATTGTAATATTATGTTTGTGGCGGATCTCATACATCGTGATATTCAGTGTTGGAATGTCCCCTTAATTATTGAAGTTTTTCTTCCTTTTAAAGTTCAACTAATTCTCCAGTTGCCATTTTCTTTCTCTCAACTACAAGATGAGTTTGTGTGAGGTGCTTCACGATCTGTTATTTTTTCAATGAAGAGTTTGTATCATTTCTTAAAGGCAATGCGTGCAGTATCTGTCTCTCATAATTCAACGCATGATATTGATTAGCAAGTCTGGAAAATAAAAAATATCCCAAGATACGCTCATTTTTCTTGGAGGATTCTACATGCAAAAATACTAGTAAAAATTGTTTTTTTTAAAAGAGGAATCGGTTGTGATCCATTGTGTGTTTTTTGTGGGCAACATAATGTGACAATTTAGCATCTCTTTGTCACTTGTCAAAGTAGATCTGGTTTCCTTCCCCTTTAGGTATGATATTTAATTCACATGATTTCAGGTATGCACCATTTCAAGAGTGGTTGGAATTAAATATTATCCATGAAAATGAGAATGTGATTGTACGTGTTCACCTTATGTTATGAAATATAGTGCGCTAGAAATAAAAAATATTTTGAGTGGACTGATGTTGATGTGGCTACCATTGTTCAAAAGGCACACAAATCTATTGTTAATTTTAATAGTGCTAGTATGGTGTTGTTGAAGGTGCTAAGTGGAGGTCCAGGTTTGCCTATATATGATGTTCGTTGGACACCCTCATTTTGTGGTTGTTATAAGTTTAATGTTGTTGTAGATAAATAGATATCGGTGCTGTAGTGAGAGATTTTGATGGTGTAGTAGGTGCTGCTAGCTGTTGGCAAGTAATTTCATTACCAAATTCAGATATAGCAGAAGCTTTAACTGTGCGAAAGGACTTGAAATTTGCTAAAAATATGTTTTTCTTGAATCTTATAATAGAATCAGATGCTTCAAACGTGGTTGTGACATTAAAAGCTCATCAATAATCTCTCAGCTATGTTGGCTCTACTATTGGAAATTGTATTAATTTTAATGTTTGCTTTCATAGTTTTAATTTTTTACATGTTAGACGTAAGACCAACAAAACTATTCACTATTTAGCTAAATATATTATTTATAATCCAGATTATATGTAGATCGAAAATAATTCACCTTGCATTTATGCTTTCTTAGATTGTAATTTGTTATCAAATTTTCTTTAATGAAATTATTGTTAAAATCAACAAATAATTAAAATAGTTGTTTATTTTATTTGTGAATACTTTTGAAACTATTTATAGTTTCATGTTTGTTGGGAGATTTAACTACAGATATTTACTTTCTAACTACGAATTATTTTGTAACCCACACTTTGCACTGAATCACACAATAAAATTAGAAGGCAATGACAATGCACAGTTTTTTACACCGTGGTTTAATATGAATTATCCATCTTATTATTTATTTTTATTTAATAACTATCTATTAAAAATAATAAGTTAATACTTATTTTTTATTGAACATTATTGTAAAATTAGTTTATACTGACTGTACATAATTTTTTTCATAAAATTAAATTTTAACATATATGACAGGAGTTATATTTTTGTTAAAAGAATAAAAAAAATTAATTACATTTATTTGGACGATAACATATTGTGTGTTTAACATGAGTTACATTTTAGTTAATTGTAATTGGACAACAAAATGAAAAGATATATCTTTTTAGATATAAGAGAAGACAATTTTTTTTGACTCAGCGATAAAAAAGACATGATTGAACAGTATCGTTCTAAAATCTGATTAATATTGACAAAGTACTCCGCCTCTAGTAACAAAATTGACCTAAGCCGTCTATGTTTCTGCTAAGAGAGGTGGTTTAGTGTTTGAAATTACTCTTTTTAATTGTTTTTTATTTTTTTTATTTAAATAAATAATTTTTACACATACTTAATTTATCTTCGGTGTTTTTTTTGTGATTTTATCGTCTTAGTGCAGTGTTGTATTTGTTTGTTCGTTTTGGTGTAACGTTTTATTTTTTTATCTTGTAGTAGTGTTCTATTTTTCCGTCTTGTTGCGTTGTTTTTTTGATTCAAACGGATCAACTTCGTTCAAGTGCAAATTAATTCATTTTAGCATCATCAATGTTATAACTCCGGAGATATGGGTATTCCAGACATCTCAATTTTATCATATTTGTAGACTTTGTCACATTTGTAGACATTTTACCATTTTATACTATTTGAGTGTTGTGAATTTGTTCACATATTTACCTTTTTCGATTTTAGCAATTTTAAATTATGATATTTTAAATGAATATAATTTTTATCAATTTAAATGAATGATTATCGAGTTTTAATCCAAAAAAATATTGACCAAGTAATTATATAATGAGTAAAAAAAAAAATATCTAACTTCCAAAAAAGTGTACTTGATTGATCATACGAGTTTCTTTAAAAACAATTTACTTCTTTATTTTATAACAGAAAAGAATTTACTTTAAAAAGTATGGGAATAAGAATTTAAATTGGGGAAGGAGAATTTATTATTAATAATTGTGATATTAATGATCATTTTATATTCATACGAGATTTGTACTCTATGTTTTAAAGTTTTAATGTCAAGTTCTTACCACTAAACTAATATTTTATGAACAAACTTATATATCTATACTCGTATTCGTATACATAAAATTACAAAGTCAAAAAAATTTTATAACTAATTATCTAATTAATATGTGAATTATGCTCGACTAAACGATAACAAAGAAAATTGTTAGACTTTGTTTGATGGTCAAGATATGATAAAGATAATATATGATATAAAACTAATAAAAGTATAATACGATAGAGATAAGAGTCATAGCAACCCGGATCGGAATTCAACTGGGAGGTAAATAAATCTTGATTAAGAACTAATTCAGTTATAATTCGAATTCGGATTCTTCTGAACAATCATCTTTAACTAAATTTTATTGACCATTAGACTATCAATATATTTGTCCTTAAAGAATATATTGTATTGCTATATAAAGAATTTCAAATTTTTTAAAAAAGAATTCATGAATATATGTGATATATAGCTTCTGCCGAGTAATAAAATATGACATTGAAGATGTGAAATTTTTTTTAGATATTAAAACTTTATATAACAGTGCAATTAAATCTTGTTAGATTGATTTTTATGTACTTGTTAGATCGGTTTCTTGTCCGATCTAACATCAAGCGTTGTAATAAATAGTTAATTATAAAATCGGCTAAAAAGATAGAGGTAATAAGTCAAAATTCAAAATTGATTTATCAGATCGGTTAAATTTGAACCAATATAACAAGTTAAATTCAAAAATGATTTATTAATCGGTTAAATTTGAACCAATATAACAAGTCAAATTCAAAATTGATTTATTACATCGATTAAATTTGAACCAATATAACAAGTCATATTCAAAATTGATTTATTATATCGATGAGCCAACCGATTTAAATAATTAACTTTTTAATTTTTTTTCTTCATAACTTTCACCCCTCACATATGTATCCTCAGAATTTCACATATTACCCTATTAACTAAAATTTCTCATTCAACCGTAAAACACAAAACTTCGTGCGAAACTTTACATTTAAAAATCAATGACAATGAGTTATAATTTTTTTACAAAATCAAAGTTATCAAATTCAGAGCTACATAATCTGCACTACTTGTTAAAGAAAAAAACAATATCGTCTATTAACAATCTAAAGATACTAAAATGATACAAGTGTTTCAAACATTTTCTATTAGTTCAAGAATCAAGTTTGCACAACGTTGTCGGACATTCATCATTTCATCATCTTCGAATGGTTTTGAGTCTCCAAATATCTGAATTATAAACATTGAAATAACAAGATTATCTAAATCATGTGACCATAAAAATCATAAGTAGTTAATTAATACTAACTTTGAAAAAATCTATCACATACCCGCATTCATGAATCAACAAGACCACTAGATACAATGTTCAACATATGTATCATAATGTAGTAGCTACACTCATAACCTTTAGGTTGTCTTTGACACTAAAATTGAATATCATATGTAAATTATAGTGAGTAAATATTATATAGATAAAGACATATAAATTATAATTGAAATTATATATATATATATATATATATATATATATATATATATATATATATAATCTAAACAACTTACAGTGGGAATACTCCATGTGGGTTTATTCTTTCTTAATCTTCACAACTTATTATATTTACCCAAAGCTCTACAAAAATAAAATATTCATTAAAATTGTATTATAAAACATATCAAAAAGTTTATGTAGGTATACGTATATGTAAAACACATTAAACACTTACAAATTGACGATGTGCATGATATTTTTATTTGGTTTCCATCTCAACGAACATAGGAAGACTATAGTATTCTTCCTAGGACAAATAACGAGCAATTGCCAACATTGTGCAAAAAGTTGAAAGTATTAAATACATTTATGTTATAAACTTATAATGGATAAATTATAATAAAACTTTACTTACTTGTTGAGATAAGGTAATAGATAACACTCTTTTTGATCCTGCTGCAACTTATTTTGCATGTATTTTTGAGCCCCAATAGAATCATATTCACTCTGAATGAAACATGGATCAATATATTGGTAATAATGGTCAATAGTAATTCAAAATAATAGAGAAAACTAATTATAAGCAATCATGTCATATATTGGTAAAAACTATAAACCATCAAAGTAAATATTATTGATAATGTGAAATTTATTAAGATAAACTATCATTATTACCATTTTATTTCTTACGAGTCTTATGTTTGAATATTCTCCCAAATCCCTTCTTGATGATCATCACGAGTGGCGTACTCATCGTCCACTATAGTTTCTTCAATGAAAGTAAGTATTCGTTGTGAGAATGAAGGAGTCTCAGAAATATCTAGCGTTGAATCTAGACTTTCATTTGGTCCATGAAAACTTTTACATTGGAGAACCACTAACCATTTTTTATTAGAAGGATCACTAACATAAAACACTTGTTTTGCTTGGGATGCCATAATAAAAGGCTCATCCTTATATGCTACCTTTCCAAGGTCCACCAACGTAAAACCAAATTCATCAATTTTAACACCATTATTGATGTCAATCCATTTACATTTAAAAACAGGCACTTTAAATTTAATGAAATCGACATCCCAAATCTCTTCAATGGTCTTAAAGTAAGGTATGGATGCTGTAACAGGGTTTTTATCTTTTGAACTAGAGAAATGCATGGACTTAGTTACGACCATAACCCTACTATTTTGCATGGTACTACTGTCATCTTGACTTTTTGTGTAGAATGTAAAATTATTGATATCGTAGCCAGTCCAAATTATGACATCAAAGTGAGGCCCATTTGCTAGCCATTTTAATGTATCAGAAGTTGTATTGTTGGTTAAAATGGTTTCTTTAAACCACTTTAAGAAAGTCTTGTTATGCTCATTCAACAACAATTTTTCATTCATTCTAGGATATTTTTCCTTCACAATGCTTTTATGAGTAGAAAGGTAAGGTTGAACCTCATCAGTGTTATTCAATATATACAAATGTGCTTGAAGTATTTCTTCCCATCCCATGCTCTTAAGTTTTAAGCCTCGTATACCATTACCCACACATGTTCCCTCATGACGAGATCTAGGAATTCCTATGGCTTCTGCTTTCGACATATAGTCAAAACAAAATTCAATAGCTTCTTCTGCTATGTACCTTTCAACAATAGATGCTTCAATACGGTGTGGATTCTTCACATATCCTTTTAAAATCTTCGTGTAACGCTCGAATGGATACATCCACCTCAATTAAACAGGACCACATAATTTAATCTCCCTAACTAAATGAACAATTAAATGAACCATGATGTCAAAAAAAGAAGGAGGAAAATACATCTCTAGTTGGCACAAGATAATAACAGTTTCATTTTCCAACTCATTTAATTTTTGAGGATCAACGATTTTGCTACAAATAGCGTTGAAGAATAAACACAACCTAGTTAAGACCTCTCTTACTTTTGTAGGCAATATGCCACATAAAGTCACTGGTAGTAGTTGTTGCATCAATATGTGGCAATCGTGAGACTTTAAGCCAACTAATTTCAAATCTTTCATTGAGACAAGACTCTTGACATTTGAGGAGTAGCCATGTGGCACTTTTATTCCCCGTAAACACTTACAAAAGCATCTATTCTCCTTTTTTAACAATGTATGACAAGCAGGAGGCAAATATGTTCGTTTACCTTCTGATTGTGGAGCTAACTGTTGTCGTATACCCATCTCAACCATATCTAGACGAGAATTTAAGCCATCCTTTGTTTTCCCGTGAATGTTGAGAAGTGTTCCAATTACACTATCACACACATTTTTCTCCACATGCATCACATCAAGACAATGTCTTACATCTAGACTAGACCAATAAGGAAGATCAAAGAACACAGACTTCTTCTTCCATATATTTTTCTTAGATGTATGTTTTTGGTTCTTTCCAAAGATAACGTTGATATCCTTAACCCGTTGATAAACTTGCTCCCCAGTTAAGACTTTTTGGGAAATTTCATGCTCTTGGTGTCCATTAAACGCTTTTCTTAATTTACGATATGGATGATTAGACTTGAGAAATTTTCGATTCCCAACGTAAACTGTTTTTCTTCCATGTTTCAATTGTTGGTAGCATGTTCCTTCTTCACATATAGGACATGATTTATGTCCCTTAACACTATAGCCACACAAGTTTCACGGAAAAGTCATTGATGGTGCAAAATAGCATTGCACGCATCTTAAAATATTCACGGGAATACCCATCAAACACATTAACACCTTCCCAAAGCATTCTCAAATCTTCAATCAATGGACTTAGATAAACATCTATGTCGTTTCCAGGTTGTTTTGGACCTGAAATCATCATAGATAACATAATGTATTTACGCTTCATGCAAATCCAAGGAGGTAGGTTGTAGATAACTAGTAGAACGGGACATGAAATATGGTTACTACTTAAGTTTCCATATGGATTCATTCCATCTGTAGCAAGTCGAAGCCTAAGGTTCCTTGGCTCATTTCCGAACTCTGGGTAATTATCAATTTTCTTCCATTGCAAAGAATTAGTTGGGTGACAGAGTTGTCCATCACGCTTCCTCTCATCGGCATGCCATCTTACATTCTTTGCATCATTTATATTAGCAAACAAACGTTTGAACCTTGGAACTATTGGAAGATACCATAACACCTTCGCAGGAGGCCTCTTTGAGCTTTCGTCATAAATGGAATCACCATCCTTCATTTTGTAGCGTGATAGTCCACACCTAGGACACTTATTCAACTCTTCAAACTCATTTCTATACAATAAACAGTCATTAAGGCATACATGTATTTTCCTATACTCTATGCCCATTGGACACAATATCTTCTTTGCCTCATAGTTACGATTCGACAATGTGTTACCTTCTGGGAGCATTTCTTTCAACAATTCAAGTAATTCAGTGAAGCTTTTATCTGTCCATCCATTTCTCGCCTTCAAGTTGAACAATCTCAATACCTTAGACAACCGTGTCAAGTTAGTACATCTCGAAGCTTTACATTTAAAAATCAATGATAATGAGTCATAATTCAGAGCTACATAATCTGCACTACTTGTTAAAAAAAAACACTATCTTCTATTAACAATCTAAAGATACTAAAATGATACAAGTGTTTCAAACATTTTCTATTAGTTCAAGAATCAAGTTTGCAAAACGTTGTCGGGAATTCATCATTTCATCATCTTCGAATGGTTTTGAGTCTTCAAATATCTGAATTATAAACATTGAAATAACAAGATTATTTAAATCATGTGACCATAAAAATCATAAGTAGTTAAGGTGCGAACACGAGAAGGGGGGTTCAATTGTGTTTGCACAAAGTTGATACCTTTATGATAATTTATAAATAATTAAAAATTAGTTTGGTTTTGGTGACTTACTTGGAGTAGAAGCAATCGAATTTAGAAGCAGCAATCAATGAAAGCATAAATAATTTGACACGTAGAGTTATCCTGGTTCACCACTAACTTGGCTACATCCAGTCCCCTCATTCAGAAGGCTTTAATCCAGTAATTCAAAAACCTTGAATTACAAAGCACCTGACCCTCCAAGCCAGTCTTCCCAAACAGCCTGACAACCTCAGACTTTTGAGGAGCTAACCACCTTGACCCTACAAGCCAAGTCTTCTCCTAACAACCTGACAACCTCAGATTGAAGAAGGAACTAAACCACTAACGGGTTGGATACAAGAGATTGAAACTTGAGTAGTTGCTTCTAACAAAGCTGATAATAATAATAACTCTCACACTTTAAGAAAAGAACACTCAGAACAAGTGTTTCTCTCTTTGAACTCTAAGATGATTTTGGAATTTTGAGTTTGAGTTCTTCTACTCTTTCCTGCTTTTGATGTTTTTCCCCTTCAGCCTTGAGTGTCTATTTATAGTGAAAATTTGGGCTTCAATTTAGTCCTTATTTAATTCTGAATTGTATCTTGTTTAGATTGAGTTTGTAAATTCTTCAAATTGATTATGTTCCTATTTTGTGTAGATTGACTTTGTAAATTCTTCAGAATGATTCTGTTCCTATTTTGTGTAGATTGACTTTGTAAATTCTTCAAAACAAACATTCTTCAAATCTTCATTAAATGTTGATCAAATATTCTTCAAATCTTCATTAAAATGTTGCTCAAATCTTCTTCAAATCTTCATTAAATGTAGATCAAATATTCTTCAAATCTTCATTAAATGTTGATCAAATATTCTTCAAATCTTCAATTAAATGTTGATCAAATATTCTTCAAATCTTCTTCAAATATTCTTCAAATCTTCTTCAAATATTCTTCAAATCTTCTTCAAATCTTGACCATATTTTCTTTTCAACTTGGTCAAAGATTTTCTTTAATTATAAATTTGAATCAAATCTTATTTTAGATTTTCATCAATTATAATTTTGAATCAAATCTTATTTAAGATTTTCTTCAATTATAAATTTGAATCAAATCTTATTTTAGATTTTTCATCCATTATAAATTTGAATCAAATCTTTTTTTAGATTTTCTTCAATTATAATTTGGAATCAAATCTTATTTTAGATTTTCTTCAAAAACATGAATCTTCTTTCATACTCTTTGAAGTCAAATATATTGTTTTCATAAAATACTTTTGTTAACATCAAAACTCTAAATGTAAAATCAACTTGGTTCCAACAGTTAATTAATACTAACTTTGAAAAAATCTATCACATACCCGCATCCATGAATCAACAAGACCACTAGATACAATGTTCAACATATGTATCATTATCATAATGTAGTAGCCGCACTCATAACCTTTAGGTCGTCTTTGACACTAAAATTGAATATCATATGTAAATTATATGTCAATCCCAGAACAAATAAGATGACTTCGTATTTCCTCAAAATGTAATGTATTTTCATTCAAACAAATAACACAAGGACAATAAAATCTTCCTTTACTTTCAGGAAGTTTTTTAAAAGCAAATTGTAAAATCTCCTCAACTCCCTTTTCATACTCTTCACTCAAACGATTAGCATTCATCCAAATGCGATTCATAACTACTTTTGAAAAAATATACAATGGTAAAATGATCTTAATCACATTTTAAGAATCATATTTCTACATAAAAAGTTAATATGACAATGCTTTGAAACATCTATGTCAAAAGAATTTGACATAGATTTCTTATCTCATATATAATTTCATCAAAATAACTAACTATCTGCAATGCATAATACATCCTCAAGGTGAAAATGATCAAACTCAAATCATATCCTTTATATAAATATTTCCAGCTAAAGGTAAATAAAATAGCTACCCAGCAAAGCAATATAATTGCATAAAATAACTCCATTATTTCAAACAGAAGAGTATAATCACATTAAGCAACAACCAACACAAATTACAAATTCAAATTGAGAAATGTGTTAAGCCTTAATCCACAGGCTAAAAAATTATTCTGAGAAACAAGGATTTCAGTAAACATAAATTGCCAAACCAAGTACTGAATTTTTTGGGAGAGAATCCAAGCTAAGTATTGATTGATACAGCTACGATCATCACACTTGAAAAATGTAGCATAAGTAAAAAAAAAAAAAAAAAAAAAACAGGAACATTATAATGAATATCAAGAAATTAAGAGATAAGGAACAAAAAGCATTTCTATGAGTTAGCAGGAACCAAACCATGACAAGAGCTTATAGCAACAGACAGCAGAAACAAACATCAAATATATACAAACAATGATTCACCAGGAAGGAAATAAAATGCTCATAAGAAAATTATGTTAATACATAACCATATTTCATCATGGAAACTTATGTTAATCCTAACTTAGATTAACATGGAAAGAAAATTAAGGTAGAAGAACAATAAGCAACAACAGATTATCATTCACTACAAGCACATATTTCAGATACTTCACCTTATCAATCTCCAGGGAGAGCACATAATTTATAACATGGAACACCTTTATCTTCACTATATAAGATCAATCAGTACTATAAAAATCTTTCTCAGATAAATAAACTTCCTAATAGATGTTTACTATGATTAAAAAAATGAAAATCAACAAAGTAGGCCACACAAAAAATGAACCGCATATAATAGAAACAACACAAAAAATTAATTTAGCACTAAACTTATTGATGAATCAGTTTTATTAACAGAGACAATCTCACAAACACATAGCATGCAGTTTTAAAGGATGGTTGAAAATTGGGGTAAGTAATACTACTCAAATTTCTCCATCACTTACATTGTTTTTTAGGCATTACTCAAATTTCTCCATCACTTCTGTAATTAATAAGAGTTTAATTAACTATTACTACATAAACAATTTAATACTCCCCTTTAATCACATCTCACAACACAATCTAATCTTCTTGTTAAATGTTACATTGAAATTATTTTAAATATTACTAAAATAAAATTCAATTAAAGATTAATAATAAGAACAATTTGTTGAGACAAAATCTCAAATTAATGTTTTGATGAAAACAAACAAAAAGTTAATTAAGAATGTTATGTTAATTTAACTTGTGCTTTTGAGTGTATTAATTTAAAGATAGGATTTAAACAAAGCAAAGAAATCAACACAAAAAGGCAAGAAACTGAACAGACAAGAATGGAGAACATTCTTAGCAAAATCTGATAAACGGAGAATGTTCTCCAGTTTCAAGAATGATCATCACAGCTCCAAAATCAATCAATCTCCACTAGCTAAAAGAAGTTTTAGCCTCTGGATTTTACATCTATATCATCAGCATTTGGCAAGGAACAAACTGAGATGATCAAATTCAAAGAAACTACTCGAATCACAACGAGAGAAGATCACGAATTAGCAAGACCAAACAGATCTGAACCTTCTCCAGCTTGACTGTCAAGAACGAAGAACATTCTTGACAGCATTCTGATCATTTTCCAGCATGTTAACATTGATCTCCAACATGCTAACATCATTCTCCAACATGTTAAACATCAATCTCCAGAATGATAACATCAATCTGCAGAAAGTTCTCATCAGTCTCCAGAATGATCATCAGTCTCCAGAATGATCGGACCAGTCTCCAGAATCGAAGCAATATCGTCAACAAATATATTTGAGGTATAAAGGATCATTAAACGCAAAAGAAATCTGATCAAGAACGAAAAAAAAATGCCCAGTCAAACAGATTTCAAAACTATTCAAATGCTTGAATATTTGTATTCATATATATATATATATATATATATATATATATATTGATTTTGGTCAAAACTGATAGAGCACTACCAACAGCTCTTTTGACCATTATTAAATGTTGTAAAACACCTATAAAAGGAAGGCCAAGCTCAAGGAAAAATCAGAGCTTCAAGTACTAAGCAATTCATCACTCATTTCAATCATACTTGAATTTCTCTCACTCACATACATTGAATCAGTTTTGATTTTTTCCATTCGATTCCTAGAATCATTCTCGTGTATTTCTCTGTCAAAGAATCAGATCTCAAACAAGAGTTGAGACATCTCAGATTCTAACAAAACAATCTCATCATTATTGTAAAACTCGAACTATAAGAGTTTAGTATACTTTGGGTAGATTGTAAGAAATCCTATCAAGGTTGATTGGTGACCTGATTGAACTCCTTTCTGGATGGAAAGGTTTTAACTTTATAACAGATCAAGGTTGATCTGAGCTAGGTGCTGTAAAACCAAGAAGGTTCTTTGTTTTGAACACTTAGTGAAAAATCTCACAATTGTGAGGACTGGACGTAGCCCGAGTTGGGTGAAACAGGATATATCCTTGTGTGGTATTTCTTCCCTTATCTATTTACTTTCAGTCTGATTTATTATCAAGTTAAATACATAAACTGAATTACTGATATTAACTAACCAAGAACGTTCTCCGTTTTCTGGTTAAAACCAAGAACGTTCTCCGTTTTCTGTTTTCACAACCAAGATCAATCTTGAGTTAAATTCTTAAGTTTTTTCAGGAATTTTTAAATAGGAACATTTACAATTCAAACCCCCCTTCCTTGTAAATCGACATTGCTACTTCACAATTAACAATGAAATAATTTTATATTGTTGAGTAACAAACAAGAATTATTAGAAAATTACTGGAGAAAGCAACAAACATTTCTCGATGGTGAAAGAAATTGACACTTCTCGACAGAAATACTCCTTGATAGATGGAAGAGGAAGACAAAGAAAACTCGCCATCGGTGCTGAAGTAGAAAAATGTTGCGCCGAACCAACTCGTCGTCGGCGATGAAGGCCAAAAGCTGAAGTTCGTCTGATTCCCGCTGAAAGCTGAAGTTCGTTCGATTCACGTTTTCACTGAAGGATGAAGGTTAAAGGTTGAAGGATGAAAACGTTGAAGCGTTGAAGGGGTAAGACATGGGTTCGTGACTGTTTGGTTCGTGACCGGATGAAGGATGAATGATGAAGACTGAGTTCGTGACCGGATAAAGGATGAATGAAGAAGAATGGATGAAGAATGAATTGACGCAACGTAACTAATTAATTCGTGACTGGGTTTGATTCGCGCTGAAGAACGAATGATGAAGGATGAAAAATGGGTCTGCATTCGCGCGTGATTAATTCCTGACTGGGTTTGCAGAAGAATGAAGGATGAAAAATGGGTTTGTATTCGCGAGTGATTAATTCGTGACTGGGTTTGCAGAAGAAAGAACGATGAAGATGAAAAATGGGTTTGTATTTGCGCGTGATTTCTAATTTTTTTGGTTAACTTAGGATTTTTTTTTTGTAAATTGCTTGTTAGATCGGTCTAATATAACATATCTAAAAAAATTTGTAATAACAACAAATTTGTCACCGCATTTTTTTAATGTATATGTTAGAACAGTTCAATTAGAACAGATCTAACAAAATTTGTAATAATAACAAATTTGTCACCGTCTTTTTTTTTGTGCAGTTTTTTTTTTTAAATATGTATGTTAGATCAGTTCAATTAGAACAGATCTAATAAAGTTTACTATAATAATAAATTTGCCACCGCTTTTTTTTTGTGCAGTTTATTTTTTTAAATATGTATGTTAGATCAGTTCAATTAGAATAGATCTAATAAAGTTTACTATAATAACAAATTTGTCACTGTTTTTTTTTTTTAATGTGTATGTTACAACAGTTCAATTAGAACAGATCTAACAAAATTTACCTTCATAACAAATTTGTCACCGTCTTGCTTATTACATTGGATGTATAACAACCGATCTAATATCAACGATGTAACAAGGTTAAAATGCACTAGTGTAATACTATCAAAATACTATTAATAATAAAATTTATATTCTTTTAGTAATTAATTATTGTCAGCTAAGTGAAAGATTATTAGACTAATTATTTAATTAATCTATTATAAATTGACAATAATCAATTATTATGAATTGTATATGAGAATGCATAGATATATGATCATCATCATCTTTAATACAGATATCAATGTCTGCAAGAAATATTAGAGAAGAAAGCATACACATTACACTTATACCTCTCATCACTAGGTTTAATTCAAGTACCATCTGACCTGCGTCTTTGTTGTAGATGTTGTGTTTGCGTCTTTGTTGTAGGTGTTGTGTTAACTTCCAATCCTTCGGTAATTGCATACCGCGATTCATAACTTGCATTGGGTTCTCATGGATATTGCTCCATATGCGATTATTCTGTTGTTGCCACATGCTCCAAAGTATCATTGTCATTGACGCCGCTTGTGCATGATCAAGCCTCTACTAAAGAGAAAAAATAACAGTTGTTGTTGAATTTGCTCCAGCAGTGGTCTTTTGCATAGTATCACTAGACATGCATTGGTGCCAACAGTTATGACCATTTATGCACAAAAAGAAAACATGCAAACTATCTCGATGCCATCATCACACAAGACACAATGATCAGGACAATTTACACCCTATCGTATAATTTCGAGCACATAGGAAGACAATTTTGACAGATTCTCCAGAAAAAAGGTTTTTAACCTTTGGTGGTATGTCTAACCTACAAATTAAATGCCAACTTCCCGCGAATTTGAGATTTCAAGTATCAATAAAATCATTCAGATAGAACCAGATAATTGATAACATCGTGTTATTAATAATCTGGCTAATTATAGAATGGAAATGCCTTATATTCTAATTGTTTATATCAAGGTAACTTATCAACTTGAAAAATGATCTCTTTAATAGAAGTTCCTATAAACGTATGGAGAATGTGAGCTAGTCTGTGTTGTACACATCTATAATCTATAATGTTTTATTGTAAGTAATTTTGAACATAGATCACCGCATAGTTATAATCTATAATGTTTTATTGTAAGTAATCTTGAACCTAGGTCATCGCATGGTTGGACATGAATACATTAACATTTTATTGTAAGTAATCTTATTCATCGTATGGTTGGACATACACCATTTAGAATGTCTATAATAAAATTTCTAATTCTCAAGATAAATTTTTTAATTCCCAATGTAAAACTTTTTGTTTATAAAGAGCTTAAAGTGTTAATTATATGATGTCATTAAGGAAGGTTTTAATTCTCAATGAGAATCATTTCGTTTTTATAAAAAATTTAAGATATCAATCATATAATATTTTCAATGGTGTGCTAATTCTCAATAATCAAACCTTTAGTTTATCGAGACTTTAATTTATCAAGCATATAAAGTCTTTTCAAAGGTGATATCAAAAAACAGTTTGAACATATTAATAATTGATTATCAAAGTCAAGAAACAAATACCAATTTTAATATAATTTATAAATAAATATTTCAAAACTTAAAATAGACAATTGTGTAGTTGTGTTCATTATACAAATTTGAATTTTGTTTTAAATTTATGGATTAAAACAATTTTTTTAATAACTTTTATTTTTATTGTTTTCACAATTAGCTCGTGCATTCTCACATACCCAAGTTCATTTTTGAACATAATAAATAGTCGTACACTAAACCCACTACATGAATACTTAAGTTGAAATTGATATGTGTTTTTATCTCAACCCTCTAGTTCTCAAGAAAAGAGACCATAGTCTACACCAAATACATGTGGCCATCCGTCATCGAAGTATGATTAAAAAAGGTCATGTACTAAATTCCATTTGCCCTGATGTTAACCAAATACATGTGGTCTTCCATTTCCTTTTGTAGAATCCTTCAAGTGGCAACAAAATAACCCTCAAATGAATAAAAATGACCAGACCATTAATCATATCATTGTACATATAAATCTCTAGTTATTATAACTGAACACGTTGAAATACATACATACACAGATTGATAAATCGAATGTATAGTACTCATGCAGTTTTGCCGCCAGTGGTATATGTACACATATATTAGAACTTGAAAATCAAGATTAATAATGGATGGCATCTCAACAAGCCTTCTTCATATGGCATACATGCCATGGTGTCTTACATAAAACATAGATACTACACTTGTTCCTGCTGTACTGTAGGTCCTGGTGCTATCGCAAATTGTAGACCTCTACGCTGCCCAGATTGTAGAACAAAAGCAACTTGGGTTGCTGCTAGTGCTGCAGCCTCCTGTTCCAAATACCAAAACCAGTAAGAAAATCACAGAACATACTTCAGCATGTATTGTAATTTCCCATAACACATTGTATGCAGCTTGAAACAGAATAACATAGCATAGTTTCAAAATAAAACCAACACAGACTAAGCAAAACTGGAACAAAATTTAGTCATAACTAGAATGAACACTGACTTGTCTTTGTCGCCGGCGTTGCAGAATACTGATTGCCCAAGCCATAATATAGCAAGGTAAAAGAAATCCAGCAGCTCGAAGCAAGAAAAGCTGCAGAAGATGGTAGGCTAATTAGATTGGCTCCCCATCACATTTTATTAAATCAATACAACAGTAGGCATGTGAACAATTTAAGCAATAGAGACAAATCACTTACAGAGAAAAAATTGGACGGATCATCATCAGAATTATCACCATCTGTTACAGAGAGTGCATGCCGCAGAAGTAAAAGGGCCATCAACTGTAACAAACAAAAAGAATTGGGTTTAAAATCATGCTAGCTAGCATACTGACATAGTTAATACAAACACTGAACAAATGAAATGAAGCATCGGGGCTCCTAGCAAGAATAATTAATTTCTTAAAATTCTATACATATAAATCGTAGAGAATGCCAATAGCTTGACATTTTTGAGCCTGTAACCTACTGTCCAGTAGCAGAACCACAACAAAAAGGATGGTGCAAAAAAATGGCCAAATTCTAGAGTTTTATAAAATGGAATGCAAGGTTAATAACGGCTTACAATTAGAGCAGCTGAGCGGCAAAATGCAGCTCCACTAGCATTAGAAGCAGCATACTCATCATATTCGGCATCCAGGAATTGACGTTCTGCCTCTGCAATAGCCAAGAGTCGAGGATCGCGCAAGTCCAAGGGTGAACCAGATAATGTCCAGCCTCCTCTGCAAAAAAAGTTCATGACAAATTAAGTAGACAAGTTCAAAATGTCAATAAATAAATCACTGGGGCCTCTACATAACATGCAAAGTAAATAATGGGCATAGAACTAATGGCAAGGCAACATAATCTCATACTATTTCGAAAAAAAAATATGTATCATCTTACCCTATTTCAATAGTGGTTTCTTCAGGATTAGGGCGAGGTGGTGGGGCAATATACCCAGGTTGATAAGGCTGAGCATTGCATGCACAGAAGAAAAAAAGGCAACCATCAGGGACAAGAACAAAGATAATATAAGTGGAAGGATTTCAATTCACACATGATAATGAGCATTGGGTTCAATTCAAAAGGTTAAGAAAAAACTACACAAGATACAATGTTACAATCTAAGAATACAAACTGTAAAAAATCCGAGAAGTATAATTTAGATATGCACATGCCTAAAGTTTCCTTGTTCCTCCAATTTTTTCTTTTTTAGACAACGCAGAAGTCAATAAATTGAATAACAAATGTATCCTCATTCAGGATAATCTAAAACTCCAGAATATCCTGGATGCCTCTGGAAGATGGCCATGTTTAGTACAAAGGCAGCATTATATTCCATCCTTAAATCTCATTTCCCAACTAAACAGAAAATCAGGATAACTTTTATAGATTAATTTTTAGCCATCCATCACAAAAGTCCAGGAACATTAAGTGGTTTTGAAATAAGATACCAAATCCATGGGCCATTTGGTGCTACAAAGTTATCACCATGGTGGAATCCAGAAAAGGAATGCATCCACTATAATTATTGTGTATATCTTATATGTTGGGTACAATGATATCACATGGACCATTTCAAACCCACGTAAATTACACTGGAACCCTACATGTTAGATACATGACTTGTGATCAACTTTAAGCAATGGAAGCTCTCTTGTTACTGAAGGAAGACCATCTCTGTAGCTTGTTTATATGAGAAGAAAGGGAAGGGCATTGCAGAAAAGAGGCGACAGTTAGAGGTACTATTGGTAGATGATTATTCTGAAATCAGTAAGCAGGCCCAAAATTCTATTAGAATGAGTACACATATGCATAGGATGGTTAGACATGGTTAGACAGGAGGGTGTTAAATAAGAGTTAGAATCCAATAAAACTAGCCACTTTGAAAAAATAAGCATTCACATAATTTCGCATCACCAACAAAAAGATAACTGATAAAGAAAATCAATAAACAGAACAACATACCTGATGACATATCTCACAAGTTATGTCTCCTTTCTCATTGCACCAATGCTGGACACACTTCCTGTGAGCATACTGTGCAAAACCAAATACCAACAGTTCAAGAATCAGGAAGACAATAGAGATGGAAAAAATAAAAGTCAATATCTCGCACAACAACAATGTTCTTCACCCTTCATCTAAAGCTGGGTGATGGATACCGTCACATTAACACATTAATTAGCTCAATAGCAGGAAGCAAAAATGAGTTTCTCACAAAATCATTTAGTTCTCAATCCCCAATTAACAACAGATCAAATTGGCAACTTGGTTAATTAAGTTAGAACTAATCTAGTGTCAAACAACCAACACGACACCAGCACGTGTGATTACATTCCATTAGTATTTCATTTTCTCAAATTATTATCAGTGTTGACATGTCACTGTCATGTTCAATATCCATGTTTGTGTCAATGTGTCGTAGATTAGGAACGCTAAATATATCCAACAGAATGTTTCATAAATTCATCTAGATCATTGAAGAAACTGGACGGTGTGCATATACATTTACACGCATAACAAAACTTAAAACCTTCTACCCAGGCAAAAACATACTCTTTTGTCGATACAGTAAATTCCATAAACAGAGACTCTTCAAGGTTAAATAACACACACACACACACAAAATTCCACCCAAAAAAAAGTTTCTGCCATTTTTCACATTGATTCATTATTTCTAATCAAACATCATTCATACATTCCAAAAGGCAAAAATAATTATAATTAACAAACAAACCAAAACAACTCTTTTTTCCCCTTTCTAATCCTACAACACATTCCTTCAAAAAACAAAGTTCAAATTTATTATAAAAAAATCAAAAAATCAAAAAATCAAAAAGAGAGAAAATAATGAAAGATAAAATTGATACCTTAAGACTACCGCTGCAGGCGCAGGGAGTCTCCAAATTGGAAACGCTATCCTCCTCCTGGCAGATACGGCACTCCACCATCTGGATCAGCGGCTCCTCCTCATCACAATCCTCAACCTCGCGATCCGCCGGCAAAGTGGATCCGGATGGTCCAGAGGCGGCATCGACAGCGGCCGGAGATGGCGAGGGTTCGGAAGGAAGCTGAGCAGGCTGCTCAACGGGGTCAACGGGAACTGGTCGTTCGAGATGGTCAACGAAGAGTACCAAGTGATCGCTCATTGGAATAATCAACAAAAATCAAAACCCTAACAAATTAAAAAAAATTATTAAAATTGAAAAGCCGAAATTGTTAGATGGATGGGAAGATCGAGAGAGAAAACGAGAGAAAATATTACCGAAAATTGATAAATAGAAAGAGGATGAAATGCGATTGAAAGTTGAATTGAAACAGTGTGGGTTGTGTCGCGTTATCTTGTTCTTGTTGTTGTTGTTTATAGTATTATTTAATTTAGAAGATTTTTTTGGTTAAATAATAATAATAATACAATAAAGAAAAGTGGAATGGGTATGGTGATTTTTGACGCGTTTGCTTGCTCTCACGCTTGCTGGGTTGGTTTCAACTTTGCCGAAACACGTGTGAGTGGTCTTTTCGGGATTAGTTAGGACTTCTGTTCTTGTTAACCCAACTAATGTATTTATTGGTTTTTTAATGACACCAAATTCATTATTGCCATCGTTGATTATCAACTTCGTATTTCCATCCGTATTGCGTAACAGTAAAAACAATAAGTTATTCCCTAACAGAATATTAAAAAAAATAGGTAAATTACACTGTAATCCATTAGAGGGAGATTTTATAATGAAATAATCAATTATTTTGTGATTAATTAATTATTAAACAATTTCTATATCAATTAATAAATTTTGTTAATCATTTTTATTTTTGAATGTGTTTTTAATTAGTTTTCAAATATAATTTTTATTAGTCAATTTGATTTATATAATTGTTAATAAAACTCTAGGATTTGATTGTGTTTAATTTCAAAACAAACAAAATTATACCAACTATATCTCACACATTTTAAAAACTAAAATAACTCTTTAGTTTTATATAAATATAAGAGTTTTGTTTGTGGTCCCTAAATATTAATTATTAGTTCTACCATTACATTAACTTAGGTCTAAATTTCTTATTAGGGTTATCTCTATTAAGTCATCTTAATTTTATTATATTTATACATCATTACCTTTTTATGAGACCTAGTAAAAACATGCACTTGTAGCACATGAATGAATGATGTGGATTAAATTAGTCATGACCGTAATGTTTATATCAATCTCATTTGTTTCCTTTTTCAATAGAAAGTTGTTGAACTGATCTCGTAAATATAAATCAGTTGATAGCTGTATCAATATTAATATGCAAAAACTTGATTTTGAATTCGAGATTTTCCATTTTCTTATACTTAAAGTATGTAATTTTAACTATTAAACTACTTAATCGAAAGAAAAAAAATGTTATTCAATTAACATAAAGATGAAGAGGTGACAAGATATAGATGGTTAGAGTTAATTTTTTTTTAAAAATCATATAATTTCCTTTCAAAATAATTACTTGGAAAAAATATTGCTAAATTATAGACATGTCATGTCTTCTAAACCAAAATAATAGAAAAAGGAAAATTGTGTACCTGTTTTAAAAGATAAATTATTTAAATAAAGAAAACAAATAAAAGAACTTTATAAATAAATAATATAAAAAGCTCTTGAAACTTTTTTTCCTAAAAATATAAATTAAGTTTAAAATTTTCAATTAAAAAAAATCTAAAATTTGCTTTTTCTTTCTTTATAGTCAAATATTAATAAATTAATTTCTCATCTTAAAAAAAAACTCTCTCATTTTTATTTTATCTATTTATACTCAACAGAAGCCTGAATTATTATATTAATGTAGAATCATATCTTAAATATTGACCATTTTCTTGACCCATGGTTGGCTAATATAAATGGGAATGATGTATATGAGGTTAATATATGATATCATTGACCATTTTCTTGACTTATGGTTGACTAATATAAATGGGAAGAGTATATGAGGTTAATATATGATATCATCACTTTTTGCCTTGCATTTCCATTTCCTACGATCTTTAGTTTCGTTTTAGTTCGTTTACTTGTTAAAACATTTTTTATTTTTTTTAAAAAAAGGTACTTCTATGATGAATTGTTTAATTCTACTATTTTAGTGAAGTTAATTGTTTCAGCAATAATAAAATAAATAATGATATATTATAATATTAGATGTTGGTGATCCACAATAACAATTATGTATAATGTAGATGAAACTTTTTCGTTATTACATTTAAGTCATATTTTTTCATGTATTATCAAATTTTTAATTATTTGCTTATCTAATTTTTAATTTATTAAAAGTTTTTTTTTTATATTAGGCATGACAATAGGGTGGGGTTGAGGCGGATTTTGTCTCCTTCATTCTAGCACCCGACTAATCAGAAAAAAATCTCCACCCGCATTCGGGTTTCTCTGCCCACATCCGTACTCATTCATATATATATATAATTATAAATTTAAAAATCATATCTATTATAATTAATATAATAAAATAATAATTATTAGACAATAATAAAATTAAAAAATATTTTATATAGAGATAAGATTATAATTTTTAATATTTAGAAAAATATTAAGTATATTCAATATGTATAGAAAATTTAAAAATTACTATAATATTACTTGAAATTTTTTCTGCATGTGTATATTATGTTGTCATCCCTATTTAGTATTTTTGGTTTTTTTTATCCATTATTATTTCTTGAATTTATTTCAATTTTCGAAGTTTAAAAATCTTAAAAATGCTATAACAAGGGATACAACCTATTAACTTTAATACATAGGTTAATTCTTTGCCATGAAGCAAAATTCTTCTTATGTTAAATGTGAGCAAATCTAATATATACTACATTAGTTGATTTTTTTTAAGGCTAATAGAAAAATAATATATGTAACAGTGTGGGTGTGTATATATATTAAAATTATATAATTTCAACATTTATTTATTTACATATGATACAATGATTATTAATCGTAAATGAAAAAATTGCACCGTTGAATTATCAAAATTAAAATTTTTGAGACATGGTTTTTCTAATGAGTTAAGATTTAAATATTAGGTCATCGAAATTAGAATTTTTAAGTGTTTGTTCGTCTAATTAGATTAAATTGAATTGTTCAATCATCGAAATTACAATTTCTAAATCATATTTAGTCTAAATAATTAAGATTGGACCGTTTGACCGTCGAAATTTAAATATAAAAGTCATAATCAGTCTAATTGTTTAGCATTAAACAATTGGATCATCGAAATTGAAATTTATAAGACATAATCAATCTAATTTGTTAGGATCGAACCGTTGGATTCTCAAAATTTAAACTTCTAAGACAAAGTCAATCTAATTAATTAAGATTGAACCGCCAGACCAATAAAATTAGACTAAACATGACTTACTATAAACTAATGGTTTAATATTAACTAATTAGACTAACTATCACTTATAAATTTTAATTTCGATGATCCTACGGTTTGATCTTAACTAATTATACTAACTAAGACTTAGAAATTATAATTTTGATGATCAAACGATTCAATCTTAACTAATTAAACTGACTATGACTTAAAAATTTAAATTTTGACGATCTAATGGTTCAATCTTAACTAATTAGACTAAATATCACTTAGAGATTTAAATTTCGACAATCCAGCGAATCAATCTTAACTAATTAGACTAAATATGACTTAGAAATTATAATTCTAGTGATTCAACGGTTCAATTTAACATAATTAAACTAAATATGACTAATAAATTCTAATATCAATGATACGATGGTTCAATCTTAACTAATTAAACTGATTATGATTTATAAATTTTAATTTCGACGATGCAATAGTTCAATCTTAACTAATTAGATTAATTATAACTTAGAAATTCTAATATCAACTATCAAACGGTTCAATTTAACCTAAATAGACTAACTATGAATGATAAATTATAATTTCAATTATATGACCGTTCAATCTTAACTAATTATATTGATTATAACTTAGAAATTTAAATTTTGATAATCCTGCGGTTCAATCTTATCTAATTTCTCTAGTTAAGACTTAGAAATTTTAATTTCATTGATCAAACAGTTCAAGCTGACCTAATTAGACAAACTATGACTAAGAAATTATAATTTCGATGATTTAAGATATCAATTTTAACTAATTAGACTGCCTGTAATTTATAAATTTTAATTTTAAAAATCCAATGGTTCAATCTTAGCTAAATACATTAACTATGACTTAGAAATTCCATTTTCGATTATATGATGGTTCAATCTTAACAAATAAGACTAAATATGACTTATAAATTATAATTTCGACAAATCAATTATTCAATTTAAACTAATTACATTGACTATGACTTCGAAATTAAAATTTTCGACGATCTGACTGTCTAATATTAATAAATTAGATTAAATCTGACTTTTAAATTATAACTACGACGATCCAATGATTAAATCTTAACTAATTAAATTGACTATGACTTAGAAATTAAAATTTTGATGATCAAATGATTCCATCTTAACTTATTAGTCTAACTATGACTTATAAATTCTAATTTCGACGATCCAACGATTCAATCTTAACTAATTAGACTGACTATGACTTACAATTTAAATTTCGACGATCAACGGTTTAATATTAACTAATTAAATTAAATATGACTACAATTTTGATTTCAATGATCCAACGATTCAATCTAACCTAATTAGATTAACTATAATTTATAAATTCTAATTTCGATAATCTAACGGTTCAATCTTGGCTAATTAGAATAACTTTGACTTAGAAATTTAAATTTCGACGATCAAACGACTCAATGTTAAAAGTTTGACTCTCGCTATGACTTATAAATTCTAATTTTATTGATCCAATAGTTCAATCTTAATTAATTAGACAAACTATGACTATGAAATTATAATTTCAATAATTCAACGGTTCAATCTTAACAAATTAGACTAATTATGACTTATAAATTTTAATTTCAATGATCCAACGATTCGATCTTAATTTATTATATTAAATATGACTTAGAAATTATATTTCTGAAGATGTGACAGTTAAATCTTAACTAATTAGATTAACTGTGACTTTTATATTATTATTTCAATGATTCAATGTCAACTACTTAAACAAACTATGATTCTAAAATTTTGATAATGCAGCTATATAAATTTCTACTTCAATTAATAATTAATATAACATATAAATAAATATTTAACTTTTATATATTAGATTTTCTCATATTTTTAAACAAGCATAATAATATGGTGGCAAAGTGCTAGCAATTAAACTTACAGTCATGGGTTTGATCCTTTTGAAAACGTTTTTGAGATTTTAAAATGTTTTTTCGAAAAAAGTATTACATAAATTATAAATATTGGGTAATAAAAAAATAATAAATGCTGAGTAATTATGGATAATAAAAAATAATAAATACAAAAAATATTAAAGGATACCAAATTAATACGAAAATACTAAATAATTTAAGAAATAAATAAGAAAATATTGTAAAAAAACTAAAATATCAAAGGAAATAAAATTAATTCCAAAATTTTAAAAATTAAAGAAAGAAATACAAAAATATTAAAATTAATTAATTTCATTTTAATTAACATAAGAACTTAAGCGCAAACTAAAGGTGATGATAGAGTAGTTGAAACACATTATATAATCTGACTTGATCTCATTAAATAAAATGGCAATTAGTGATTGATTATTGGCTTAATTTACTACAAAAATTTGTTTTGTCAGTAGGTTTGAAATTTGCTATTTTTTTTATAAAAAAAAAATCTGAAATTTGCTTTCTCTTCAAATGTTAATAAATTAGTTTCTCATCTTAAAAAATTTCTCCCTCATTTTTATTTTATATATCTATACTCAAGAGAAGTCTGAATTATTATATTAATGTAGAATCATATATATTAAATATTGACCATTTTCTTGACACATGATTGAGTAATATAAATGGGAATGATGTATACTAGGATAATATATGACATCATCAGCTTTTGCATTGCATTTCCATTACATACGTTCTTTAATTAGTTTCGTTTTAGTTCGTTTACTTGTTAAAAATAATTTTTATATTATTTTTAAAAAATTGTGTTAATTTTACTTTTATTAATAAAAATGTAATTGATTTTTAAATCGAATAATTGTCAATATTTTTGAAAATAATAAAATATTATAAAATTATTTTCAGAAATACATATTTATTATTAATTTTTCATATTTTTTCTATAACAATAATTATTTCTAGGAGTCTTTTATAAATATAAAATGAAAATAATATTTTCATGATTTGTTGTACGTCTCTCTACACTTGTTGGTCTTTTTCAATTTGTTTCTCTCAACCAAATTTAAAATCATGTTATGCTTGAGGTAAATCTATTGTTACATAAACTAATTTTACAAATGATGGAATAAAACAAAGTCCACATATTTTTCAAACTTCTCGATACGGAAAACTACTAACCTAAATCATTCATTTTCGTTGAACTATTTGACTTATATTTTCTTTTTCTCAAATTCAACTTCCTGGCAGAAACAAAAGCTAAAGGAAACATCTAAAAAAAAAGCTAGATTACATATACACATTTTTCTTAATTTTCAATTACGGGTGTGTTGCATTCTCACAACTATTAGCATCGACCATAACATTGATGAAATATTTGATTTTTGTTGGCATACCGAAAAATAAAAAAAAAATAAATTTATTTTTCAAAATAAAACTCGCTTTCAGATTTTTTAAACTATAATATTGGTCAATTTGAAAATCTGACTATGTATTTGGTTAAAAACAATATTAAAGGAATGTTAACGAAGCTAGATTGATGTGAAAGTTGTTTAAAATACAATTACTAAGTCAACACATTTTTAGAAGAATATACATTATAAAATCAGAACTTTTTTGACTCCCAAGTTCATATTTTTTCCCCTTTTTTTAATAATATTTTGTTGTCTTGCCGTTTTTGAGGTTTGGTATGCCATCATAGTAGATAGGTCTTTCCATTTTACTCATTTAAAATAAATCAGAATCTATTATGTATAGATATAGATAGATAAATATAAAATATATATATATATATATATATATTACAGAAATTTAAAGCTGAAAGCCAACAAATTCTCACCAGTTATGTTTACATACACATTTCAAAATAGCAAATTATTACTAATCAAGGTATTATGAAACAAGATGAAATTATTTGAAACAAGTTGAAATTATTTTACTGATAATTCTTCATATATTGAAAAAGAAAAATAGAAAAGTTTTATATGTTACAATGTAGCATCTCAATTCATTTATATACAATAAGCAAGAAATGATAGGATGTTATGTAATAATCATAACTGAAATAACTAACTAATAACAACCTAAAACAAGTATCTTATTAGCCCTTACAAGCAAACTCACAATTAGCTTGACTGACAAGTAACTATCACACTGGATGTGAGACTGGCAGACTGGTAGAGCTAACTGGTGGCAGGCTGATGAGCAAGCAAAAGTAGCAATATCAATCACAAGGAATGAGAGTTTGAATTGTGATTCTTTTTTTTAATTATTAATTCCTGCTTTCGATTTATACTAACTCAAGATTAATCTTGGTTACTCATAAAAATCCAGAATGTTCTTGGTTAGTTAAAAATAAATAAAATAAATTATTTCTACGTGATTAGTGATAGTGAGTGAGAAATAATAAATAATAGGGATAAGAGAATCACATAATGATTTATCCTGGTTCACCCAAGGTGGGCTACGTCCAGTCCTCACAATTTGTGAGTTTTTCAACTAACGTGTTTCACACAAGAACATTCTTGCTTTCACACAATCTTCCTTGATCACTCTTCATCAGTTACAACATTCACCTTTCAACCTTGAAATGATTTTTACAGTTACCTTTAACTTTAGAAAGGATTTTTACAAGTTACCTTTTAAATAAAAAGGATTTTTACAATACACCCAAACTATCGTAAGAAATAGACTTGAGTTTCAAATTATGATAGAAGGTTGTAGGATCATAATCTACTCAACATTTGTTTGAAATTGAATAACTCAATAAAGAGATCCTTGAATATAGTATAAAAGAATTTGAGCTTTTGCTTGATTGAAGAGTTTTGTTTGCTCAAGTATGATTGTTTTAGTGATGAATTGATTGCACTTGAAACTCTTGCTATTATCTTCACCTTGATATTCCTTTTATAGACATGATGAAGGTTAGAAAGCTCATTATAGTCGTTACTGATCTTTAATAGAGACATCTATTCAAAGTGATAATTAATAGACATGTGTTCTATTTAATCTAGAACATTCTTCCTTTGTAACCAGAACGTTCTTGGTTTTGTGTTTGAATGAACGTGACTGAAGATTTAACAGTTGTCTTGTGTTAGTTCTTTGCCTTGCACAAATGTTGGGCTTTCTACAAAAGGTGCATCCGCAATGTCCTTTTCATCTTTGCTGTTCTAGCCATACTTGTTCATAGCTTATCAATCTGGAGATTGATCTGATTATTGTTCTTAATGTTGTTTTGCTTTTTTGGGTCTTTAGCTAAACTTTTGGGCTTGATATTCATTTATCTTAAGATCTGGATTTTGGGAAATGATACATTTTAGTCCTATCCTTAAAACGAATTATTCAGAATGATCTTGATAAACCAAAATGATCTTGATTTGCCCAAAATAATATTCTTATGAACCAGAATGATATTGTTATCAACTAGAATGATCTTGATTACTTAGAATGATCTTGTAATCAATTTCCAGTCCAGTTAAGGCATGATTTACTTTGATTTATATCATGTGTGATCATTGATTGTTGTATAAGTGTACTTGATCACCTATCTTTGAATAATTCACTCAAAAACACAAGTTAAATAGCAACACAATCAGAATCATGATTAAAGATTAATTAACTTGTTTGTTTATTTTCAAAATACTTGATTTAGGATTTTGCCTCAACACAAGCTGACTGAATGGCTGATAGAATAGTGAACAAGTTGACTGGCTACTAGTGAAACTAAGGCTGATTGACCAGAGAAAGGATGGAGGTTGGCACATGAGCCAAATAGACCAACTATTCTAATACCCTTCATAAGTTGGAGCTTGATAAATGTCAAATAACCCAAGCTTAGAAAGAAAATTGGTGAAGTACTTTGGCAACAAGCTCTTGGTGAAGAGGTCAACAGTTTGATTGTTGTTGGAGATAAGCATTAATTTAAGGATACCAACTTGAGATTTTTCCCTCACAATGTGGCAGTCTTTTTCCAAATATTTGGTTCTTTTATGAAAGATTGGATTGGTTGTTATGTGTAAAGCACCCAAGTTGTCACCAAACAACAAAGATGTATGCTTAAAACTTATATGGAGGTCACTAAAAAGATAGATTAGCCATTGTAATTCATAAGTTTCTGATGCTAAAGCTCTATATTCTGCCTTTAAAGATGATTTGGCTACAATAATTTGTTTCTTTGATTTCCAACTAATGAGGGAATTCCCAAAAAAGAAATAATATCCGTAAATGGACCTCCTTAAGTTTTTGCCATGTGGCACAATTTGCATTTATGAAGCCAATGAGTTTAACCTCTGAATTTCTAGGAAAATAAAGACCTTTTCCTAGTGCCTTCTTTAAGTATTTAAGGACCCTAATTGTTGCTTGATAATGTGTTTGACTATGACTTGCCATGTATTGATTGAACTATTGGACTAGAAAGGTGATGTCAAGTCTTGTGGTGGTCAAGTATATTAGTTTGCCATTAAGTCTAATGTATTTAGTGGCATCTACACTAGGTGTTCCATTTTGGTGTTGTAATCTTACAGAAGAATCAATTGGTATTGAAGTAGGTTTGCTGTCCAACATACCTATTTATGTCAATAAATCCAGGTAGTACTTTCTTTGACAAAAAGATATGCCACTCTTTGATTGTGCCATTTCTAACCCAAGGAAAAACTTCAAGGATCCCAAATTATTGATTCCAAAAAGCTCCTGCAGTCTGTCCTTGTTCTATTGAAACTCATTCAAAATATTCTCAACCATGATTACATCATCCACACAAATAGCCAAAGTTTTGAAAGTATTTGTTCTATTGATCTACTGTTGTTTGTCGAAAACCGTAACTTAGAAATGTAAAGAGCAACTTCTCATGCCACTTCCTGCTAGCCTACTTTAAACCATACAAAGATTTGATTAGCTTACACACTTGATTTGTTTTTTTGCCAATACTTCCATATGGTAACTTCACGTAAATCTTCATGTAAAAAACTTTGTTGATGTCAAGTTGGTGAAGGAGGCAGTTGAAAATGGATGCCAAGGCCAACACAACTCTGATAGTTGTCATTTTAGTGACTGGACTGAAGGTATCTAGATAGTCTAGTCATTCTCTTTGATTATATCCTTTTGCCACAAGTCTTGCTTTATATCTGTCTATAGTCGCATCTTGCTTTCTTTTGAGTTTGTAAATCCACTTGCTCCTTATATGTTTGACGTTATGGGGCAAATCCACAATCTCTCATGTGTCGTTGGTTTATAGAGCCTTTAATTCACCTTCCATGGCTTTATTCCAGTATGAATGCTTACTTTCCTCTTCATGAGTCTTTGGTTCTGTTTCATTTAAATTAGATAAAGAAAACTCCTTGTGAGAAAGAGATAAATTAGCCTAAGAAACATAATTACAAATAGGATAGGGTGCGCCTGGTTTGATTGTTGAGTGACTTGTGATTTGGCACTCATAATTTGTTTGATAGGTTGGTTGATTTCTTTCCAGTCTTGTTCTTCTTATGTGATGATTGCCATTATTATCTTGGTCTTGTTGCGCAATAAAATCATCATTTTGTTTAGGTTCATAAAATTGTAAGCACTGAACAAAGTATTTGAGGCATGAATGAAAAGATAGGGGGACAAATAGTGATATGATCCTGTTTGTCACGAATCACGTTAAGGATCGTTCTAGGTTGGAAACTTACAGATTGAAGTCAAAATCACGTTTTGTTGGAGAACACGATAACCAAAGCTACGAAACTCAGAATTGAACGATTCCAAAACGAGGTGAAAGATGATGTTCCGAAATGCAAGTTAGGTTGTTGAATCACCGAAAACAAGTATGTAGAACTCGAGATATGATCGCAGGTTACTAAACACAAAAATTGGTAGAATTTGTGTATTAGGATTTGATGTAAAGGAAACTCAAAATTATTATTCAGCAATCAAACAAATAACAGGATGCCGCCACAATCTAGGGATTGATAAACCAAAAGAAAGCCACAAGGATTAACGACCTTGATAAGTTCAAAGTGAATTCTTTGAAGAACTCTAAAGAGCAAAGCCTCACAAAATAACAATATGTTCTAAAATCTCCCTTTGCATATGCTAGGAGTTTGCCTTTTATAGGGGCAACACCTTACAAGTTTCTAAATTTGACCCCACTCAAGCTTTTACAATTAGACCCAAATGTTATTACTAATTCAGTTTACTACTTTATTAAAACTAATATTAAAATTTGATAACACATAGATGCAGTCTTCACTCCTTAACTTCTTCAATTTGGATTAAGCAATTTACTATCTTGGGATTCAATTCTTCATGAGCTGGACTTGCTTCAAATAAAGTGGCTATCAAGTTATTTAGAGCATCATTTGCCTTCTTTGACCTTGCTATTGTCATTGGAGTTCCAAGACCTTGAATATCCTTTATGCTTCCTTCCATGGTTATGTTTTCTATGTCCTCATCAAAGAGTCTCCATATCTAAAACCTTTAGAAGAGACCAACTTGGAGCTAACTAGTTTAGGATGTTCTTCTATTTGCTCAAGCATCCCTTCAAGAGATCTATGCATCCCCTCAAGAGATTTTTGGTAAGTATGTCCCCACTACCCTACAACAATAAATTTCCAGAATTTATAGGATGCCTATTTGGAATTATCCTTACACATATCTAGGCTTTCCCAGCATCTGGGGTAGGTCAAAAACCAAATCTTAGGAGTGGGTCCAATAAAGAGATTGCACAAAAAATGATGGTTGGAAAGAAAGTTTCCTTAATTAGGCACGAAAAAAAGTCTTGATTAAAGCATTTCTCTAGGAAATCTTTACTTATGCTATGTCTATCCTGAAGTTTCCCAAGACTTTTTTTTATCAAAAGTTGTGCGATAAATTAGCTATGTTTTGGTGGTGTAAAGTTGGGGACTTATAGTATCCATTGGAAGAAGGGATGAGTTTTAAAATCTTTTAAATGAAGTCCATCTAACTAAACAAGCTTGGAGAGCAGTTCAAATGAACTCAGAATCGCTGTGGGTTACTATTCTCAAAGCTCTATACTTCAATGATTGTGGATGCTAAGAGGAAAAATGGTAGCTCATAGACTTGGAATAACTTAATTGTGGGGGGGAGATATTATCCGGAAAAAAATGGAAGGTGGGCTATTGGTTATGGGGAAGTGGTTAACACCAATCAAATCAATGGATAGCAAATGGGACTATGGATGGTGCCTTAGAAGTTAAGAAGGCGAATGAGCTTATTGATGTGATAATAAATGTTGAAATACACAAAAGTTAAGAGATGCCTTTTCCCCGATTTCAGTTATCTCACATTATCAACAATGGTATTACTAAGCGGCCTTCTAACTCTTCATTATCAACAAGGATTGGATTGATGATGTCATTTGGAAAAAGTTGTGGAGTGCTAATATCCATCAAAATGTTCTTGTGGAAAGCTTGTCATATCCTTTTCCATTGAAGGACAACCTTTTCAAGAAGAGGTTAACCAACGACAACTTATATCCTATTTGTACTCTTGAGAAGGAAACTATTCAACAAGCCCTTCTACTTTGCCCTTGGACTCTCCCTGTGTGGTTCAGTATGAAAACACAAGTGGTACTCAACAAAGAGACCATTTCTAGATTCCATCATTGGTTTGCTTAATTTGTTCAATTTTTTAGTACTAATTCTTCTCTTAAGAATTATGGTCAAGTGTCAATCTATTTAACTTTGTGGTCTATTTAGAAAGGATGTAATGAATTTATTTTTTATTTTGTTCAATCTAACTCAATGTGTACTATTCATAGTACTTGTGGTCTAATAGCATAATCTCACTCTCTCTTCTCTCATGGAACAAACCCTACAGATACTCACTCACATAATTCACTTCCAACCAAATCAAACACTCATAGTTAACCAATAGTTTATTGGGGATTACAACTTGATGGTAATTTCAAATTTAACACAAATGGTATTTTTTTTCAAGTACTAATTCAACAAGCTCGAGAGTTATATTTAGCAATTATCTTGGACTGGTGGTAGTGGGTTCTTTGTGACTCCATTTTCTTTGGTGGGTTGAAGTTTGTGCTATTAGGGATGCTCTGGTCCTTACCTACAACCTCAACATGTCTTGTATTATGGTTGAGAGTGACTCAATACACGCAGTTCATTGTTGTAAAGGGAAATTGAATAGAGGTAAAACTTCTCTAATCATTAAAGATATTATGGTTCTTAAAGAAAGCTTTTTGAGTTGTAGTTTCACTTAAGTTTCATAAGAGAGTAATAAAGCGGCTCACTTAGTTGCGTCAGCTGTAAACGAGTCTCTTCCTCATCTCTAGACTGGACTTTGTCCCTCCTTATGCTCTTGAAATATAGAAGTAGCGGTTAATAAGCCTAATTTTTCAGATGTAATCAACTCTTCTAAAAGCTTGGTTATTTGGCTTGGCCGATTTGGTTCCTTACTAACTGGTTGTTTGGCTTATTGTTTATAGTGATAATTACCCCTTTTGATTCTAAATTAGTCAATATCTAAGTCAATTAAACCTAAAATAGTTAGATTGAATATTTGATTTTCAATTAATCGATATCTAACTCAAAGTAAACTATTTTTTTTACTCAAACTCAAAGTAAATTTCAACTAGTGACATTCCACATTTTTATTCTCAATTAGTCGATTTATAAGTCAAAGTAAATCTCGAGTAGTGAGAAGTAACTCTTTTGATTCTTAATTAGTCAGTCTCTAACTCATAGTATACATTGAATAGGTAGATTGAAGTGTTTAGTTTTCAATAAGTCGATATCTAAGTCAAAGTAAACATCAACTAGTGAGATTACGCATCTTGATTCTCAATTAGTCGATCTATAAGTAAAAGTAAATCTCGAGTCGCAAGAAGTCACTCTTTTTTATTCTTAATTAGTTGATATCTAAGTCAAACTAAATCTTAAATAGATAAATTGAAGTGTTTGAGTTTTAATTAGTTTATATATATGTCTTAATATAATGTTGTGCTCCGAATAATTCGGTACACATCCCTTTTTTCTTAAGTTAAAAAAAAATTAGTGTGAGACTCGTGGGATGAATAGAAAAATTTGTGTGAGAAAATATTAATACAACAAAATATACTATGTTAAGTTTATTAGTTTTTTTGTATTATATCAATTGTGGACTATAAACATGATTCACAAGTGTATTGTTTTTGACATTGACTTTACATTCATGTCATGTCAACACCCCTGCAAATATGTAAGCCCCCATTTTCGGCCATGTGTTAATCCATTAATTAAAATATAAATATTTTTATTAATTATTGTAAATTAGCTTGAATGTACATAAAAATCAATGTAGTTAAGAAAAACATCTCAATTAACATCCTTGAAACTAAACCAACATAAAACCCTATGCCAAAAAAAACTATAAAAAGAATAAGATTCAATCCTATAAGAACAAGAGATTGATTGACTAAAACATCAACAAAGAAATCAATAACTCCATTTATAGCTATGGCAAAGAAGGGAAAAGAACAATTTCTTGCTCACACCTTTTGCATAGAAAAATATGAGGAACTTGTTCATCATTTGGAATTCTAACACACCTAGTATGTTGCCAAATTTCACAAATATCACAACTCACCATTCTCTCACCATCATCTTCTTTAGTTCCACAAGTACACTCCACAATACCTTTGTTTGGATCCCTTTCACATATTTGTTCAACCATCTTGTTTATTCCAATATCACTACCATGCCAACCTTCAACTACAAGTTTTCCACCAACTTCAATCATACCAAAAACCATTTCATTTCCTTTAACATTCATCAAATTCCCACTTGATTCCACCACAAAATTCCTTAACCCCCAATAAATTTCCCTAAAATTCCTTTCAACTTCTAACTTTAAGTCATTAATTGTAGCACAATTTTTCAATGTGATACATTCATAAGGTAGCATTGGCATTGACTTGTTCAAATAATACTCATGATCATTTTCTACATTGTTAACATTCCTCAACAAAATTGTGCAATAAAGATTGAATTTTCCTTGTGATCCTAATTCAACTTGCAAAGGAATAATCTCTCCATAGTCTTTAATAAGATATTTTGTGTCAAGAATTATCCTAGCTGCCAATGGTATAGCTGAAAGAAATTCTGACCCTATAATTGGTTTTGTGTCAATAAGTATATACTTATACAAACAAATCATATCCTTCATAAGTTGACCTCTTGTGATCTTATACTTGTCCTTAACTTTATTACTATTACTCATAATCAACCCTTCATGACAAGGGTAAACATTAGAAATATCTTCTAAACAATACTCCAAAACTTTTGTAACCGGATTCAAGCTTCGACGAACCAAGTAGTTTCCAACAATGTGGTTACCTAGTGATTTCAAAACAAAATCCAACAAGCCCGTGTCACCGATATAGGCGCGTGCGGCGTCCCTCACTTCTTGTCTTGAAATCCACCTAAATTCTGTTCTTTTTAAGGCCTCAACAATGACCCTTGTTGCCATTTCGATCCTTTTAGGCGACCAACGACAATTTGTTTCGACTAAGGAACTTGTGTTGTAGGAACCAATGCATGTTTCGCGGGGAAGGCGCGATTTGAGCTCTAACATGTAGTGAAATAAGTCACCAAGTGTGATAAGAGAGTGATCGGAAAGTGTTTGATACCTTGAGAAGATTAATGGGATTTCATGATTTGAATTTCCAATATGGTGTGTTAGTAGATATAGTGGCATGCTTCTTATTGCTTCTATGGCTTTTTGGTACATTGATTGAGTCACACCAAAACATCCTCGACCAAATTTGTAGCCCCAACGACCAAACCATGGCTCACTATATGCTATTCCATTCACAAGTCTTAGTTCCATGCCCCTTTTTTGTGATGTATCATTCAAACTCACTTTCCTATAATGTTTGGTACAAATTAATCAATTAGTCTTTGTTTAGTTATTTGAGATCTATGAATGACACTTTTATCTTTTAATTTACACAGTTTTTTATATATTGTTTTTGTTTTAAATGTTTCACAATTTCTTATGGCACATAGTAAAGAAGAAAATATGTAATGAGTAATGAAAGTCATGGTCCCTTGGTGAATTTGGTCAAAAATTCAAAATTTATTTTAAGAGGCAAAAAAATTCAAATTATGAATGATAAAAAAGAACAACGTTAAGAGAGGTAGAGGAATATGAAAAGAAATAAAAGAGAGAAATCATCAAGGACAATAGTAATAAAATCAAATGATATGTGAAATTTTTTCCGCTCAATTTTGTATTTATGATTTATCGGATATCAAATAGGTATTTGTATTTTTCTCCAAAAATAGTTTTGAGTTTTACACATTACAAGAAGTTAAGGTTGGAAAATATTGTCCACAGGTGCTTCAAATCACGATCACCATGAATATATTTTTCTTTGATGCAGCACTATTTTTTTAATAAATGTGAAAGTTAAAAAGGTGATTATGCAAATAGACATAGGGATATATAAAAATAAAAATAAAAAGTACTAATGTGATCCTTAACAAATTACAAATGACGGTTAAATTAATTAATTACTTTAAGATATTTTCTAGATGTATTTTAGTTCTTACCATAGACTATTATAACCGCCGTTTGAAATATTTGAGACTCAAATTTATTGGATATTAAACAGGTCTTCTTATTTTTTCTCAATAAATAGTTTGAACTATATACAAAATATATATA
>JBBPBQ010000004.1:9154514-9180509 GCA_037974755.1 Cicer yamashitae
ATATATATATAATATGGTATTTTGGTACAATTATATATAAAATACACTATTTATATTTTTTTTAGTTTATAAACGATACGTTAAATATCATCCAAAAATCACACACATAATTGTTGAATCTCAAATTCAAACCCGAGACATTTAATATATGTGAAAACTATAAAGGATAATTATGAAAAGGGACAAAGGTAATATATCTTTTAATATAGAACTTAAAAGAAAATTAATATATATGAAAAATACAAAGGATAATTATGAAAAGGACGAAGGAAGCGTACTTTTACAATAGATCCAATGTATATTTAATTACATTTTTAAAAATTCAAAATTGATTTTAAACATATAGAATAGATTGACATATTTAACTGTTTTCGAGTAAAACTGATTTTGTTCTCAAAATTGATTTTAACTTGAACTTATAATCCGTAGATTTTGACCGAAAACTTAATTTTCACAAAACCTTAACATGAAAGGTAATTTGAATAGCTGCGCTCTATGAATTTTAATAAATTTTACATAGTAGAAGTGTGTGAATTTTAATAAATTTTACATAGTAGAAGCGTGTGAAATTGACTAACCTTGCTTGCAATCCATTGCACAAACGATTCCAAAACTCCATGATTTGGTTACCACCCAAATTTGAACCCGTTTCCAACCCATTCACACATAGCAAATGTCCGAACCCATTAGAGTGAAATACACCATGCATCATATGTCCCTCTAATTCTATTAATTTTGACTTACCATTATTCATTGTACCAATTGAATCACAGCAACTTTCACAGCTCGTACATGTACTTAATGCTTCCTTTGAGGGTAATAGGAAATGATACTTCTTATTGCAAATTAAATGGTTGCCCCATCCTAAACCCCAATAAAATTGAAGTAATCAAGATGGTAAAAATGATCAGCAAAACAACATCTATTAGATATAAGAATTTAGATATTTTGTCTAGCTATTTTTGAAATGGAAATAGATTAAAATATATGTACTAAAATTATTTCACCAAGATATCAAACTTTTTGGATTTTTTTAAATTTTATTTTAAAATCTATAATATGATGTGACAAATTAATGAATTGTTATTGTTCATCAATATAAAACAATTTTACTAAAAAAAAACATTTTCCTTAATCTCTGTTAGAAAATGATATTTTTAATATATTCAAATGATGGAATCTACAATTGAATATTTGCGTAAAACTTTACACTCGTAAATTAAACTCTAGATAAAAATGCTTTCACCAAAGTTTTTTTTATTTTGAGAAAACGTTTTCTATTTTTATTTACTATTTTTACTTTTAAATACAAAATTGTCCCCCCATCTTTTTACTCTTTTTAAATATTTGCACACTAAACAATAATTTTTTTTTTGTATTTCCTACACAAATATTTGAAAAGAAAACAGAGGGAAAATAAATTGCATCTTCACAATTTCACAATTAAAAGTAAAACTTTTAGATGCATGACAATAAAAAATGTTTCCTCCAATCAAACGGATTTTTTGAAGCTTACAAAAAGTTGGTTCATTATATAATAATCATGTGGCCAACTAATTATTTTTTATGAGAATTTGACCTACTAATTTGGTTCATAATTTTTAATTATATACGAATTAATATTATATTATAGTAATTAGATGCAAAGCAAATATTATTATATATTAACATTACCAACGTATTGACAATGGTTGCAATGACGATTGATCGTAGCCTCAATTGACTCTTCAATCACAAACAACAATATATGCAAAGGTGGATGATGATGCAATTCAAGTTGAAATGACCACATTGGCATTCCCATATTGAAATCACTCTCTAAATTTGCATATTCAAGTAAAGTATTCACATTTTCACGAAATGATGCCCCATTAAACATAACCGGGTATCCTTGTTCTCCAAAATTCTTGAACCTAAAAACTCTCCCACATCTTTTCCTTTTCTTGTTCCCAATCACATCAACATTCAACATGGCCTTTTGAGAAAATTAATGTAGTTTCTAGAATTTCTAGCATGTTGGAATCAAATGGAACTCTTATATATACACTATATGTTATGTGTTATATACTTACATGTACACTCACACACTTAGTGCCTTGAAATAAAATTGGATGTGTTAATAAAGAGTTGTGATGACTTGTGTAGCTTCTATTTGCATGACTTGTTTCAAAATTGAGTTTCCTAGAAAATTTATCGTAGTAACCTACGAAATGGTTGGTGTTTTGAAGTAAATTATTGGTACCATGCGATTATAGCCTCTTACGTTTCCTACAAATTCTATATGGTCAAATTGGAGTAGTTGATTCTTTTCTTGTAGGATTAATGGGAAATGCAACATTTCTTGTCTAACTACCGTTTGGGAGTTATAGTTTTGTTAATTAAATTAACTTGCATTTCATGCATTGGTTTGTGACTAGAGCTATTAAAATTAGTGAGTGTTATATAAAAGTGATTGATTGCTATTATATGGCGTATGTGCCAAGTGTGTTTCTTTTAGCCTATTACAAAATTGCATTTTTTTTTCTTTTTTATACTTCATGGATCTAGTTATTTCTTCGATTTTTTAATGGATTTTTTTAAGGATATAAAAGGAAAATATTTACAAAGAGAAATTTAGCAATTTGATAAGAAAGACTTTTATAAAGAAACGGAGAAATTTTAAGGTGGACTAGAGATTGTTGATAGAGTTATTAAATTTGTAATCTTCGATACCTTGTTTAAAAAATAATATCTTAATTATTATTCAATCTACAAGGTTGTATAAATAACGGTTGATTAACTATTGAACTTTTTAACAAGGGCTACTCTTTCAAATCATTGGTTGATATTTGTAAAGAGTGTTTCAACAATATTGATGAGGAATGTTAATATGTCGTCAAGTCTTCATAATAAGACTAGATTTATTGTGTTTCAGTTAGATCTCAATATATCTAACGTTGAGATTATTACTCTAGGGCTCATGGTGCCAGTTCCAATTATGTTTGATTTCGCAACCAATGAGGTCATATTGTGTTCTGACAAAAATATTTACACTAACAATTTTTTTGTAACAGGTTAAAACACCGGTAAATTATAAAGCTTGTAACTTTTGGGATTCATTGACGGTATAGCAATAAACTTAGACATAATATTTGATGACCTACCATATGATTTCCAATAAAGAAATACATCTTGAGCGAGAGAGAAAAATAGAGATGGTGATTCTATAAATGTGATATGTGTAGAATGGATATTGAAAAATTAGGAGTTTTGTTGTATAATTTAACATGTCTAACAAATACTGTAGGACCGCATTGGAGGTTTGTTCGAGTAGACCTCAATTCATATAGTTGACTTCAGCTTTTTCATGGCAAGTAATAAAGAGAGGTTAGAACCAACACACTATTTTCCATGGTTCAATGAAACTCGTTTAAATCTCAACCAATGGACATGATCACTCCTCACGTGAGGATAAGTTCCTCTTTGCATTTAGCAATTGGCAAATATAGCAGTTGAGTCTTTTTTTTTTGTTACAAAGTTAGGTAAAATTACACAAAGATCACATAAGGTATTTTCTGTTGAACGATGCAGCATCCAATTCCACCTAGCAATTCTCCTAGACTGATTTGCTCCACTTCTTGCCCTACTATTGTTATCTGTAACCAGTATAGAGAGTGGCAAAACACCAGGTTCCTGGATTCGGCTAAACTCAAAATGAAACTTACTTTTCTATACTAGTTCCTCAAGAATGGTATCAGCACATGCTGCATCCAAAGCCAAATGATATACAATCTCAGTCCCACTAGCATGGCCTTGATGGTATGATGCGGCATCAAGTGAGAAAGGATAAATAGTTTCCTCAAAAATCACAACATGCCTCCATGTATGTATACCAAGAACAAGGATCTGATCTACAATCAAAGCATTATCTACCAACTCGCGTAGTTATATAACGTCCCTTTTCTAGGTCATAAATTGTCTTCAGCTGAGGTTTCCTCCACCGAGATATAGACCATGCTGTAAACAACAGTATCATAAAAATTCCGACCAGTGAGAGGAGAGTAGGTGATCCATTACTGAAAATGGTGGCAACCCAGTCATGGCTCTGTATATCTGCATCGTTTGTAGTTTGCAGAATAAAAGCTCCCAAAGCCCAATCAAGTGGAATACTTCCTACCTGATTAGCAACCTTGATCCTGGAAAACAGTGATTTTACTCCATTAAGATTTAACCAATAGGGACACACAAAAATTGACATGAGAAAACCAAAAATATATATATATGCAATCCCAACCCCAGAAATGGAAAAGTGCAAGCACACACACGTGAACCTGAGAAAGCATGTTACAAAGTGGGGCCAGGAAACTAGAGGCATAGAGGTCAAGTGCAAATAATGCCATCAAGGGGAATGCAGTAATTCTTCTTTCAATTTAAAGATTTTGGATGCATGATATAGCAGAACAGAAAAATTAATGGTAACCAAGTCTGATAGAACTCAGTAACAATGGATAATGCAACTGTATATTATTGAATTGAATTCAAAGAGATGAGCTCAAAGCTCTACAATACAGAAACGTAATAACCAGAGTCAGATTGTCCTCTACTAACCAAATGATTAACCACTTTCTAAATGACTCCCACCTAAACTTTCTTCTCTACAAATAGCCAGTTCTCCTGGAATCTAGGGACACATCCTAGCTAATTCTCATTCATCTCCCCTGGCCCCACTTTTCCACTCCTACGATAAACCTTCCAGATGGTGGGCCTAGAAGGATTGGTTGTCAGTATTGGATCATCTGTGTCATGAGGCCCAAGGGTTTTATCAAAGTCAAGTGATCATAAATGTGGCAACAGAATTCCCAATATGCCATATTGAAGACCAGATCCATGAAGTCATCATAAATGTAGCAAGAAAATTGTCTCAAAATGAATGTCATTCTCAATTATTTTTTCCAATTGTACCCTTTAATTATTACCAAGTACAATACTTCCAAAGCATTAATTCTATTTTGCATTTATGATAATAAAAAACACACCAATAGTTAAGAAAGACAATTTGGTAAGATGATTATTCTCTTTCTTTTATTTATAGGCATTTCTTAATATATGTGAAATGAACAAAAGTGACATTCATTATATGACACAGAGGGAGTACTTGTTTCTAACCCAACCCTAATTTTTATCGGGTCATTCTTTAGACTCTAACTCATCCCTATACCCGACCAAACCCAATGCTCTAGGAGTCAAGTTAAGAGTGAGTCTATTTAAGACAAGACCAGGTCGGCCCAAATGACAGTTGAAACAAAATTATAAGTTTATCAATCAATTATGACTAAAAGTTGAGAGAAAGATTGAACTTTTTAGTATTTTACCATGTATTCAAACTTAAAACACGACTCTTATAATAGTAGTTGACTACAAGAATCATGATACTCTTCTTGCTTGTATCCCGCATGGGTACAAGCAAGAAGGGTATCATGTGTAGTTTCACCAAACTTCATGAAGTTAGTTTTGCCCTAAAATTGTTGTTTTGTGTAAGAATGGGACTGAATTTCAGTGCCAATAAGCAAATACTATCTATCTCTGCATTCTACGTATTCAAACATTTTAAAAGAAAAATAAATGGGAATACCTTTCATCGTCCATCTCAATCCCAAGACTGTCATGAAGCAGAGCAACAATGTATGCTGAAGAGAAGCAATGTCGAAGTAAATCTTCCTCATCATGGGAGACATATTTTTTCTTCAGCCTTAACCAGTCCTCTCCACAGAATTCTTGCCCAGCAGTCCTCAACTTGGACAGATAAGCATGTGGCCCCAATCCAAAAAACTAACACAGCACCAAAGAATCGGGAATCAGTCTAATGATGTACTCTCACCGGACTCAAATATAAACAAAAAAAAAAAAGCAAAAATAACTAAATACAAACTCATTAAGAATATTAGTTAACCTCATTTAATTTTCTTAATGTAATAAAAAAAATCATATTCTCCCAACTACCTTTTCTATCCATTTTAATTTTATGAGAACTTGTTTCATGAAAATATTAATCGCAGGGTGAAGTTAGTTGATAACACAACATTAAATATGTGAAGTTAGTTGAAATTTGTTTATATTTGAGTACACCAAAGATGACTTGTTTTTCACTTGTATTTGAGTCCGAAGTTTGTATCAATAATTATCAAAACAGTAAAGGCAAAACTGAGCATGCTGCATGCCAGCTGTTAAAACAATAATAGAGTTGTAGTACATTAATATCATTTCCAATGCATCTATTTTAGACAAACACAAATGCACAGTCATACTGAATAGTAGACAAGACAACACTAAATGAAGCTTAACATATTAACCAATGACCATAAAGCATAAAAAGAACCTTGGATGTGTGAAAGAAATTTTCTGTAGCCAAAAATTTCCCCTGAAGCTTAGGTATAAAAGTTGACCCTACATCGCAATGCTCATAAGAACATGATTCTGCAAAAATAAAAATCAAATAACCAACTTTAAGACAAAAACAACAATGAAGAAAATCTCAATTAAAAGGGACAAGTTAGTAAAAGTGAATACAACCTTTCCCCTTTTGTAATAGCATCAATGCTGCAGATCTACACTCTGAAAAGTTTCCCCTTGTTTGGACAGTGGGCTGATATCGACTTTTTTCACTGTGTGAGGTAGGAGAGGACTTCCATGAATCAACATTATAAGAGTACCCTGCAGGAGTACAAGGATCTATGTGCAACCCCTCCCGAATATTTTGAGAAGCTGCACTGAGGAGAATAAAGAATCAACTCCAAATCATTTTACCATCTGAAGAAATTATGTAATTATGCTGCATGTCCGCAATTATCAGTTAAACAAGTAAGAAAGAGAGGAAGGATGCCACCTAGCGAAAAAATTGACAAATGATAAAAAATAACATACACTGGACATGGCACAATGAATTCGTCAAAATAATGTAGACAACTTGAACATTGTGGAAAAGTTTTACTGTGTTCACTACATTAACGTTTAAAAATCAAAATTTTACAAGAGCAAATAGCACTTGTTCACCCCTGAAAACTTTGAAAAATGCACTACATCTGAATAAAAACTATGTTAAAATGCTTCGATAGTATTTTAGCCAGAATAACTTTGACGGTAAGTAGAACATTGTCATTTAATTTTGCTATATATTATGAGAAAAGCTACTAATAATTTTCTTAGAGGAATCTAATGCTTCAAAAGTCAAAACTGCAAAAGGCAAGCTATAAATTAAAAGAACAATACAGCACGGTAGTTTAGTTCAAAGGTCTCTTAAATTCAACGTGTGTAATTACCCAAGTTAAAATCACCTGAAAACAGCGCTTCTCTCCATGAGTCATGAGCAACATTCTGCAAAATGAATAACAATCAGAAAGTATTAAACGCCGAGATGTCATTCCAAATCTAGAACACATGATCAGCCATATGACTCGCAAAGAGAATCACATTGAATTAGAAGAACCTAATAGGAACCATTAACTTTTTAATATGGGTAGGATATTAAAGCATTAAAGTTTTGAACATTACCATCCCCACTTATAAGTAACAACATCAAAACAAATTTTTCATAAGTTGTACTTTCTTTCCAGTGGAATGTTACTGGTAAATTGTGATTAAGAATCCAGTACATCAGTTGACACAAACAAGCTAATGAGCCTTAAGGAAATACTCAATACAGAAAAGAGATTAATAATCACCAGGCCATAATGAAGCAAGCTGTGGCTGTAAAGGTTGTAAGTGATATTCCCAAGTTTAACAGTGCGTGAAAACAAAGGCAGCATCGCTTCTCTTGATACAAAGGTTATCTACAATAAGAGTAAGGTAGAAGAAATCCATTTGTCATGATTCCCAATAAGTGGATCATTCTCTAAAATATAAGCTTTATTAAAACTCCTTAAGCAACTGTGGTCAAACCATGAACAACTATGTATAAAATATTAAAATAATTTGAACCTAATCAAAAAAGAAATTTTTGAACAATAATATGGAAAAAGCAAGTCTTACCTGAGCAGAAGCACCACCAAGTTCAATAATCCCAGTTGTCTCCAAAGGATCACCTCCAAGAGTTCCCAGTGCATAATTAGCAACAACCCAAGCATATACTCCTTCATCAGAACCTGTAAAACCACAATAGAATAACAGAAGTTAAAAAAAAAAGTTAAAGAAACCCAACAACCAACAAATGTAGACACTATGATGGATCTTGAAACTACTAAAAAAATTATTGAAAAATTAAAAAGAAGGAAAAAACAAAAGACGCATCACATTTACATTCTGATGCTGCTGACACCAAAAAGATTGGCATGACAGCAAGCCAAACTGTGATCCAAAAAAAGACTGAAAGAGATGATACAACAGCTGGGTTCACTATATTGCATCCACAAGCACTCTCTTTCACCATTCAATCTTATGCAAATATATTTCCTACAATCACTTAGTCAAAAAACATTCCAACTGGCCATTCTCCCTCTCTGCCTTTCATATACTTCCTTCTAAAAACATTAAATGGCCTCATCCTACTTTAATCTTCAAAACCAACATTATTGATATATCATACAACATACATTATTGGTGATATCAACTCTGAGATTTAATCATTGATGCCAGCATGGTAATCCTGCTTCTAGTCAAGTAAATTAACAAAGCCCCGTTTAATAAACACTAATACAATTGTTCCATCTGATCTCAAATTAATATAAACAAAAAATTACTCAGCGGACTGATACATACGAAATTTAACAATTGTCACTCTATTTAATGATGCCATTCCTAAAATACCCCTCAATCAACATGCATTTTAGTTTCTAAAGACTCTTTTATTCGCACAGAACAATTTCCAATGAAGTACACTTTTCAAAATGCACTTGTTCTTTTATGAGATAAAAAAGATTAATTGCACTGAACATGTTTTTTTGTTAGCTCAACTGTCAAAATATCGATATTATTAGGCTGAACATCAAGTCTTAGGTTCGAACTCAAGAACTCACACTTGTGTGTGAGTTTCAAAGTGGTGTTTACCACTCTCTCTACGAACCAACCAAAAAATAAACTTGAAAAACCTCACTCCACTCTAACCCATCCTATACCACCAATCCAAACATACCAAAAAAACAAAAACTCAAATCTATTAATGCCAAGTCCCTAGATAACATAAAATAGACAAATTTAGCTTCACAAAGATCAATTTTTTTAAAAAAATCCCATAATAAAAAAGAAAAGAGAACCTGTTATAACAGAAGCCCAATCATCACTAAACTTGAATCCAGAAGAACGAAGAACCTTCCTACAAGATTCTAGAATCTTCTCCTGCACCTCAACATCCAGCATCCTCATCCCAGCAGTAGCCATAAGCTGAATCTCCGTCTCCCTCCGGCTCTCCTTCGGGATCCGACTTTTCGCAAACTCCACAAGCTCCGACAACGACCGACCTGCACCATCCGGATCCTCCGCAAACGACGACAATCCCGGATTCACTCTCATCGAATCCAAACCATTCTTCCCAAAATCCAACGCATTTTTAAACCTATATTTGAATACATGAACCCTAGTTCCAGTGCTTCCACCGTCGACAATAATACGGTACCGGAAACTAGTTTCCGACGAAGAAAAAAAGGTGTAGTAGGAGAAGATGAGGAGGAAAGAGAAGAAGAGTGGAATTATGAACGTGGCGTTGCACTTTGAAGCGTTGTTGTTGTTGGTTCGAGAGAAGAGATTGGTGGAGCGGATTTGGAGTTTCCTTGTTGTTGTTGTTGTTGTTGTTGGATCCATTTGGTTTGGATTTGGAGCGATCCGATTGCGAGCATTCAATCGTCGCATCAAAAGGATTGCGACAGATGGAGGAGAAGGAGGGCGGAATTGTGGATCATGTCAGAGGGATGGAGGTATGCCGGAGATGTTGCCGGCGGTGATGGCTCTTTTCCCTCTCTCTCCAGGTGCGAACAGAGAGGGAGAGAGAAAGAGAGAAAGAGAGAGAAATTTACGGAGTGGACGAGAAAGAATTTACGCGATAGTGTTATTAATTTTTAATTCGTTGGAGCAAGTTAATTCATTCCCACACGAGTGAATTATAAAAGCTTTGCACAGGTAGAACCAAATAAATAATTGCTTATATTTTTTTATATTATAATGTGTAAACTAAATTTTAAATCTAATCACTATGAAAGAAAAAAAAATACATTAAATTTTTATATTGTTATTTTTTTTTGGGTATAGCTATACTATTATATTATTGAGTTTATCTTTTCTAAATTGAATAATTTGCTTTAAATAATAAAATAATTAAATGATTAATATTATATATACATACATGACCAATTATTTATGATTATAATATCAAGTGTTGCGGTCACTCTATCATTTCTTATATTTAGATGAGTCAAATCCTACATTATTATAGATAAAATTTACTATTTTTGAATAATTTATTATTTTTTTTAACATTGAATAATTTACTGTTAATATTCCTTATACTTCAAAAATATTTAATACATGCGGTTGAATATTTGACATTTAAAATAGATAATTTAACATATTTAACTTATATTTAAAATAAAATATAAAAAAGTAATTGAATTTAACTGATTTTTTTTTTCTATAAATAGAACGGTAAGCAAATTCTTGCGTAAATCTGAAGTCACAAATTCGAATTTTAGACATGATATTCAACCTAACAATATTGTTATTTGTCACGATGATTTAGTAAAATAGTCAAAGATAATTATGTTAAAGTAAATTGTTCACTTCAAGTAGTTAATTCGCTTTTATAAATAATGATTGTGTAGAAGAATTCAATATCGAATTTTAGTGAAACAACTATTAATCAGATTTTATTTATAAAAAGAAAAAAAATTTGATTACCAATTTTGATAAGAAAACTATAGATCTCATTTGTTTTGAAATTGAATAGTTCAAATCATAAAAATGTTATACTAAATATCTTATATGATAATTTGCATGAATATTATCTATCTTTTATTACATTAATTTTTTTACAGTGATATTCAAAATATTATAATCAATTACTATGAATAACATACAAAATAATTATTTTTGGTTTTATAATTTAATAAAATAAACAAATTAGATATAAAATTTATCTTTTATTGACAAGAAATACATAATTTATATTAAATATCATCATTTCTTAAATATTATCATTATATAGTCAACATATTTCATCATATTTGATAACAATTTTAATCCTTTTAATAATTTTAATTGTTGAAAATATAATATAATAAAAGGTAAATGTTGCTCAAGTTTATATAATATTATTAGAGTAGGATACATATTTTTAATTTATCTACTAATTAACAAGGACGTCTTATAATATTATATATGCATAATCTGTATATATAAAAGTTGATGTTAATTTTAATAATATTTTTTCTTCAGAAGTCTAAGTCAACTATTTTTATTCTAAAAATAATATAAATTGTTGGTCTAATCAACTTAAGCAACTTTTCACATTATTCCCACTTAATACATATATATTGTTGGTCTTAACGAGACCAACTCAACACTAAATTCTAGTCAACTTCATTCAACATTTATCTTAAAATTTATAATAATGTCAACTCCTTTCAAATTTGGAGAGACGTTTTTTTACTCAAAGTTCATACGTCAATGATCTTAGATAAGAACATTAAGAATGAAATCCTAAAAAAAAACACTAAGAATCAAATCTTCATACTGAATACACTAAAATAAAGAAAAAGTAACCTAGAGGTCTCAAATAAAATAGACTATAAAATCAAGACTTACGAGGCTGAAATTAAAATAAAAGCAATTAAATTAAACAATTATAAAGATTTAAGAGAAAAACAGTTTGAAGGATAAATTGTGTTTATACAAAAGTAAAGTGGGTTACTTGGTTTCAAAATAACTAAAATCTCACTATTTTTCCGTAGCAGTATGTTAAAGGCTTGTTTGGGTTACATGCCTAGTTATACTTAGAGAAGTGTTCATGAGGCATTATGGATTCTTGACAAAGGTTGTGGTTGGAGAATGAAAAATGGACATTTTATAAATATTTGGGATGATAATTGATGACTTCTTCAAAATGGTTACAAGGTTTGGTTTTTTAATCTTCATATTTCAGATCTCTCTCGAAGGTATCTCAACTCATTATGCATGATACTGGAACTTGAAAGATTATGTTGATCAATTCTATCTTTCTATCCAGATTATTCAGATACTCATCTCTAATTTAAATCAAATGGACACTATGTTATAGGGGGCCATGAAAACTCGCTATACCTTCACTTTCAACCACATGATGACAAACATATTATGATCATAGTCACACAATGGCAACGATCACCTCGCATCAGCAAGAACACGCGTTTAGAATTAGGCGATGATTCAGAAATCAAGGATCATCTCATTGGAAACCCTAACGGATTTTTTCTAGAGACCCTAGGGAATGTCATATAAAAAGGGCACCTAATGTAGAGAAAGGTACACTTCATTCTAACTTAAAACCACTCACTCTAAGACACAAATTGACTTTATCGTCACAATGCATGCATGTACACCCCCTCTAATGATGAGTTGTAACTGTCTTCACTGTCGTAAAGCCATTGTTCTATGTTTTTCAACCAAGAATCCAGGTCCATTGTAGATCGGTTTTGATAGTTGTTTTTCCACTGGAAAGGCATTTAGTTTTAAATAATTTTACTGACATTAGAATAAACAATATTAATTTAATAAATACTACCTATGCCCTATATGTAAGCAAAGTGAATATAATTGTCACAAAAAAAAGGTTTGAACTGTGACCCTTTAAAAAATTGCATTTTAATAATATTTCTTAAAATGTGACTTGAGGATTTTAGACAAGTATAATGAACCTGCTTGTGTTTTGAGAAAGTTCAAGAACAAAATTATATTTCAAATTGATATTAGTGTGATTCATGAAATAACAGAATAATAAAAGATAAAGGTAAGAAAATCACTCAAAAGAAATATTCTAATTCACCCCTCAACTTAATCTTCTTCCTTTAGTCATACTTGACTATACACTTGTATTTTCTTAGCCTCAACAGGCTTATACAAATCATTCAAGTTTTGTTTCAACTAGACAAGCTTGATGATACTTACAACAAGTCACTCAAAATTTCTCACAACTAGACAAATTTGATGAGGCTTACAATAAGATGATAATGGTGTTTTGCTTTGGATCTGATCACAACACTATTGTTTAAATAAGTTGAACAAATAACATACTCAAAGGTTTGATCCTAAAATATATGACAAAGAGAAATAATGTGTTTCTTGATAATTGAAGAGAACTTTGATAGCTTTGCACTTAAGAAAGTGAAATATGTTTGATTGTAGTCTCTTGTAGATTACAACTTGAAAACCTTCTATTTATATACTTGAAGACTCCTTGTTGCTGTAAAAGACAAATATAATCGTTGAACACATGTCCCAAGGTGTTAAAGTATATTGCTTAAACGTCATCTGCAATATGGGTAAACTCTTCTTTCTGGGTAATCATTCTCTTCTCTGAGTATGTTTACGATCATCCTCTGCTTTGTATGAAGATGTCCTCATCAGTATGAAGACACCATCTATTATTATGAACATGATAGAGTAGCTTAATCATTCTCTTCACAGCTTGGGACAATTGTCATGAGTTGTAAAGTTGGATCAATAAGCCTGCAATGAGATGTCGTATTTGCAACGTAAATTTCTTCTTAACGTCCTTATGTTTAAATGTCCTCAACTTTGAACCGTGAATATTTTGTTCATTGTTGTATGCAGTGTATTGTTCATTGTTGTTTTTCTTCATTGGGGGAGGCATGTCCTTTATAGAGTACAATTAGGGTTTTGTGGCCGTTGTACTGATTGCAGAAAATTAGGATAATCCATGAAGTTTTGCATCGTATCTTTGTGGAATGATTTGACAGATAGACTTTCTAGAAAAGACTGATCTTGTATTGATTTGGCATGTCTGTTTGAAACATTTGGAAACTAGAGGGAACGATGATTAGAGAGTGTTTTGAGATCTTTAGACAAATAGCTAATTAAGGATGTGTATCAGAGGATGTGCAAATTGCTTTGTCTTCATATGTTGACTTTTTCAGATGATGGAACTTTAGAGTCAGACGATTAGAGCTTGATGTGATTGTTAGAGGAAGAGGCAGAAGAATTTATGTCACGCTTATCAGACGCAGAGGCAGAAGAATGCTTATCAGAGGCAGACTATCAGAATTCATGTTTGAGTTCATCAGAGACAAAAAAGTTGCAACAATGTTTTGCGCTATCAGAGGCACTGCAACGCAATGCTGATTCGCGTATCAAACTTAGCGAAGAGAGGGCAGTATGTGTTGTATCTTTGTCTTCGTACATATATCAAAGGATACACTGAGAGTCTATTGACCAAACATATGACTTCGAACTTGCACACTTACATTCAGCGTTAGAGCATCAAGTTTTCCCCCCAAACGATTTTGTTATCATCAAAACAAGTGAGGGGCTTATTTCTTCAAATCAACTTGGTTCCAACAATCATGACAAGAAACCAATCAAGTGATTGTTGACTCAGATTATGCAGGAAACATTGATACTAGAAAATAAATATTTGGTTATGTTTTCACTTTGTATGGTACAACTGTGAGTTGGAGAGCAATTCTTCAATTTGTGGTGGCTCTTTTTACAACTCAAGTTGAATTCATTGTCCTTATTGAAGGTGTTAAAGAAGCTATATGGATGAAAGGTTTGATTGGTGAACTATGAATAAATAAAGATTGTGTTTCTATCTTTTGTGATAATCAAAGTGTTATTCACTTATCCAAGCATCAAGTGTATCATGACAAGATTAAACACATTGATGTCAAGCTTCACTTCATAAGGGATATGATTGAATCAAAGCAAGTTTCAGTTGAAAAGATTGCACCTGAGGAGAATTTTGTTGATGCCTTCACAAAGTCACTTTCACAAGCTAAGCTCAAGCATTGCTTAGACTTAGTTGGTTTCTGTGAAGAGTAAAGTTTTAGCTTGGGAAAAAAGACTATAAAAGGAGTATTCTGACATTGAGTTAAGGTGGAGAATTGTGAAGATATGTCTCAATCATCAACAACTAGAGTAAGTTATTTTTTATTAGTTTGTTATAACTAAATTTGACCAATTCAAATATGATTAGTTTATTATAGTTAGATAAGCTAACTTGTTCTAGAATACTATGTATAGATAGATATAGTTGTACTTGCATTTGTTGCTTGTGTGTGAAAAGTGAGGTCTATGCAATCTCAGGTGAAGATTTATAGAAAATTTTCAACGGTGAAAGATACAAGGATAGAAAAACACTTCAATTGTAAAAGGTCTTAAAATCTTGTAAATTTCATACTCGGTGAATTTCTTTGCTCCATTTGCCTATGACGTAGGTCTCAAGTAATTGAGGTTGAACACGTATATCTTAGTGTTATTTTTTCTTTATCTTTCTTTCATTTCATTTACATTGTTTCTTTTTATTTAAGTATCAAAATATGTATTATAACATTTCTGTTTTGTAAAGTTTCATTGCTATTGTTGTGTTGGTTAATTTTTGAGTGCAGGTCCAGCTTTAGTTTTAACACGTACTATTCTTAAGATGTGCAGATTTCCCCTGCAATATTTTTAGAACATTCTTTTTAGTAGCATTCATTAAATTTAGAGTATCATGCTCAAGAGTATTATGAACCAAACAAGTAGACCAAAGCTTGGCTCCATGTTCAGCTCATTTGATTCTTTAACTATGTTTATGGAGCTAATTAAACTACTATTTGGGATATATAGAAGATAATGTAAAATAACCCTTCCATACATTTTCGGTTTTTCCATATCATATGAACTAATATAGTTTTGTATTGATATATCTCAAAAAAGATAAATAATTACCACATAAAACTAATCAGAATTTTGTCAAGTTAGAGAAAGTTATGATTTTCCATATTCAGTATCATGACATTAATTGCTATTGATTCAGTGATAGCATGTGTATAGCTGTCATGACCGTTTCTTTCATATATGTTTATTATTGTAATTAGTCCTAGCATAATTATAGGATCTCATATGTACTACAACAGTGTATATAAACATAGTCTGTCAAATGTATCGATAAGTCATTTTTTATACCTTTCCTTCTTGGTATCAGAGCACTTAAGCTTGAAGGCTCTCGATCCAATCATGTCATCCGCTGTTAACATAAATCACAAAAATGACCTACCTACAACTGTCTCTGTCAAGCTGGATAGAGATAATTATCTCCTATGGAAGTCACTAGTTCTTCCATTGATTAGAGGATGCAAACTTGATGGTTACATTCTAGGAACCAAAGAATGTCCTGAACAGTTTATCTCCACAAATGACACAACTAAGAAAAGCAATCCTGACTATGAAGAGTGGATTGCACATGATCAAGCTCTCCTAGGATGGCTAAGAAATTCAATGGCCATTGACATTGCAACACAGTTGCTGCATTGTGAAACCTCTAAGGAACTTTGGAATGAAGCACAAAGCCTAGCAGGTGCACACACAAAATCAAGAACAATCTACCTCAAATCAGAATTTCATAACACCCGCAAAGGAGAAATGAAGATGGATCAGTATCTTCTCAAAATGAAGAACCTCTCTGACAAATTAAAACTGGCAGGATCACCAATCTCCAGCTCGGACCTGATAATTCAGACACTGAATGGTCTGGATGCTGATTATAATCCTGTGGTGGTCAAATTATCTGATCAAATCAACTTCACTTGGGTTGATCTACAAGCCCAACTATTGGCATTTGAAAACAGAATGGAACAACTGAACAATTTCAGCAATCTCTCAATGAATGCTTCAGCAAACTTTGCAAGCCAAACTCATTTCAAAAACAACAAATCTGGGACACGAGGCAACTGGAGAGGTTCTAACTTCAGAGGAGATAGAGGAAGAGGTAGATCTAAACCAACATGTCAGGTATGTAACAAGATAGGTCACACTGCAGTGCAATGTTTTTACCGTTTTGACAAATCATACACAGACTCAAATCACTATGCTGAGAATAACAAGCAAGAAAATCACAGTGCTTTCATAGCCTCACCTTACCACGGTCAGGACTATGAATGGTATTTCGATAGTGGAGCTAGCAATCATGTGACTCATCAAAATGAGAAACTCCAAGATCTCAGTAAAAGCAATAGTAAGAACTCACTGCTAGTTGGCAATGGTAACAGGTTGAGAATATTGGGCTCAGGCTCGACTGAATTAAATAAACTCAACCTGCATAATGTCTTGTATGTCCCTGAAATAACCAAAAACCTGTTAAGTATATCTAAATTAACTGCAGACAATAATGCTATTGTTGAATTTGATGCAAACTATTGCTATGTGAAGGACAAAATGACAGGGAATGCATTACTAAAAGGGAAAGTTAAAGATGGATTATATCAACTTTCAAGTGTCAACTCCCAAGTCAATAAAGACCCATGTATCTACATGTCAGTCAAGGAGAATTGGCATAGAAAGCTTGGACATCCCAACAATAAAGTCCTGGAAAAGGTGTTGAAGAACTGCAATGTGAAGACATCATCAAATGATCATTTTTCATTCTGTGAAGCTTGTCAATTTGGAAAACTTCACTTGTTACCATTTACATCATCCTGTTCTCATGCTAAGGAACCTTTAGATCTAATTCATAGTGATGTATGGGGTCCAGTCCCAATTTTATCTCCATCTAATTTCAAGTACTATGTTCACTTTATTGATGATTTCAGCAGATTCACTTGGATTTTTCCCTTAAAACAAAAATCAGAAACAGTTCATGCTTTCACTCAATTCAAAAACATGGTTGAAAATCAGTTTAGCAGGAAAATAAAAATCCTGCAATGTGATGGTGGAGGTGAGTATAAACCGGTTCAGAAAATAGCCATAGAGTCAGGAATCCAATTTAGAATGTCATGTCCATATACCTCTCAGCAGAATGGTAGAGCAGAAAGAAAACATCGACATGTGGCTGAATTAGGACTCACACTACTAGCACAGGCCAAAATGCCCTTACACTACTGGTGGGAAGCCTTATCCACCTCAATTTTTCTTATCAACAGATTGCCCTCATCAGTTAACCCAAATAAAAGTCCATATTCATTATTGTTTGGAAAGGAACCTGACTATGATGCCTTGAAGCCTTTCGGCTGTGCATGCTACCCTTGCCTCAAACCATACAATCAACACAAACTTCAATTCCACACCACTAGGTGTGTGTTCTTGGGATATAGCAACTCTCACAAGGGATATAAGTGCCTCAATTCCCATGGAAGAATTTTTGTCTCAAGACATGTTGTCTTCAATGAGAATCACTTTCCATTTTATGATGGCTTTCTTGACACAAGGAATCCATTAAAAACTCTAACTGAAAGTGTCCCTATTGTTCTTCCTCCTTTACCTACAGGTACCACTACAAGTCACACAATTGAACCAAGTAACAATGATGTGAACCACCAGGAAGAAGATCTAGCGGTTCATGAAGATCAACCAGTCCTCAGTGAGATCTCTGTCACTGCAGATGAGGCAACTTCTCATACAAATGAAGCACCAGCAACAACAGGCTCAATACAGGACACAGACCCAGTAGAGGACACATTAGAAGACAATCAACATGTCCAGCAGATACGTACTAGAAGCAAGGCAGGGATCTACAAGCCCAAACTACCTTATATAGGACTGACAGAGACACACAAAGAGGATAAGGAACCAGAAAATGTCAATGAAGCACAAGTCAAACCAAGGTGGAAAGAAGCCATGGATGCAGAATTTAAAGCTCTAACAGCAAATCACACTTGGACACTGGTACCATTTCAGGGGCAGAATAATATCATAGACTCAAGGTGGGTTTTTAAAACCAAGTACAAGGCAGATGGCTCAATTGAAAGAAGAAAAGCAAGACTGGTTGCCAAAGGTTTCCAACAAACTGCAGGTTTGGACTATGATGAGACCTTCAGTCCAGTGATCAAATCCAGCACTGTAAGAATTGTTCTATCCATTGCAGTACATCTAAATTGGGAAGTCAGGCAATTGGACATAAACAATGCATTCTTGAATGGCAATCTCAAAGAAACTGTGTTTATGCATCAACCAGAAGGATATATAGACTCAACCAAACCTTATCACATATGCAAATTAACCAAGGCAATCTATGGCCTGAAGCAAGCCCCAAGGGCATGGTTCGACAGGTTGAAGGATACTCTACTAAAATGGGGATTTCAAAACACCAAGAGTGATTTATCACTGTTTGTCCTTAGAGGAACTGACCATATCACACTTCTCCTCATATATGTTGATGACATAATAGTAACAGGGAGCAACAAAAAGTTCCTAGAGACCTTCATCACTCAACTAAACATTGCTTTCTCTCTTAAAGATCTAGGTCCTCTACACTACTTCCTGGGAATTGAAGTACACAGAGATACTGGTGGAATGTACCTGAAACAAACAAAGTACATTAGAGACTTGCTCAAAAGGTTCAATATGGAAAAAGCCTCATCCTGTCCCACACCAATGGCAACAGGGAAACAACTAACTGCTGAAGGAGAACCTATGGCCAACCCTACACTATACAGACAAGCAATAGGTGCATTACAGTACCTAATCAACACTAGGCCAGACATAGCGTTCTCGGTCAACAAACTCAGCCAATTTATGAGTTCCCCAACCATAGATCATTGGCAAGGAATAAAAAGGATATTAAGATATCTCCATGGAACAACAAATTTATGTCTTCATATCAAGTCCTCAACTGATCTTGATATTGTTGGATTCTCTGATGCAGATTAGGCTACTAGCATAGATGATAGGAAATCCATGGCAGGACAGTGTGTGTTCCTTGGTGAGACATTAATCTCGTGGGCCTCGAGAAAACAAAGAGTGGTGTCAAGGTCAAGTACTGAGACAGAATACAGAGCGTTGGCTGACCTAGCAGCTGAAGTAGCTTGGATTAGATCGCTATTAGGTGAGCTAAAACTTCCTATGTCCAGGAAACCAGTTTTATGGTGTGATAACTTGAGTGCCAAGGCACTAGCATCCAATCCAGTGATGCATGCTCGATCCAAACATATTGAAATAGATGTCCACTACATACGTGATCAAGTACTTCAAGATCAAGTCACAATAGCCTACGTGCCCACAGCAGATCAAATTGCAGATTGCCTTACCAAACCTCTCACACACACAAGGTTCAACATGATGAGAGACAAACTTGGGGTGACGATGTCACCATCAGTTTGAGAAGGGGAGTTAGAGAAAGTTATGATTTTCCATATTCAGTATCATGACATTAATTGCTATTGATTTAGTGACAGCATGTGTATAGCTGTCATGACCGTTTCTTTCATATATGTTTATTATTGTAATTAGTCCTAGCATAATTATAGGATCTCATATGTACTACAACAGTGTATATAAACATAGTCTGTCAAATGTATCGATAAGTCATTTTTTATACCTTTCCTTCTTGTCATGTATACAAAAACATTATCTTCAAATAATTCATTAAAAAAATATATGGCAGCACAAATTTTTCATAGAAGCTTTGCAGGACTTGTTCTTGTATGCATTCTTGCCCTCTAGAATGCTTGCTACCAACCAAATCATATCTGCACAAAAAACAAGAAACATAATGTTGATACCCTATTAATGATTGCATATAGTTTTTTTAATAAATAAAATTAGTCATGTAAAAATGTAAATGCATAGTAGTACAGTAACATTGCATGAATGTTGGATTTATTTCTGATGAAAATGTTCGACATCAATAATATGATTTTGCTACAACATTCCAGTCATGAGAGTAAAGTAGTAATTTTTCATTCAATCATTGGGAGTAAAATATACCTCTAACTTTCATCAGGTCCTTGCATGATAGGACATTGATTCCCTCTACGAACTTGACGTTTCAATTGAGTTAAGCGTAATCTTTTGATAGGTGAAATCTCCACTTGTGCTTTTGATTTTGCTTCTGATAGTGATATTAAGTTGTCAGAACCATGTGTATTTGATACTGATACAGACACCGACACCAGACACAATACCAAACATGGACACGAGTAATAATTTGAGAAAACATAAGTGAATCACAAGTGTCAATGTTGTATCGGTGTCTGACACCAACATGTGTCAGACATTTGGACACGTCTTCAATATAAATTGTCGGTGTCACATAGATTCTAATGCTCGTATAAAACTCATGGGGCATGAAGATCATCATTTGCTTGAGCCAGCAAGTACCAAGGATGTCCAATTACTTCACAAGGATAACATTAGTGACATAAAATAAAAAAATATACTTCATTCATGGAACATAAGAATTATGAAAAATGCTGAAAATTATCCTTTTTCAACGGTGACTGATACAACTCTGTCATTAGATGCCATCTTACCTAGTACAGGATTCTTTGCATTTTGTTGTTTATACTTCAATGCCCTTTTCTCTTCGATACGCTCTGCTCTATGCTGACGTGCAACAACCCGATGATATTCCTTGAGCTGCACATGGTGCATGTACAACATCCACCCCATGTTCGGATCATATTGCTGGAATGCAAAATTTGGTAATCCGGTGAACATAAGTACACTGTTTTGTACCGGAAGTCCATTTGGAATATGCTGCAAAGATTTGTATCTGAACTCTGATGATTCATTGGATCCATGATGTCCTTCAAGTTTATTTCCGCCAAAATTTGCTTCTAAATTTTCATTACATCCAGAAGTTTCAGGTAGCTGTTCTTGACATGTAATTAGATCTTTATCTTTTAGAAAACTTGCACTACCATTCAATCTTGTATTCCTGAGTTTTTTAGTCTTGAATGACCTTAATCGCCTTGCAGCACGTTGACATTCCTTATCATTTTCAATACCGTGCCTCGCTGCAGAAAATGATGAATGATTACTTACCGATTGTAGTCTACTAAAAATTGTTTGTGTTAAATACAGTAGAATATGCCAATCTTACTAGCTATACAAGTAGTCGCACCACCGAATATGTAATTATAATTCAAAACATATAAATGTTGATGAGCAAGTGGTATGCATGAGCTATTAATTAATGTAGAAATGCAAAATAAGTTATAATATAAGCATTGCTTATAGCCTTGTTTTGCACACAAGGTAAGAAGATCATAACACTACCAAATCTTAGCTTAAAATCTCTGATCAAATTCATTCAAAATCAGAATTTGAAGGTATTTTTAATATCACGGGCATAATAAATAAAAAGTTGAAAACTATGCAAGACGTACCAACAGACGATTGTCCGGCTCCTCTGAAAATATTATGTGCTGGCATACCTTCAACCACACAGTGATTAGAATCTGGAACAAAAACCCCAATATCATGAATGTCAATACCAACTGATAAATTGAAAGATACAGAACTATCATTATACTGTTTAAGTACATCTAAGTGAAGAGTATTAAGTATTTAACGTATACAAATTGTGCTGAGTTCAAGAATTGTCCCTATCTTTACGCTACTAGTTCCCTTTATTCACCTTGGTATTCACTGCAATGTTGATTTACACACATATGTTCCTCTGTCCCTTCTTTTACCGTTGCATTGTTTTTGGAGCGAGCTAGGTGTTTCATGTGACTTAATCGAAGTATCCTTCCTCGTTGCTGCTCGTTTCCGTGTCCAGTAAACATTTGAGGCGACAAATCATTCTTGCTTTTACATCTAGCTTGATGCTTTATTTGGCTCAGGCGGACTGTTTTTCTTTGTAAATGTTTGCATTGGTTATCCTCAGCCGTATCTTGATCCAATATACAATATTTAAATCTAGCTTGCTTGCGTATTTGAGTTAAGCGCATTCCTGTAACTTTGTAACAAAGCTCACACCTTTCACTACTCGCATGAGAAACTGATGACGATCTATCAAGTGGTTCTTGAGAGCACTCCTGATCTATAAACAAAAGAATAGAAGTTACATTACAGTTATCAAATTCTTCTCACATTGAGATTTTGAAGTGCATAGAAGGCATGTGAAAATTAAATAAAGGTGGTATCATTAACCATCAACAGTTACACGGAAAACATATTCTTGAGACGTAGGATCAACTAGGTTGCTAGATACTATGAAGCACTGTCTGAAGTGTTGGTGCTACATAGACTAGATAAGCCTGAATTCATGAAAAAGGATATAACATTAGTCAATTATATGAAGTCAGTCACTAACCTTTATTTTGATTGTTTGTATGAGTCCTAGCCACACTATCTTCAGATTGTGCTGCTAATGTCTCAGCAGATTGTGCTAGAATCAACAAGTGATCAACACATCCCTCAATAGTCTTTACCTGAGGTACCTGTTCTTCATGTTTGTCGGTTTCCGTTCTACGGTTATCTACATTCTTCTCTGTCTTTTCAAACAACTCACTATATTGGCTATAGTTGTTTTCTATTAATTCACACTGCAAATCAGGCTCTTGCTCCAATTCTTGAGCAGTTACATTAAGATCAAAGTTTTTATGAAAATTACTACACATCTTTTCTTGCTGACCATGCTTAGGCTGCTCACTTTTCATCATTGTCATCTTCCAACAATTTGAATGGTGAAACTCAAAGAAATGAGTATAATATTTGTTACAGCTCTCAGTAATTATGTTTCTACACCAAACAAAAAGGCTTAGTAAATACATGAGAAGTAAGTTAATCTTGATCGTGCAACTATATATGAATGTATGTGGATGGTCAATACTAGTTCTAGTGTAAGGTAGTCAAACCGGAGAATCTACATAATCCCGAGGAACATCAGTAAACCTGACTTGTAAACTCATAAGAGTTTATTTTAGATTCCGATCATATTGTAATATTTTGTGCACAGTGAAAAACAAAACACTATAACTTGTTAATAAAGCAAACTACAATAACAAAATTCAAATATGCTATTAGCAGCCTATAAATTATTAAACCAAGATAAGATGGTCTCATAGCTCAGTCACAAAACATCACAAATTCACAATTCAAAGTTGACGAATAAATTGACATATTGTACGGGGCAAATTTACAAATTACAATACAGGTTTAAAACTCAAATCATAAAAATGACATAATAAGTTCAAAATTATTGGACAAATTAAGAAATCACAATATTCAATTCAAGATTCCATGCAAGTTTTCCCAAGTGTACACAAACAAGTTTGAGAGCAAGTTAACTCGATTTTGATAACTTAAAATCATATAAACACGTATGATTATTTGAGTTCGGTCTAGAGTATGACAACTATGATTTTACTTATTTAATCTGATGATTCAATAGAGATTTTAAATAATAATATTTAGCTCTTCTTACTTCTCACTCTCACACCTCCCCCTCTCTTTCCCCTGCTTTCACTCCCAATGTATGCGCACACGTGTGTGTAAATATCATGATTGCCATATCGCGGAAAATGGTGGTTTGTTTAAATTCTACTCCCTCCATTCCTATTTATAATCAAAAGTGTCGATGTATCTGGTCCAATTTGAACCAAATACATCATCACTTTTGCTTATAAATAGGAACCGAGGGAATACTATGTTACGGTGCTATAGTGCCACAATAGTCACTTTGTACTAAATTAATATTGTCTTGTGTAACAATAGGGAATTGTTCAAATTCCCCCTACACTAAATAGCTATAGTGCCACTATTTGACAACACTTGTAATTGTAAATATACAAGTCCAGTTTTTTTTTTCATGAGGTGGATCATTTGTTTTAAACCAAAAAAAATAAAAAATGTGCATGTATTCACAAGGTTACATTGCATTGTTTGTTACAAAACCACACAATCACTTGGTCACATCTAATAGGGTAAGGCTAAATCCTAGTGAATCCAAATTATAAAAAAAATAAAAAAATAAAAAATAAAAGTTTAGGGGTATCTGAAACATGGGTTGCAACCATTGTACAAAAATAAAATTAATAAGCTCCTTCAAGCACATTAATAAGGGTATTCAGAAAAGAAAAAAGTTTAAATCTTGAAAATCAGAAGTGAGATTCAAAGCAAGCAAGAAACACCCAATGAAGCTTTTTCATGCATTCAATACCCACATAATGTCAAAACCAAATAAAAGTGACATAAAAAACTCAGTATCTTTCAACATCATTTAAGTGTAGAAAAAAAAAATGACACAGTTCTGCAAAATCAGTGAAAAGATTCATGTGGGGACCTAAAAAAGATAACAAAAAATAGCAAACATTTGGATAGAAATGACAGCAGAGAATTATACTGAAAAAACTAGAAGATGCATTGACTTATGCAGAAAAACTTACCAAAAATTGAAGTGTTTTTTTGTTGTTGAATGTTTCTTTGTTTTTGTCTAGTTGAGGTAGAAAAATGGAGTGAAGTAATAATGAGACAGAAAGACAAAGTGAGGACGACTAATAATATAAATAAATAATAAATATGTCTGAAAAAATAAAAGTGGACAACCCTAAACGGAGACTCCGAGGAATGTAAAAAGTGATGTGGGGCAAGGTTTAAGGAATGTTCCTCTCTTTATACCATCATACAGTAACATTATAATATATGTTAATATTAATATACCATATGTATTGTTCCTTCGATCTCCTTCAACTCATAATATAGTAACATTATATTAGTTGGATATGTTAGTCGATTGTTAGTTAAATTACTTAATTAATTATATTAGGTAGTTAATTATTTTATACTAATTATTATTTATTTAATTGATTATATTAATTTATAAAACATTCGATGTAATAAATTTTTTCAATTATTAATATTATTTAGTTTTTTTTTCTTTTATCAATAACTTAAATATATAATCGTAATATAAATTAATAATTAATACCATTTTAAACTTGAAAAATAATAAATAAAAATATCAATTTTTCGAAAGAAAAAACACTTAAGAAAAACGAAAGAAATATCTTTTATTCTTTCAGTATCCTATAACTTACCGACATAATTATCTATCTGACATACTATTATTTATTATTCTATTTATTTTGTATAATAATATTATTTTATATTAAGAAATTT
>JBBPBQ010000004.1:9180971-9203593 GCA_037974755.1 Cicer yamashitae
AAACTTGTATTAATTCATGTGTTTGTCGATATTAATAGTTTTTATACCGTGAGTCTAATTACAATTGTTAAATTATTTTGTTAAATCATTAGAGATATTTAACTTTTACTATAATTAATTTTAAAGTCATATCTATAAATGATTATAATATAGTAATATATAAAACTTTTTTACACCAATAATATTATGACAAAATTAAATTTTTTAAACATTAATATATAATATAAGGATTTTAATTCTTATATATCATTGATGTGAAGAATTTTTAAAGTGTCATGAATTATTATTTTTTCCTTCAAGTGTCAATGAATAATAAACGTTAACAATGTTTGATTTAAATCATTATTACATCAAAAGTTACATAAACATATGATTGTGATGAGTTGACAATATCAAACACTTTTCACAAAAGATGAATGAAAATTAGACTTATAATATAATAAGCATTAACATGTTTTGTAAGATTTAAAAATATTTTCTTTTTGTCTTAAAAGAGATGGTAAGTACTACTATAATTAAACATTCAACCTAGCAATATTGGCATTTGTCTAATGACTTTAAGGAAAATGTGCATGTTAGACATGGTCAAATAATTGTAGGAGTCAAATAAGTTTTTTGTTCTTATAAATATATCATTTTGTTTTTAGTCTTTCTAAAATTTTTCTTAAAACAATTGTCCCTTAAATATTTTCTATTGATAATTTTGGTTCTTGCTTTTAAGTCAACTCATGTGTATCAATCTAATTTTTGAATTATTTTTTGCATAAATATTTAGAACATTACAAGAATTCTCTTTATAATTTTTTAGAATTCTTTAATGAAAGATGAATTAAATATAAATTTTTAAGTGCTAAAAGCTTAAAAAAATTATATTTAATTCATCTTTTATTAAAAAAAATTGTGAAATATATTTTATAATATTCTAAACATTTATGAAAACGATTATTTAAAAATTCAGATGATGCATATAGGTTGTTTTAATTATAGCAATCAAAATTATTAATGAAAAATATTTGAAAGACTATTATTTAAAAAAAATTAAAGGAATTAAAAACAAATGGCCAAAAAAAACTTATTTAATCATAATTTTACATATCAAGTTATTTATTCACATGTAAGAAAATTAACCCATTTGTTTTACGGGTTCATTGGTTCTTTCCGGCTGGACCGAGCTCCTAAAGGACATTAGTCAGACTAAAGCGAACCGGTGGGTCCATTGAAGAAACTCTATCCATTTGTTTCATCTCTTAAATTTTGAGATACAAAGGAAGGAATTTATATGACACAAAAATGGCATCACCCATTCCCCAATTAACCTCATTTTCTCTCACAAAACCCAACACAGAAACAACGACAACACTTTTACCTTTACCTCATCTCCTTTCTTTCATACCCAAATGCACCACTCTCAAAGAGCTCAAACAAATTCAAGCTTACACAATCAAGACCCATCAACACAATAACACCAATTTCATTAAAAAGTTAATTAATTTCTGCACTTCCAACCCAACAACGGCTTCCATGGATTACGCACACCAACTGTTTGATAAAATTACTCAACCAGATATTGTTCTTTTTAACTCCATGGCACGTGGATATGCACGTTTTAATGACCCGCTTAGAGCAATCATTCTCTTTTCTCACGTGCTTTGCAATGGTCTTCTTCCTGATGATTACACATTTTCTTCTCTTCTCAAGGCTTGTTCAAAGGTTAAGGCTTTGGAAGAAGGGAAACAACTGCATTGCTTTGCTTTGAAACTTGGTGTTGGTGATAACATGTATGTTGTTCCAACACTTATTAATATGTATACTTCTTGTGGTGACATTGATGCTGCTAGAAGGGTTTTTGATAAGATTGGTGAACCTTGTGTTGTTACTTATAATGCGATTATTATGAGTTTGGCTAGGAATAGTCAACCTAATGAGGCATTGGCTTTGTTTAGAGATTTGCAGGAGAGTGGTCTTAAGGCAACAGATGTTACCATGCTTGTCGTGCTTTCGTCGTGCGCTTTGCTTGGATCATTGGATTTAGGGAGGTGGATGCATGAGTATGTTAAGAAAAACGGGTTTGATCGACATGTGAAGGTAAATACAGCACTTATAGATATGTATGCTAAATGTGGGAGTTTGGATGATGCTTTTAATGTGTTTAGGGATATGCCTAAGAGAGATACGCAGGCATGGTCGGCGATGATAATGGCTTACGCAACACATGGTGATGGTTTCCAAGCAATGTCAATGTTGAAAGAAATGGAGAAGGAAAAAGTGAAGCCTGATGAGATAACATTTTTAGGTATATTGTATGCATGCAGTCACAATGGATTGGTAGAAGAAGGTTTCAAGTATTTTCGCAGAATGACCGATGAGTATGGGATTGTTCCTAGTATAAAACATTATGGTTGTATGGTTGATTTGCTTGGTCGAGCTGGACGATTGGATGAAGCCTATAAATTCTTAGACGAATTACCAATCAAGCCAACACCGATTCTGTGGCGGACGTTGCTATCTGCTTGTAGTAGTCATGGCAATGTTGAAATGGGAAAGCAAGTAATTCAGAGAATCTTTGAATTGGATGATTCTCATGGTGGGGATTATGTTATTTTATCAAACTTGTGTGCAAGATATGGTAAATGGGATGATGTGAATCACTTAAGGAAAATGATGATTGACAAAGGAGCAGTGAAAATTCCTGGATGTAGCTCTATAGAGGTCAACAATGTTGTTCACGAGTTCTTCGCCGGGGATGGAGTTAATTTGATTTCTACCACGTTGCACCGTGCACTTGACGAGTTGGTAAAGGAATTAAAGTTAGCTGGGTATGTAGCCGACACATCTCTAGTCTTTCATCCAGACATGGAAGATGAAGAGAAAGAAATTATTCTTAGATATCACAGTGAGAAATTGGCCATTACTTATGGACTACTGAATACTCCCCCGGGAAAGACAATTCGTGTTGTCAAAAACCTTAGAGTCTGCGGAGATTGTCACAATGCTGCTAAATTTATATCATTGATTTTCGGTAGGCAAATTATTCTCAGAGATGTTCAGCGATTTCACCATTTCAAAGACGGGAAATGTTCTTGTGGCGATTACTGGTAATGGAGTTTGTTGAATCAAGATTCAATCTTACAAAATCTGAAAAATTGCCACAGAATTAAGTGCTGTTAGTTGTGTTTGGAAGGAACGGCCAGTTAACCACTGTATGTATGCAGCCCAGAAGAAGAAAGGTTTGTTCCTGCAATCCTGGGAAGGGATCATGATTGACATATTCAGATAATTATTATACAGATTTACATAATACATCTTGGTGTAGATTGTTAACTTGGAAGATTCAGTTTCATTCTCGTGTAATATAACTTATTTTGTATAGCTGGTATTTTTTAAGGTTGAAGTTTATGTATTCCAATGTACCCAAAATAATGTATTAAATAAAAAATGATTCTTTAGATATCAGCTAGCTATGAAGCACTTACACGAATACCAAACATGCCAAAGTAATTTACATGTGTCAATGTCGTGTTGAAGTGGAATATCATACAACTTTCAAATGAAGGGTCCATGCTATTGGTAGATAGGATATGAGTGCTGTCACTACCATGCAAAGAAAAGATTAAAATAAAAGTAAATTTTTTTTTGTTAATCTCAAATTGGAGCTAGAAATGTATAGAAACAAGAAAAACTATAGATTAAACTGTTAAGAGATATTTAGATGTAAGCAATTATCTTGGAACTAATTTATGATTGGAAATTACGACGTCCTCTGATTAGCCACTCCTATTAGTGAAATAATGCTTGGTTAGTGTTGTTTTAATCTCAAATTAGAATCTCATCACAGAATACATTTTAATCCTATAATAAAGCATTCCATTCTATGATGATTGATTTACCACCAACTTTTCTGTATATGATGACAGATATATGATCTCAGAAGCAATCTGCAAAGGATCAATTAGCCCACACTAGCATGCCCAAGTGGCAATGGGATACAATTTTGAACAAATGAATAATAGAAACATGACACAATCCTTAATCAACATGATTATCTAACAAGTGCATGTAAATTTCTAAGAGAACTCTGCTGTATTTTGGGATGGAGTTAGAAGAGAATCAGCAGAGACCATGGTCTCTCCAAACTTTTGTTATTTTTTTTAATATCAATATGCTATTATAATTTTTGGTCTTTATATTTTTATTTTTGTGAACTTTATATCCTATTATAATTTTGTCTCTATATTGAAGATGAGATTGCTAAAAAGATTTACCTCATATATGATTATTGATTAATTTAACTTTATGAAACAACGATGAGCACAATTTAAGGAGTAAATGTTAATTCTTTTTATATTTGTTTGACAATATTAACTTTAAATATATCTTGTAACTTCTTAAATTTCTTGTATGTATTGTGCATTTGAAAATTTATTTTTTCTTTACAAAATTATACTTTTAAACTTTGTCCCCCTTATGCTTAATTCATGACTTTGTTCCAGATTGTATTGGTTTTGATCTTGTTTTTCTCCTTATTGTTTCTCTCTCTCCTATGGAGTAGGTCTCTAAGACTAAAACATGTTAACAGGTTATTAAATTGAAATTTTGAAATACTCTTTCTATATAAAACAATCTCTGCAAATTTTAAAAGACAATGTAAGATTTTAATGGACTCATAACAATCCTGCAGATTTTAAAATATTCTTTTTAAATGATATAAAAAATCCTGCAGATTTTAAAAGACTTTTTTTGAATGATATAAAATAATCTTTTAGATTTTAAAAGACTTTCTTTTTATAAGATTTCAAAGAACTCATTCAATCTTTTAGGAGACATTCAAAGAATTAAGAGAGTAAGACTCTTTATACATAAAAAAACCTACAGAATTAAAAAGACAATGTAAGATTTTAATAGACTTATAAGAGTCTTACAAATTTCAAAAGACTCTTTTTAAATGATATAAAAAATTCTGCTGATTTTAAAAGAATCTTTTGAAGTGACATAAAAATGTTCTCCAGATTTTATAAGATTTCAAACAACTCATTCAATTTTTTAGGAAACATTCAAAGAATTGAGAAAGAGATGAGAATACATTAAAAAAATAAGAAATGCGAATCCATAGAAATCTCATGTGATTTGAGAAAAAAATCTATTAATTCATTAAAAAAGTCTAACGAAATCCATTCTACAAAACAATCCATTAAAATTTGAAAGTTTTTAAATACAATGAGATTTTTTTTTTGTCATAGAAGAGATGGTAAATTTTATCATAATTAACTCACATAACTGCGATATGCCAAATTCAAATCCGGGACAACATTAATATCAGTATTTGTTAGTTGAGCTAGGACTTAAGAACACGATGAGACTTTTTATAAGTTTAAAAAAATTTGATTGAATACCAATAAATTTTTATATTTTATTTAAAAAATTTAAAGAATCCTAATTAAATAACTCAAAACTTATTTCAAATACAATAAAATTTTGAATGCATACCTCAAAATCTTTTCGTAAAAAATAATATTTTAAAATCTTAATTAAATACACCCCATTAAATTATTGGTATTTATCTGTCGTTTTTTAACTGTTTGTGTTTTGATTGATTTTTTGGTTTTGTGCATCTACTCATTTTTCTATTTGTAAAATTGGTTTCAAACCATAATACTAACAACCACTCCATTCATTGAACTTTATGTTGACCATTATAAAGAAGGGATCTAAATTATTTAATAAGTTAATGTTAAATTTCATATAACATAGAAAACTTATAAAAATAATATGCGGAATGTTATTTTATAAGCATATCAAATAGTATATGAGTAAAAAAAATCAAATAGTATATTGCTAATATTCCTTTCTCTATTAAGCCGAAATAGTTTCAATGGAATTAATTTTCCATATGAACCACATGCATTTAAAAAATATAAAAATAAAAAATGAAATGTAAATCAGCATGACGTGGTCAAACGTTCAATTATTGGTTGATGTGTATAGAAGAGGATACATTGAGAGATATAAGCTCTTCAAATGGATCTTCATATATCAAAAAATGAGTCCCATGGACCATAAAAGATAGAACAAAGAATTAAGAGTTGAATGAAAACGAATAAGCATCAAATATTGGTATTTTAGAATTAGATATAACAATTCCTTCAAAAAAGAATTAGGTCTAACAATAAGTATAATATGGACCGTAATTATATAAGTATTTATTTTTAGAAGAATAAACTTCATTTAAATGAAAATAAAAATAGTCCAATAAAAAATTATACATGAGAAAGTAGAAAACATGTTAACGTTACACATTTATATTTTAAAAGTCAATGAAAAATAATTAAATCAAAATTTTAATTCTAATAATCAAACTAATTTTTTTCCGCATATGGTCAATATTCAATAATAATGTAAGATTCACGGTCTTTAGTCTCATTCATTTAAAAATAATAATATTTATTGATGTTCGCTCATATCGACTATAAGAAATCTCTGATATAACCAATTCAACACAAGTCATATGTAAGGTTGAGATGGTAATGAATTTGATGATAGGCTCCATAAGATTCTTACTCAAAATACGGTACCAATAAGACGAGTCATTTGCTTCTTTCAACACCGCACCTAGGTAGAAAACAAACAATGTCACATTACGATGATGAACACTCTCACGGCGAAATCATTGATAAAACACAAAGAAAAAACTATGTGTGAAAATCCACTTAATTAAATAAAAACAAAAAATAAAATAACTTGACGAGATGATTAAAAAAAAAAAAGACTTTAAATCACCTCTCTAAAAAGTGAAGAGGAAGAGAGAACTAAACAACTCTGACAAATCAACTAACATAACATTTAAATAAACCAAAAAATCATTGAAAGCTTATCTAAATTATAATCATGAAATATTATTAACAAAAGTGTGTTGCTAACATGTGCCCTAAAGGAATTCGAAAGTAGAATTTTTATTTTTATTTTGGAAAAAAAAAAAATTTATAATGTTAAGGAGTTGCATACCCTTGTAATATTAAGGTACCGAGTTCAAATTTCATTGGAGACAGTTATAAAGTGATCATTAGTGCCCTTTGATTAATAAAAATTTATTCGTTTCTCATTTTTTTAAAATTGTTTTAAGGAGTTGAATAGACAATTTTCGAGTCTCTACTTTTGATTATGTGAAGCTTCTGGGCAAAATATTAACAGGCAGAAAACATAAATGTTTTTCTCTAAGAATGTTGATCCACAGCTCAGAGACAATATTGTGCAGCATACTACTTATACACCGGTTACAATAATGGGTAGATACCTAGATGCTAGTATTGTTCCGAGAAGGACTACTCAGGGGAAATTCAATCATATTATTGGAAAAATTCAAAATAAACTGAGTGGTTGGAAGCATCAGTGTCTTAGCTTTGCTGGTAGACTTACACTTACTAAATCTATTCTTAGCTACATCCCTTATTATCGTATGCAGTATGCCTAGCTTCCAAAGACTTTGTGTGATAAGATGGAGTAGATCTAGAGAGGCTCTTTATGTGGGGTTATACAGACCAAATTCGTAAACCTCACTTAGTTAGCTGGGAAACCTGTTGCTTGCCTAAAGTTGACGGAGGCTTGGGATTCAGAGCTCACACCAAATGAATGAAACTTTCCTTTTTGTGGAATTTGATTAATAGGCCAAACACCCTTTGGTGCAAGGTTCTATACAATAAGTATGGTAGGGATAGAGACCTCCGAGTTGCTATAGAGGGCCAACCATATGACTCCTTTTTATGGAAGGATTTGGTTGGTATTTGGGACAAGTTTCAGGGTCATATGTTTGACAATTGGGCAATGGACAACATATAAATTTTTGGCTTGATAAATGAATGTCGAACATCCATTCTCTCATGAACCTCTCTATTGATTTGATTATTGACACCACTCTTACTATTAAGGATGCGTTAACAAACACAAAGGCTTGAGATAATGTCTTCCTAAGCACTTATCTTCCTCTGAACACTGTAACCCAACTAATGGCTATTCTGACTCCCAAGGATGTGTGATGTACCAAATGTTATAGGGTAGTGTGGTACTAGTACCTGTCACTTCACTGTTCAGAGTGCTTATAATCTCCATAGGGGAAGTAGATTGTCCGTGGAGGGGAACTGGACTCGCTTTTGAAATTGGAAGGGGTCTCATAGAATTCAAACCTTAATTTTGCTTTCTTCCCATGAGCGTCTCCTCAAAAACTATCGTCGTAGTCGATGAGGTATCAGAGTGTATCTCCTACGTGTTTGGTGTGTGGGAATGGTGAAGAAATAACCAACCAAGTTATGAGGGATTGTGTTCATGCAACCCAAATTTGGATAAGGTTCGTGGATTCTAAATATATTACTAATTTTTTTCTTTGCTTTGCAAGGATTGAATTTTTGATAATCTAAACAACAAGCAGATGGGGTCGTACATCAATGAATGGCGAACAACTTTCATAGTTACTTGTTAGCACTTATGGATTTGGAGGAATAAAATTTCATAAGGGTTTTCAACACCCATACAACCAAACTCATGTGATTATCAACATGGCAAGTGAGATAGACCACTGGCAAAACATCAACTTTGTTGGTGGCCTTCAACAAATAGACACTATTTTCGTCGGAGGAAATGGTCTCATAAAGAATGAATGAAGCTCAATCGTGACAACACGCATAAAAGCTCGAATAACCTCTCTGGGTTGGCGGCCTTCTTCGGGACAGTAGTGAGAAGTGTTTGACCAGCTATGCACGCAAAAGTGGGACTTGTGAGGCCCTTCATGCTGAGATATGGGGTATGTACATGGATATGGATATCGCTCGCTATTAGGGGATCACACATGTTCAAGTGGAAAACAATTCATAGAGCCTTGTTAACATGGTGACAGGAAATTGTAATATGAATGGAGCAATCCCAATCTTAATTTGTCGCATTCGTGAGCTAAGGAACATGGATTGACATATTCAGATTAACCATATTTGGTGGGAAGAAAATCGATTAGCGGATTGACTAACAAATTTTAGTTTTTCTTTGAACTCTTTTGACTTATGTATTATAGAGTTCCCTCCTAAAGAACTCCAAAGACTCCTTCTTGATGACATTTTTTGCCCTTGCATGCCTCATAACATTCCTTTATTTTTATAATTTCTTGCGGGTTTTGCCCTTTTTGTATACAAAAAAAAAATTAACTAAATTAAAACATGAATCATGCTAACAAGTGTCTTAAAAACACCCATTAAGAAATCAAAAAGGAAAGAAAAAAAAACTTTATTTAAAAAAAACTACTTTTTAAAATTTCAAGATATTGAATACACGCATCCCAACATTTTTTTTGATTGTTTATCAAATATCTTTAGGACACTTGTTAGCATTTTCTCTTAAAACATAGCTTACTTTTTGGATATATACTATATACGTTAGTCTCGGAGCGAGTAGAACCACATGAGCTTAAATTTTTTTTATATCATCTCATTCAAATACTTTTGAATAAATAACATACTTTTTTTCGTAAAAATATGTAATAAATTAAAATTAAAAAAAAAAATTTCAACGTCATTAAAAAAAACAAGGATACTTATACCAGCAGATTTTTATAGGTTTTTACTTTTAGATATTTACAAAACCCTTTCAACAAAAAAAAAAACATTAACAATACCCAAAGTAGTCTATTTAGCATTTAATTATTGTATCAGGTGTGAACATAGTTGCGTCCTGTTTGGTTTTGGCCATAATAACTCCAAACTACGAAGAGCTACAAATAAATTTTGATTTGCACGTCATTGTACCGACCACCTTCGTCCCAATATGAAAACAACTCCTTTCACACAACAACATCAATAATATTAATAGTAGTAGGTAAACTACACCGGTACTCTTTTAATTTAATTTAGAGTTTTAAATAACTCATTTATCTTTTGTTTTTGTCAAATTAATTTTTTTATTTTTTAATTATTTACATGTCAATATTTTATATAAATATTTCAGTCGGACAGTTTTAATGTTTTTGAAAATTATGTTCGAATTTAAAAAATTGGATCTTTAATAAAATAAATGCAATTTTAATAATTATAAATTATTTTAAAATATAATATTTTTATCGAATGAAACATAAAAAACTTAAACTATTTTATTTAAATTCATCAAAATAAGTAAATTGTAAATAATATATAACTACAACTTTAAATTAATACTAGTCTTTTAACTATTTAAAAAGAGTGATAATTCTAACACTTTTTTGAAGCAAACGCATAATTTTGAAAGATACTACCAAATAATCACATTTCAAAAGAAATTAATCACACATTCTTAATCATATTTCATAGTTTTCAAAGATGCTACTGAATAACAACATTCTTAATCATTTTTGTTTTCTTAAAACAAACTTCTTAATCGTAAAATATTTTTTCATTGACGACCAATTCATTAACTAAAAGAGAATCCAATAAAATCTAATGCAATGAGTCATTTCCTCTACAATAAATCAAATCTTATTAGAATTGAGTATTTTTTTTAGTTCTATGATTTTTTTTAATCAATGTATCACAATTATAATAAATAAATAAAAAATTTAGAATCCTAGTAATTTTGAGCTCTATGGTCTAGATTGCACAGGGCAATTTTCAAACATGTACTCCACCTCATAGTACTATGATTCGACCACCATTAATGACAACAAAATCACATTTTTTAGACATTAATGAATTAATGTCTAAATATTATAATTTAGACATTATTGATGATTTGAATATGTACTTTACCTTTTTAAATGATCAAGTAAAACTTTTGAATGCAAAATCTTCCGGTCAAAAAGAAAGAAAAAAAAGGAAGTATTTTAATTTTTTGAATGATCAAGTAAAACTTTTGATAAAAACCTACCGAGAAATAGAGTAAAATTAAAAGTTTGTTCGATCTTGTAAATATTTTTAAGATAAATAATTAATTTGATAAAAAAATAAAATTAACTTGAAATTTTAAATTAAATTAAAAAATCTTGACATAATTTTTTTATAAGAATAAAAATATTCTATCTAAAATGAATTATAAGTAAAAATAAATCAAATTACGTATTACAAAATGCAGTTGATTATATTTAATATATGTAATCCTAATAAAAAAAATTAAAATTTATTGTTCAAATTATTATAATTAATAAATTGAGTCGTTGAAAATATAAAAAATTACAATAAATGAAGGATAGTTTATAAATATTATTATTAAGAGTAGTTATTAATAGTGTTTGGTAGTATGATCAGTGGCGGATCTTGAACTATAATATTGGGTAACCAAATATTAAAAACTTGAATGGATAAATAAAAAGTATAATATTTTATTGTATATAAGAATTTAAAATTGTAAACTTACAAAAATATATTGGAGAGAGAGGTAGTAAATCAAATTTTAGTTAATATTTTTAATAATTAAAAATTAGTTGGAACTTATGTTGGAAAATTTATTTTATTTTATAATTATAGTAGTTATTTTTGTAATTTTTTTTATAAACTATTCCATCGATTTTTTTATAATACACGTCTATATTATAATTTAGTCTACAAAAAAAATTGGGCCTAATAAAAAAAATGCAATTTTAATAATTAAAAAAATTAATAAAATAAATTTTAGTCCATATACACATATCAATACAATGAGGATCTACACATACCAATCTTCATGTTATTTGGTTATATATATTATCTTCACATATTAGATTGAAACATATATCTCGGCAACATAATTCAACAACTGCAATTCAACTCACAAAATACAAGAATTCAAAATTAAAACAACATACACCACAACTACGTCAATATCTATGTTAAAATTTTAACTATAAATTTTAAATTTTTTTCAAATTTTTTTAGATATTATTTTCTTATAAATTTTAACTATTTCTATATATTCAATCAAATTCTAAGTAAAAAAAGTTTTTTAGATGAAAATTCATGTGTCCTTATAGAAGTATTTTTAAAAAGATTAGAGAAAATTTTAGAGTGAACGTGGCCACCCTATGTCCCAACAAATATCGGCCATGATAAATGTTAGAGTACCATCTTAATAGATTGTTTATCGTAATATTTAGAAGTTATTCAAAACATTAATGACAATCGAAATACTTTTTAGAAGTATATAATTCAACAATCTTTTTAGATTTTACAATTGAGAAGATAACTCATATTCAATTCGAAAAAAAAAAAATTAAATTTAAAATTTAACCAATTTGAACACACACTAAATCAAATTACCGTGTCAAAGAGTAAAAATAAAAAGAAAGATATTTTCCGTTGTTATATTTCACTATAAATAAATATTGTATGAAAATTTTACTTATTCGGACAGGAGTAATCCATAAGTTTTTTAAACTTATCAATATCATGTCAAGAACAAGAAAGGTTTTTATTTATTTTTTGACTCGATAAAGATTTATATTGTTTTTAATGCAATACCATAATTACTAATTATTGGATCAGAAAACGATTTCACCGTTTTCAATCTCACATTATCTTTTATAATGAAAATAAACGTTAATTAATACTCCATCTGATTTCAAATATTTCTTAAAATAATTAAATTATTTAATCATTTTATGGATATTAAGAAAGTGTATAAATAAATAAAAAATACTGTTTTTATCAAATTATCTTTATCAGATATGGATGTATTATCAATATCATTAATACATAGTAAAAAATATTTTATTATAATTATAAATAAGTAAATTATTTAAATACAAATAAAATATAAAAGAAAATAAATTAATAAAAATTTATATATTTAATAAATATCAACTTTTGACTCAATTTTTTTAATTATTAAGACCAGAGAGAGAGTAACTCTTTAAACAACATTCTTTTTGGGGAAAAGAACCGACATTATAATAATTGATTGATACCAGTTGTAAGCATATACTGGTTGGATACTCTGTCCTTTTAGTTTTCCCTTTCATTTCTTTCTATAAATACATCGATTCTTCAAATCCATTCCATAACTGTTACAACACTCAAAACCATAAAAACCCAAATAACTCCTTTGAAATAACACATTCGAAAATGGAGTTTCAAGGGTCAATTTTAATTAAGTTTATCTTGCTGCTGCAATGTTTTTCTTTTCTATGTGCTTCACAATCACAAGATTTTGATTTCTTCTACTTCGTTCAACAGGTAATATAAATTTAACACAATCACCATCGAGGTGCTATGATTTTGTCAAATTCATTTTTGATTTAAACATATACTTTATTTGTTGTTGTTGTAAAGAATATACATTAAATAACAATTTGAGATTTTGAATTTGTAGTGGCCAGGATCATACTGTGACTCTAAAAAGAGTTGTTGTTACCCAACAACCGGGAAGCCTGCGGCAGATTTTAGCATTCATGGTTTATGGCCTAATTACAAGGATGGTACATACCCATCTAACTGTGATCCTAGTAAACCATTTGATGAATCTCAGGTATTTCATTTTGCACCAATTGAATTTTTCATATTACATTGTAGTTTGCAAAGTTTTCAATTTTTTATTTTTATTTTATTAATTTAGAAGACATGACAACCTTAACAAAAACAAAAATGATCATTTATTAATAAATTAGGACTTTTCCTTCCCATCGAATACAAACTCATTAAATCATAAACTTTCATAACACCAATATCCTTGAGTGATTGGAATGCCTAAATATTTAATCATTATAAATGAATTTTTAATTATTACTTTGCTATTAAAAAAATTATAAATGAACTTTTATTAAACACGTCAACATACAAGTGAATTTATTTTTTTAATGGTTATAAATAAGGTAACTAGTTAAACACGTTTTGTAACCACAAAAAGACCATTTTATCTTATTTACAAGTCATTATAAAAATGTGGTTGTCTTTATGTTCCATCATCACAAAGACAAACATTTTCTGAATGCCGTTCAAGTTTCCGCTAGAATAATAGGACATCAGTTTATACCCTTTCTGTTTGTCTTCATGAAAATTTTCAACTTTATGCTAAACTTTTAATTAAATATCGTGACATAACTTGTACGTAGATCCTTGAAAAAAAAATCTTGTAAGTAGAGAATACATTAAATTGTCAGCAAAAAAAAAAACATAAAAGATAATATGTTAAATTTTTTTTTTAATCACAAATTAGAATCTAAAAAGCAAAAAAAAAAAAATTATCCAATAAAATATTTCATTCAATCTTTTTTATAACAAAAATTTATATATCTAATTTAAAATATAGACTGAATACATTAATTTTCTCTAGTGAGTAATTTATTTGTGTGACTATTAACTTACCACTAAATTGGCTTTTCACATGATGACAGATTTCTGGTCTGACCAGCTCTTTGCAAAAGAACTGGCCCACATTAGCATGCCCAAGTGGCGATGGAATTAAATTTTGGACCCATGAATGGGAGAAACATGGTACATGTTCAGAATCAGTTCTTAATCAACATGACTATTTTGAAACAACTCTCAACTTGAAACAAAAAGCCAACCTCCTCCAAGCTCTTACAAGTGCAGGTAAATATCCATAATTTTGTTAGCTTAAGGACTAAATAGGTGTTCTATAAATTTTTTATATATTTTTATTCTAAAACTTTTTAAATTTATAAAAATGATCCAACTTTAAATAAAAAATATAAAATGACCCAACATGACCAAATGACTAACAGCATGCATTGTGTTTCAGGAATAAATGCTGATGGAGGATCCTACAGCTTGAGCAACATTAAAACGGCTATACAAGATGGAGTTGGATTTGCTCCATTTATTGAATGCAATGTGGATTCATCTGGTAATAGCCAGCTATACCAAGTTTATTTGTGTGTCGACACTTCTGGATCAGACTTCATTGATTGCCCTATCTTCCCCCATGGAAGATGTGGATCTGAAATTGAGTTCTCAACTTTTTAAGTTTGAGTCTAAAGACAATAATATATATCTATCTTAATGAAATTTGTTTAGTTGTAATCCTTTTCATGTATCTAAGAATGGTGATAATTGAATATGAATATTATTGAAAGTTTATATATATAATCTTGGTCCACAATATTGTATTCTTTTTGTCTAAATTGAGTCAAAGCATGCACTTGAGAAACCATGGGAATGGTGTTTTTGTATGCCTTCCCATATAACACCATTCCCATGTCAAAATCAATTAACTCATTTAAAATTAATTTTGTTCTAATAATAGAGCCAAACATACGCTTAATGGTTGAATTCTTTCTAATTATTTAAAATTAATTATCTTGAGCTAATTAGCAACACTAGAGCATTGTAAATATTAGGCTAGAAGCTTAAAAATTTATGTTAAAGCTTGATCCACTTCGGAGACCATCAGATACTAATCTAGTATCTAACTGCATAACACAATGCCTAGCTGTAGAAAATTAACGCTCAAAATTAGATTAATTAAAATTTGATTGATAGACGTCATTAATCACTTAATGTACTTTATTAACTAACTATGTGAAAACCATTAACTACATAATCAAAAATATACACGATACTACAATAGACAAAATTCAAAGATTTTTTTTTTTTTGTAAAAATTGAACTGATATATCAAAATCACCTAATTTTTTCTGTTAACTAATTTTTTGCACACCATTAAAATTAAATTTAGTTCACCCACTTAATTGAAGCTTTTATTCAAGATTAAACTTGAAAATAAAAGATTTAATAAACTTTCAACTGACTATACTGTTATGGACGATTATATGAAGTTAAGATATTATTAATAAAAACAATTATAGTGAAATGTGATATGTAAGTGGATATAATTAAAGATTTACAACCTTGAGATTTTCGCTATATGCTTCAGTACCAGAACGTTATCCTTTGCATCTTTTCTCTTTATCTAACCTGACCCAATTAAAACCTTCATCTTACAATCCAAAAAAGAATTTTTATATTCTACTTTCAAACCAAAACGAATTTTTATAACCACCTTTCAAACTAGAAAAAAAATTTACAACCACCTTGTTATAAGAATGATCCACAAATATAATGAAAAGAGTTTAGAGTTTTGCTTGAAAGAAGAGTTTCAGAACCTGTACTTAAATGAACAAGTGTAGATAGAATGTCAATTGAACTTCTGTCTTATCTTTCGATTGATCTTCAATTTAAAATGATAAGAGACTTTGAATATTTAGTTTAAACTGAATATAGTCGTTGTTCAGTTTTACCATGTGTCAATTATTTTCTTTGAAACAATATCTTTGCTTGCACTTATATCCCGAACGTTCTTGTTTAAACTAGAACGTTCTCTTTTGAGTCTTGAATAAAGCCTGAGCAAGAAGAATGAGATGATTTGTCATATGAATCTTGAAATAATTTTTCTTCAAAGTTTATTCTTGTTATTTTATTGAACCGATAAAATATTTATGAGTGCAATGAGCGTGTTCATTGTGATAACATTATTTCATCATAATTGAGAATGTGCTATTCTATATGAGAGTTTATATTTTTGTTGAAGCAATATTTTCCAAGATGTCTCTTGGTGTTTGCACATATTGTATCTAGTCTATCAAGTATCACTGAGATATTTTCTTATAAACATGAATGTACTAGACATGTTCTTCATGAAGATGTTATTTTGAAGATTCAACAATTATTCTCTTGAAGAATTACTATATTATATGATATATTTCTTTTGAGATTCCTTTATAAAATTTTTTTTTTAATTTCTTTATTGATCTTCTAATATATATGTGAATCCATAATATGTCTATTGGACATATTTCCCAAGGTTTCAAATTATTATTTTGAGCATTCTCTTTATTCTTAGGTCCAAAATGTTTTGAATAGTTATTGCACTTGATTCTTGAGACAACTTTTGACTTGTTTGATTCTCATAGATGCATAAAATTATTTATAATAGTACTAACATAGTGTAGGTGCAATAACTATGATGTATTCGACCATTATTTCTTTGGCGTGATGAGATTATTTTTATTGTCATTTAGACAAACATTTATATCAATAAATGATAATTTTCTTGAATTAATTTTTCAAGGACTCCGTTGTAAAGGTTGTTAATTGTCCTTATATCATTGCATGACCTCTTTTAAAAACCCATTCAAGATTATTCTCAAACCTTAAGGGTTCGTTTGATAGACAGGATATGATAGAGACATGATATGATAAAGAGCATGGTAGAAACATAATATGATATTGACAAGATAAGGAATTATCATGTCATGTGTTTGATGTGCACATGATAACAAACCTGATAAAATTAGTTTATCATATCTAGCGTTTGATACACAACAAATAACCAAATGATATGATTTATATTGTGATAAAATGAGAAATTTGTCCTTGTAATCTATTTAATTTTGTTTTCTTTCAAAATAACATTTATATATATATATATATATATAGTCACTTGTTATTCAATAGTTACTAGTTCATCTTCTTTCAACCTACCATCAATATGCAAGAGAACACACAACAGTCAAAATGATCTAATATCCATGCGAAGTTGATTAACACATGTTGTTGGAACTAAGTTGGTTTAATACTTAGAGTTTTGATGTTAACAAAAGTATTTTATGAAAATAATATATTTGACTTCACACAGTATGAAAGAAGATTCATGTTTTTGAAGACAGTCTAAAATAAGATTTGATTTAAATTTATAATTGAAGAAAGTCTTTGACCAAATTGAAAATAAAATATGGTCAATATTTGAAGAAGATATGATCAACATCTTATCAACAATAAGATATGAATTATTTACAAGAAGATTTCATCAAGATTATCTACAAGAAGATATGAATTATTTATAAGAAGATTTGATCAAGGTTTATCACAAGAAGATATGAATTATTTACAAGAAGATTTGATCAAGATTTATCACAAGATGATATGAATTATTTACAAGAAGATATGATTAAGAATTGTCACAAGAACATATGAATTATTTACAAGAAGATTTGATCAAGATTTATCTACAAAAATATATGAATTATTTACAAGAAGATATGATTAAGAATTGTTTACAAGAAGAAACACTCACAAGAAGATACATTTATTATTTGCAAAGATATGACTCATATTTTGACAAAGTACAAAATACTGAATTGGACTTAGTCAAATTACTACTTGTGAAAGTTCAAGAACCAGTCCAACACTATGTTCTCACCCAAATCAAAGCAAGCAATATGAAGAAAGTTTCATCTGAAGAATTTTGCGAAAGCAATCTCAACAAACTACGAACAATACTAATTTGAAGAAATTACAAACTCCATTTGAACAAAATATAAACAATATCAATATAAAGAATTTACAAACTCAATCTGAACAAAATATGAACATAATCAATCTGTAGAATTTACAAACTCAATCTGAGCAAAATATGAACATAAACAATCTAGAAGAACTACTTAAATTGGATTCAAAAATAAAGAATTGGCTAAAAAACATATTATCAAAAAACATCTTGTTCATAATTATTTTTGAATAAAATCATTCTTGACCAAGCTAGGAATGAAGATACGATTCAGAATTAAACAAAGACTAAATTGAACCATAATTTTATCTATAAATAGATACTCAAGGCTTAAGAAGAAGATCATCGAAAAACCATAAAAGAGTAGAAGAACTCAAACTCAAAATTTCAAATTCATCTTAGAGTTTAAAGAGAGAAACACTTGTTCGAATGAGAAATATTTTCTAAGTGTTCTTTTTAGAGTGTGATAGTCATTGTTATAATCAGCTTATTAGAAGCAACTACTTAAGTTCCAAATATTTGTATTCAAATCCGATAGTGGTGTTAGTGTGTCTTTAACAATCTAGGATTGTCAGATTGTGTGAATAAGACTTGGCTGATAGAGTTAAGGTGTGTGTATTCCTCAAAAGTTTGGGGTTGTCAGGCTGTTTGAGAAGACTAGCTTGGAGGGTCAGGTGTTTTGTACCTCAAGTTGTTGAATTAGTGGATATCCTTCCGAGTGAAGCGATTAGATGTAGTCAAGTTAGTGGTGAACCACGATAAATTACTTGTGTCATTTTATTCATGCACTCTTTAATTTTGTTATTGCTTCTACTCCAAGTAAATCATCAAGTCTGAACTCGTTTAATCAAATAATGAAAAAGTTATCAACTTAGTGAAATACAATTCAACTCCCATTCTTTTGTTTGCACCTTCACATGTGACATCATCTCGATTGATCAAACTCTCTAAAAAATTTCCCCTTAATCCCTCTCTATCAATTAGTCGATTTCTAATGGTATGATATTCATAAAATCACATTGAAGAATGACTTACTATCATAAAAATTGCTAAGCACAATGTCCAAACATCTCTAAAAACATTTGCTCTAACATTAGATATAGCATCACATCATTTGATTCTTGTGAATTCATATTTACCTATATATAAAAGTATCAACATTATTATTAGGCTTAAATGCAATTTTAGTCCCTATAGTTTTACTGATTCACGAAATTGGTCCTTCTATTTTAAAAGTCGACAGTTTTGGTTCCTCCCTCTGATTTTTTAACTAAAAAATGATGACGTGAGATGTTTCAAATAACGAGACATATGATAAGATGATGTAGAATGATTAATACCTATGAAATTGAAATAAAATGCCATAAAAACTTAGATTTCAACTTCAGAAATTTTTCATATTTTTAATTTAATTAATGATATATGAATAATTAATGCATCTAGATGGTTCTATATTATAAAACTGTATGTCACGTCATTAAAAATATGTCAAATCGTCATTTTTTAGTTTAAAAATATGAGAAAGGGAACAAAATTGTCGACTTTTAAAATAGGGGACCAAAACTGCAATTAAGCCTTATTGTTGTTATTGTTGTTCTTGTTGTGTTGTTGTGTTGTTGTTGTTTTGTTGTTGTTGTTGTGTTGTTGTTGTTTTGTTGTTGTTGTTGTAATAATAGAGGAACTAAAACTGCAATTAAGCCTTATTGTTGTTGTTATATCTATATAAAAAACAAGTAACATAAAACTCAAACATCAAAGATGATAGAGAAAAAAGGACAAATATGAACAAAAAAAAAACAATTAGAAATCTTCTGAATCAAAGTTTATTTTTTCAACCTTTCAATATGAACACAATCATAACATTTATCATGTTGTAGAATAAAATAAATCAGAAAACATCAGAGCAAATATGAAAAGAGAAAATCAACCAAACATCAACAACAGAAAACAATCATAAAATTAGAGGAATAATAAATTAAGAGAAAGTCAATCCAACGTCAACAATCATAAAATCATTCCAACATCAACAACAGAAGAAAAAAAAATCATGATCTCAAAGGAAATCAAAACATTATTTCATCAACACAATAAGAAAATTAAAGGAAATTAGGGACGGTGGAAAAGAGCACGACGTGGAAGTGGAGAGGGTGAAGAGAGTAGTGGAGAGGAAAGCGCGGTGGAGAGTGAGGGGAAAGGAACACCACACGTTGAGGGTTGAGAAGAAGGGAGAAACTTGAGGGTGGGAAATAGCAAAAATGAGAAAATATTTCTTAACTATTATCGGGTTGAAAAAACATTACTTCAACCTACCTTAAATTAAGCATCAAAACAAAAAAATATAATAGGATATGATAAGTGTATCATATCATAGCTCCTTATCTTAACAATCAAATAGACCCTAAAGCTTTCAATACAAAACTCAATGTGAGTTTCGATGCTCTACTTCGTGAATAATCTAGTGTAGTTTGGGATAAAAGATCTTCTATAATGATCCTTCAAATATGAATCTTTATGTGATTAATAAGACTTTAAGACTTTATACAACGAGTTTCTCATCCTCTCAATTAATTATCTTGAGGTTTAAAAAACAGTCTTCTAGAATATCTTGAAGAAGCTTATGAAACTATTTTTGTAATCATTTGATGCTACTTTGATTTTTTTTCATTATTGAGTATGGACTTGTTGATGTGAGTGACTTCTAACTTATTCACTTTTTTGTTCTTTAAATAAAACTAAAGTGCAATTATCAATAGATCACCATTCATATAACTGAACATTTACTCTATAAGACTTGCTGTCATTAAAACATATATAAAAATTGTATTGTCCTCAACAAAACTAATTGGAGAAGATAAACTAAAAATTGTAACCTAAATTTGTGAAGAATAATAAAAGGAACAAAAAGAAAAAATAAATCTTCCAAGGAGATTTTAGCTCAAATCATAGTACTATTGGAGATGAGTGAGAGCTTGTCTTGCTGGATGTTGGGAGGAAAAACGAAAGCAAATAAAAAAAAAAAAAAAGCTTTTACAAATAAGGAGACAAGCAGCAAAGATCGTAAGAAATTAAAAAAATTGAAAAAAAATTCACCTAAGGTCTAATTAAAAACATATTTTTATGTTAATTTATCAATTAATTCAACGTCTAATTTTAATAAACATTTTAAATTTAATCTACTAACTTATTCACTATCTATTATATCAACTATAGTTTATCCATCATTTGTTATAAACTCATTCACTTTTAATTGGTTTATCCATACTTCACTATACATTAATCACAATTATTATCTTTAGATCTGATCTATATTACTCGATTAAATTTTTTTATAAGAGACAAATAAAATATAAATAAGTCAACAAAATTTGTTATATATAAATTAAATGAATCAAATTTTGTTAACTTATTTATATCTTATTGCCTCTTATAAAAAATTAAATGTAATATTATTTTTATTATTATTATTATTATTATTATTATTATTATTATTATTATTATTATTATCCAACACGTAATCCATACAATTAATGTATCGGGGATTTAACATGTGGACGCTTCGTGGTTGTCGTTAGTTGTGTTACTCTTCACGTGCATGAACGGGTATCGAAGCTTCCAATTACAATTTACAACGCGTCGATCTCACCCAATAAACTAAAAAGATTTAATGTGAGCAACTCCTTTTAAAAAATGGTTGTAATTTTCTGCATGCACATGTTATTAACTATGAGTTTTATAATATTAATTATGTGATTAGTTATGAGTGTTATAATATTTATTTATTTTATTAATTTTTTATTTTAAATGAATCAATTAAAACTATATTTGTTTCATTTTATATATGTTCTTAATTTGTGGTCCTGTGGTCTATTATTTGTAAAGAAAATTTTCAATTGGTTTTTCCCTTCATTATTTTCTTTGCGAAATCGTTTTAAATAAGAAGAGATGCTTCCAACGAACTTGGGCCTCTCCAGTAATGTGAACCGAGAAAACATGATTGAAACATGCAAGATCATGACCTTCAACCAAGGAAATAAACGCTTTTACACACACACACACACATATATATATATACATACATGGATATGATGTTCATAAACAATCCTAACTCCATATGCGTTTCATTTTAAATTTTTTTAGTCCTCATCGGATTGAGTCAAAAAAAATTATAAGAAGAAACATATTTCAAGTTGTATTAGATGCTAGAATTATTTACCCCTATTTATCCTAAAATATATGTTTACTAAAAACCCACATAATAATAAGTATAAAATACTTACTTGTTAAGAGTATAATATTAAGATATGATTTTAATTTTATAAAAAAAACAAACTTTGATCTATTTGATTTTCATAATTTGTTTATTATATCAAAGAGGGAGTTGTTTTTTTTTTTTTTTTTTTTTT
>JBBPBQ010000004.1:9209328-9290589 GCA_037974755.1 Cicer yamashitae
TTTTGGGTTTTTAAAGCATTCTTCTTTCTGATTTTCTTGATTATGACTTTTTTATTTTAATTTAGGTTTTGTAATATGAAATTAATGTTATTTATTTTAAATTCAAGTTTGTCAAAACAACATTAAAATATCCTAGTGAGTACGTTAATTCAAAGATTTTGGAAGACCAAACTTAAATGAAGAACCAAAATTGAAGAATCTAAATTAATACGAATAGAATCTAATAAGAAATTTTTACAAGGATTAAAATCATATTCGTTCAATATTACAGAGAACACAAACACTATTAACCTTTGTAAAATTAATTTTAGTTAAAAGTGAGTTAAATGTAAAATGATTATGTTTGAATATATTTATCTAAAATTGAGTTGAACAATAATTTTAGTGTAAAAAATACTTTTAGACTCAAAAGCCGCAAATTGTAGCTTTGACGTAAAATCAATATGCATGAAAACTGTCAGGTTCTCTTAGACCATATAATATATTTAGTGTTTTGAGTGATGTCAAACTATATTTACTTAGATTAGATGGCATGTAGATGCATTTGTTAATTATCCTTTCTCAACCATGGGTGAAACTAATTTGAATTAGAAAAAATACATGAAAAATCATATATTAGCATGCATAAACTTTGTTGCAAGTTCATATCGTATTAACACACTTTGAAAGACAATAAAACTCATTTTCTAAGTGTTTTTTAACTTTATAAATCAACTCACATTTTTGTAAATCGACTCACAGAGGTCTATAACTCAATTTTGATGTTCTAGACCTTGTGAATCGACTCACAATAATGCAGTTTTGAAATCTTAATTTTAAGACTCGTGTAAGTTGACTCACATCCTCTGTGAACCAACTTACAAGGTCTGCAGAGTTAAAATTTGATAGTTTTATGACAATTATGCGATAGTTATAAAGTTGTTATTCACTTAAAAACATCAGTCTTTAGCCAATCTTTTCATGTATCATATATAAACTTTTATGAAGCTTTTGTTGCATTAAGAACACTTTCACTCATTCGAAAAAATTCATGCATTCAAGAACATAATCTTAGATTGAACACTATTTCTGATTCAAGTGAGATTTTGTGCGAGAAATAACATAGAGGGGATATTTGTGTTGGGGTGATTATTCCTAACACAAATCATCGAGGGAATGTCAACTGATGTTGTGTTGAAGGGTTGAAGGGGGGATATCTTTAGTTTTTCTAGAGAGGGATTTCCTCTAGAATTCTATCTTGTAAGAGGTGAAAAGGGTTCTTCTTCTTGAAGAAAAGGGTTCATATTTATTTGGAGGATTGTTCCAAGATTTATAGTTTTAATTAAGAGTGTTTAGAGAAGAAGGAATTGGTGTACGTGTTGTAACAATTGTCGATGGATCTTGTAAATGTTCAAATTGAATACTACCTCTGATCCTTTTTAGAAGAGACAATCAACTTGTAATTTGGTCAACAAAAGTTGATGTATTTTGGTTCATATTATGGACCAAATACATCAACTTTTGTATGTGAACCAAATTATAACTCAATGGTCTCTTATAAAAAGGACCGTATGGAGTATAAAGGAAGAAACTCTCATTTTTTTCAATTAAGATGAATGTACTCTACATGCGAGGACGAAGTATATGAATCAGTACAAATCAATATGTGTTTTTCTCTTTCCTTTAACTCATTTAATTTTTGCAATTTCGTTCTTTATCAATTTCTTATCTTGGAGTTTGGAGGCAAAAAGTCAATTTTCTAGTTTGTATGATTGAAAGATTAAGAACATAGAAAAATTTGTTCGGCATCAATTGTATGTTTGAATTGTTGAAATAAAATCTATTTTGAATTCAGATTCATTCTTAATAGAAGTTTATGTTTGTCTCTGAGTTTCTATCTTTGTCCAATCATTTAGTGTTTTAGTACTCTTCACAACTTTGATTGAATAACAAGTGTTTTCAAACCATCCAATCAAAGACTATTTCTTGTGTAAATTCTTGAGTGATTCAATTGTGTTGATTCATTGCAATGTCATAAGCCTTTTTCAATATGAAATTATACGCATTAATTTCTATCATGATAAAAAAAATTTCGCAATGTAATTGATTAAACTCTAAAAAAAAGAAGAACTATACTCAACTCCCTTCTAAAGTTTATAGGTCATTTTAATTAACGATGCAATATATATATTAAATTTTCTATTAAGTTATGTATAATGAGTTCTATTTGAATTTCAATAGATAAAAATAATATATTGAAAAATGTGTATACCTCGCACCATTGTTAGTTATTTGATGTTGAAGCATTTCTTAACCGTTACAATCTCTATTTTTATGGTGTAAGTTTTTAATGAGATTTTTGGCTTAATGAACCGAAACAAACAAACTACACCCTTATTTATAGTTTCTGCCCATCCCAGAAATTGCTTGTTCAATTAGGAAAATATGAGGGGAAGCATAAAAGACCGCATATGACAATAATCAATATTTTCTCACTTGTCCTATACATTCTATCAATTACAATAATAAAAACAAAGCACATGCATCATAGCAACAAATCTTCTATAATGTACTATCTTATATGTATCAGAATGCATTGTGCCTCTAACTAAACGTATAACTTAATGAAAAACTATTAATCTCTATATCTATTTTGGTTATAAATTTAAAAGATATTTTGTAATAATCAAATGAGGACACTTAAGAAATTAAAATGACAAAAATATCACATATAGCGTTTCATAAAATCAAAATTGTTCTTACAACGAAAATTAGATTATAGGGATCAAGTCTCATCCCATCTACATTCCTTAAATTTCGATGGTGGTATGTCTTTTGTCAAATGATCAATAATAATCAATTCACTCCTAATATGTTCAATAATAGTTGTTTGATCTTTCAGACGTTCTCTTATGGCTAAATAGTTAATGTCGATATGTTTGTTTCGACTATCACTTTTGTTATTTTTACCATAAACATTGCAGTTGAGTTGTCACAATACCTCTTTAATTGACTTAGAAATTCAATTAAAAGTGCATAATGTAAAAGATTTGGAAGTAAAATTGTGAGTAAAAGTAAATGAAGTAAAAGATTGGATTGAAATTTTGGCATAATTGAAATTGTTTGAATGGTAAAAATTACAAAAAAAAAATTTAAAGACATGGAAGATATGCTTAAATTCTAAAAAAATCTGAATATGTTTCTAGTTTTAAAGTAGGATAAAAAATTAAGTATCCGACTCTTGTTCATTAAAAATTTTTATTTATAAAAAAAATGATTTCACCAAAAACACGTCTTAGATTGAAACATAGTCAATCTAGCTGTCGCGGGCCTATGAATATTGAATGCATATCTATAATTGATCTTCGTTGCTTTTTTACCTCCCTTATTGTCTACAATCATACAATTTATTAAAACGTTGGTTTTACATTGACTTTAACATGACTTCTTTATTGATAATTGTCTAAATTCTTTGTTGGTAGACTTTAAAATTTTCATAATAACATATATGAAGACAGTGTAACCTCCGCACACAATTAAATGATAAATATTTTGTGTCACAAACATACCCTAAACAAGTGCGCTATCTAAATATGTTGGAATATAGTATGTTATTGTGTGAATTTAAAAATTTGTCGAAGTCCTACATTAGAAAAAACTTTTTTTTGTAAATTCAAGTGGAAAGAAACATGTTTTTTAAAATTCAAGTTCCACATTGAAAAACTTTTATTTTGAGTAGTTTTCAACTCTTAATATGTTAAAATCTCACATTGGTTAGAAATCATATGTGAGTTTGCTTCCATCACTATATAATGAGTTTCAAACTATTGTGAAAAGTACACTAAAGTTGGATGCATTTCCCAACTTTCTCTTTTCTCTCTTTTCTATTCTGCTCGACTGATTTCCGAGCCACTTCTCCCCTTCGTTTCTGTCCCTTCGATTTTTAGAGCGGTTATTATGTCGTAGATCCTTTGTTTTTAGAGCATTTGTTATGTCGTAGTCCCTTCGATTTTTTGAGCGGTTGTTATGCCGTAGTCCCTTCGATTTTTTGAGCGGTTGTTATGCCGTAGTCCCTTTCATTTTTCGAGCGGTTGTTATGCCGTAGTTCCATCGATTTTTCAGTGGTCTTAGTACCACTATCCTTTTAGAGCGGTTTTTATGCCGTAGTCCAGTCGATTTTTAGTGGTCCTAATACCACTATGAGCGGGTTTTGTGCCATAGTCTTTTATAGTTGTTTTGTGTGCTGTAATCTTTTAGAGCGGTTTTTTGTCGTAGTCCATTTGATTTATGAGTGGTCATAGTACCATATTACGAGTGACTTTAGATGTCATATTAAGAGTGGCTTTAACCGCCATATTGAGAGATACAGTAAACATGAGCTCTGTTTTATCTTGGGGACTTCGTGATTGATAGTCTGCCTTGCACAATTTGGATAGTGCCGCGAAACGTCTTAAAAAGAGCGACATAATCCGCAACTCAACCAATAATATCTTCGGTGACATAAATTGTGATTTTTAAACAGTTTTTTAAAACTAAAAAACAACGAAATAAATATAGACGAACAAAAATTAGAAACCATTTAATCTCTTGCCACCCTCCCACCACACGACAAAGTCGAATTTCCCAATGTAATCAAACTAATTAATTAAAGCAACTCACCCTTTTATCGTTTTCTTCAATTCCTCCAAGCCTGCAATACAATACAATACAACAACGTCATTTTTATTCTTAGGTGAGATGTCAATAACACATGGCAATGCTTCGCTTCATATGCCAAACCATCAACCATACACGTAGATACAATAAATAATCAAAGCTACCAACAATTTTTGTTGCCTAACTAAATATAAAAAAATTGAAGAATGCTCTAAAAGGAGATGTTATTCATTGTGTTTAGTTAGTAACTTATAAATAACGTTTGCCATTGTTCAATGTTAGATGTTTCTTCGGATGATCACGAGACGAGTGATTGCTGGGCAGTTGCGAAAGTTACATTTCACCTGATAGCAGCAAACCACGCTTTCGGCTAAAGATAGGGGCAGTTTCGTAATAACGTCACTTGCCGGCTCTTAGCCTGCCCTTTTTATTAATAATACTGATTCTATTTAGGTTTCTCTAAATTACCTTTAACAATTGTTTGGATAATTTATATAACAACTAATAAAAATTTACCACATGATTAAATTGTAAATGAAGTAAAAATTAGTTTATGAGTACTACTCGTAAATTTATTCATCTAACTAATTTTAATTGGTTATTAAGTAGATTATTCATAATTCTTGAAAGGTAATCTAGATTTTAGACCAATATACTAAAAATATCTGTTGACGTTCTTCATATCGATTATATGTGGTCTTTGACATGACCAATTGATAATTCATATGTAAGACTAAGAGAGTACTAAATTTAGTGATAGTCTCCATAATCCTCTTACTCAAAATAAGGTATCGATTAAATGAGTCATTCTCAAACATTGAACAAACACATGAAGTACAAACTTAAAACAAAATAAAGTATCGCAACAAGTTGTAAAACTAAAATATCGTATTAAAAGGATGAACAAAACAATGTTGCACTTGAATGACAAAATCACAAAACAAAATAAGAAAGAAAACTCTCTCTATATATATACAATATGGAAACCACTTATATTAAAATAAAACAAGAAAAAAAATGAATTAATGGATTATTTTATGTCAAAAAATGACTTTAAACCACATTTCTTCAATTGAGAAACAAGAAAATATGACTAACAAGCGGGGGGGAAGAAACGACCTTAGATTCTAAAGAAATTAAAACCGCGATTCAATATAGTATTAACATGATCCTTTAAATTAATATAAGAATTTGTTTGAAATTATAATTTTATTTTGTAGTTCTAAAATTACAACTTTACGATACATAATAAAATTAAAAAAATATTTTTGAAATATAAATAAAAACAGAGTAATTGAAGTTAATATATTCAATTTTAATTTAAGATGAAATAAATACAAAACTTTTTAATTATTATTTTATTTTAAATGGAGTGACACTTAAAAAAATAAAAAGAAGTTAGGCAAGCCAAGGGAAGTGGATCTTTAGCTTCTACCTTAGAAAACAAGGAAGCTAGGAATAATCCAAGAGCAAATGGACTAGGTCAAGAAAAGAAAGAAAAAAAAAAAAATTACCGTAGAAAATGAGAAATTTGACATTTTCTCTTGCTTCCGGTCATTGATATTTTTTATCCTCTATAAATCTATCATTATATTAAATCATTTTTTTAATGTATTTTTTACAAAATCTTTTTTTATATAATTAAAACTGATACTGTAATAATATAATCTATGATACGTGGATACAAAATTACATGTACATCAATAAAAAAAAATATAATTTTAAATATAATTTAATTAAAATAGTTAAATTATTTAACTTATAATATAAAATAATAAAATAAAACATTCAAAAAACATAAATTATGTTCATTTACAATAATAAACTAACACAAATACATAAATAATAATATATTAATATATATAAAAAATTATTACTTTAACTCAAAATAAAATAACATAGAAAAATCAAATACCCGTAAATAAAGATAGGAATATGCCAAATTTTAAAATGCTTGGATTTAACCTACGATTAATTTTTTATTAAATTATTAACAAATAATATATATATATATATATATATATATATATATATATATATATATATATATAAATAGCCAATTTAGATTGATAAAAGATCATATTAAATCGGATTTAAATAGACCAGAACGTCTATTGACACCTAGCTAGAGACACGGATAAATCGGTAGATGTAGTTAACAATTTTAGAAATTTAGCTGTATACGAATTTACGTATTTACCCTTCTGATTTTTCAACTTGAAAAATCTCTTGACCCCGGAGAAAACTTTGTCCGAATGTCTCGGTGTTTATACTTTTCATTGCCCGTCTCTTTTTTTTAATATTATTTTTAATTTTTAATTTTTAATTCTCTATCGTAGTTCCTATACTAATACTATTAAGTTTGAACATTGAAGCAACGAAGAAGAAGACACAAAAGCAGAAAGAAACTTCAAAGTTAGATTAGAAACACTTCAAAAAAACAACAGCAAAATACTCTCTCTCTCTCTCTCATCACTTTCTCTCTCTTCTTTCCTCTTTATTTTCCGCCATTTTCCCGAGAAAATCTCACAAGGTAAAAGCGATTCTCTTACTCTCTACTTCTCCCTGGCTTCCTTACATTGCGATTCTACTTGCTTTTCACACTCTCCCTTCTCCTTTCAACCTTGATTCTTCCTAATTTCTTCAAATTTCCTTCTGATTTTTGCCGCAATTTGATCCGTTTTTACTTGCTTTGAGTTCAGATGCTTGATTGTACAGTAGAATTCTTCCGGAAATTAACTTCAATTTTTTAACTGTTTCTATTTTAGTTTAGTGTTAATTATTGTTCATGATTTTGTTTTCAAGTTTATGATTTTTTTTTGTTCTTGGCTTTTTTGTTATGATTCATACTTTTTCTGCTTTGGCATTTAATTTCGAGATCAAGTAGTTGAGGAAGAAGCTAAAAATTTAACACGTTTCTGGACTTTTTGCACACCAATATATATTTATATAATTATATAAAATTTAATATTTTCTTTTATATATGCATTTGTTTATTTAGTTATTTTAGCAGAATTAATACTGAATTTATAAATAATGTAATGATGGATTTAGTAAGATCTGAGTTTAAATCGATAATAATATTTGATTGAAGCAGTGGTTTGCGGTGTTATGCGATTCTAATTAATGCATCAGTTGATAATAATATGTTGACGTTTCTAACTTATAATGCAGTTGATTCAATTTTTTATAAACACTATGTTGACCAAATGGTGATTGTTTGCCTAGGTAAGGCATTGACCGGTAAACACTTATTTATTGCTACAAAACTTTATTTGAAGTGGCTGCGCTTTTCTTCACCAGAAAGCACAGATAGGGCACTTGACTAACAACAGAAAAATGTTAATAGAAAGTAATATCTTCATTACATGATACTATCAAATAATAAATGCCCCAAGCCATGATAAATCTTAATTTTGTGTTGGAAAGAATATTACCTCATGGTGGTGTAAAAATTTCACTTTTATTTTGAGATAATGTTTGAATTTGCTTACTATTGATGGTATTGGTATAAGTATAACTAATACTCTTATCTAGTTATCTTATGTACTTCACAGTCTGAGATTTGTTCACTAAAAAATATTACATCTTAAGTTTGCTTTAAATCTACGTAGTACTGATTTGTGGTGTTTGCATTCTATTGTTTGTGTAGTTTCCAAACAAAAAGGTGGTAATTTTCTTTAAGTAAGAAAAGATCATACACTTGCTTTTGGTTTGTATTAATCATATTGACCGAACACCGTGCTCGAGTTATTTTATCTGCAATACTTAAAGGCTGAATTGTTTGAACTAATTGTTCTGTATACAGGTTCAGCATGCTAGCTACATTTGATGTGCTTTTGATATAATTTCCATGGTGGATATCTCAGTATTCCGAACATGCTTCTAAAGGCTGGTAGTTGATACTTGGTATCAGATTGAGAACAGACTTAAATCTAAATAAGAAGAACTTTAACTTTATCTGTGTTCCTTATTTGTGTCTACTCTACCTTTTTTTGCTCCACAATTACGACAAGGAATTGTACACAAGACAATGATCAATTTGGCTGTAGTTTGGTATCCTTATGATCAAGTACCATAAAGACATAGGGATATTGCTTCATTCATAGGATCATCAAGATGAAGAAATTGTATGGAGGAGTTCTAATTGCCTCATTGTTTACGGTGTTTACGCTTGTGATCCTGCGATATGGGGTCATGAAAAATCCTATTGGTGAAGGTTATTTGACTATACCTGTCTCTATTAATGGTACCAATCCTCTAGAGTGGATAAATCCTGTGGTTCCGCCTGCTATTCAAAATCCAGTAGGTACTTCTAAAGTCATTTCTGCAGACATTTTAGTATCTAGCCTCTTTGCCAGGAACAACTTTTCCAAACAAGAGCAACAAACGCTGCAGACATGGAGCCACTTGAAACACTTAATTGATCATGCTCAGGGTTTACCTAGTGCAGCAGAAGCTATCAAGGAAGCTGCCGGTGTATGGAACAGTCTTGTTTCCTCAGTTGAAGAGAAAAAGCAAGGTCATGCAAATGAAAGTTCAAGAGCAAAAGAGAAACAGTGTCCCCATTTTCTTAATAAGATGAATTCTACTGAACTTGGTAATAGTAGTTACAGACTGCAAGTACCTTGTGGTCTGACACAGGGTTCTTCCATTACTATAATTGGCATTCCAAATGGTATTCTAGGTAATTTTCAGATAGACTTGACTGGAGACCCAATCCCTGGTGAGCCTGATCCCCCAGTTATCTTGCACTACAATGTTAGGCTTCATGGTGATAAAATCACCGAAGATCCAGTAATTGTCCAAAACACTTGGACAGTATCTCATGATTGGGGTGAAGAGGAACGTTGTCCATCCCCTGGTTCTGAAGAGATTAAAAAAGGTGAAAAATGCTTCCTTTTTAACATCCATAGTAATTCATGTTGATCGTAAATGAAGTCAAAGTTCCTCTTATGATTCTGAAATCAAAATTTAAGAAATTTGAGTTCAATAACTGCCAAAGAGTATTTGTTCTAGAACAAAGGTAGTGATATGAAATTTGTGAATGGTTGAATTGTAAAAGGCTCATGTTTTCTGCATAGTTGTATTATCCTACTCATGTGACAGTTGCAACAGATTTGAATCCCATCCACATGAAAATCAATTGTTTTTTAATTTACGATATCCATCTTCCTTATTCTTCTGCTCTATTAATTTGTAGTGCTAAAACTTTATCTGCATGGTTTTTGCTGATCCAAATGTTGTAAATGCCATGAAGTGCTTCTTCGTAACTTCTTTTAGCTCCCTTGATTTAATATTTCTGTTTCTTATGCCAGTTGATGAGTTGGAACAGTGCAATAAGATTGTAGGGAAGAACATTAGTCAACTTTACATGGCTGGCATGCATTCCCACACTTCAAGACAAATTTCAGCAACTGAAGAGCAATTAATTAAGAGAAAATACTTTCCTTTTAAGCAAGGTTATCCATTTGTCGCAACTCTTAGAGTGGGATCAGAGGGAATCCAAATGACTGTTGATGGAAAGCACATAACTTCATTTGCTTTTCGTGAAGTACTTTCTTTCTCTCTTGCTTATAAGCTTTTTAATATTAAATATTGAATAAATTGTATGTTTAATATGTTGACAAATTGACAATATGTTGACCGACTTTGCTGGTTTTGATTCAGACCTTGGAACCATGGCTTGTCAGTGAGATAAAAATTTCGGGGGACCTAAAACTAGTATCTATTCTTGCAAGTGGTCTGCCTACATCAGAGGATTCAGATCATATTGTTGATCTGGAATTATTGAAAGCAAGTCCTCTATCTGCACAGGCCCCATTGGATCTCTTCATTGGTGTTTTCTCTACAGCTAACAATTTTAAGCGACGGATGGCTGTTAGAAGAACCTGGATGCAGTACAATGCAGTTAGATCAAATACAACAGCTGTTCGCTTCTTTGTTGGTTTGGTGGGTATTACTTGGGATCTTCTCACACTAATCTAAATATTAGAATTGGGGAAAAATCACTTTATCATATCATAATATAATATAAAATTAAATTTTTGTAGTATGTTTTCTGAATTGCTGGTCTTCAAACTTTGAAATTGTTTCATTAACAATAAACATAATGTGCTTATATATTTGTTTCCATTTGAGATTTTTGTTTTAATTATCTATACTCTATCTTAACCTTTTCATCCTGAGGAAGACCAATATGGACGCAAATATTTTGCAACTTTTAAAAATTCTCTGTTAATAGTTTTACATGTAAGATTTTGCTGAATTAGGTCTCATGTTTGAGTTGATGCAGCATAAAAGCCAAATAGTTAATGCAGAACTGTGGAATGAAGCACAAACGTATGGAGACATACAATTGATGCCATTTGTTGACTACTACAGCCTCATCACCTGGAAATCTTTAGCAATCTGCATTTTTGGGGTAATGTCTTGTCGTTTCCTTGACTTGGAAAATCCTTCCTCTCCTAATTGGCATTGTCTTTTGAACAGACACAGGTTGTTTCAGCAAAGTTTGTCATGAAGACAGATGATGATGCATTTGTCCGTGTAGATGAAGTCCTTGGCTCTTTGGAGAGGATCAATGTGGCTCATGGGTTACTATATGGACTCATCAATTCAGATTCCCAACCTCATCGAAATACTGATAGCAAATGGTACATCAGCCCAGAGGTAGAGATATCATCTCTTTCTATAATAAACTCTCTTCCATTTCACTTACATTGTTAGTTTCTGATTTTAAGTTTATGGTATATGCAATGTTTGTTGATATTCAGTCATGTGCCTTGGGTTGATCCCGCTTCGTCAATTATCATATGCTTATTATAGGAAAATGGCAATCTCCATAACTGTTTACATTGTTAGAAACTCAGTGAAAAAGTATTAACTGATATTGGACTGTCTTTCTTACTTACTGCACTATTGGAATGGAACTTCTATGTGCATCTCAAGGAAATACCTAGAGATTAATCAGCTAAAAAGAGTTATGTTATATGATAGAACATTATGGCGTCGTTTCATCCATGTAGCCAACCCTACTTAGCGGGATAAGGCTTGGTTTTGTTGTTGTTGTATAAATATTTGATATTTTAAGTCATTTATTTTTTCTGCTTTCTTTGTCATTTTCATTTGCCTGTGTTATTTTGGAGAACTTTGCCTCTTGTTTTTGTTCTCTGTTTTTTCTCTAAATACTATGAACTAACATACCATTATCTTATTGTATGCTATGGTAAAGGAATGGAGCGAAGGAACCTATCCTCCATGGGCACATGGTCCCGGGTATGTGGTCTCACATGACATAGCAAGAACAGTGTACAAGAAATACAAAGAGAATCATTTGAAGGTAAGTAAAGTACTTTATTTGCTTAAAATGTAAAAGAAAGATCGTTAGTGGTCTCTAAATGCTTTATGTACAAAAGCATCAATGGCATATGTGAACACTCAGTCAATTGTTATACTGTCTTGCAGATGTTTAAATTGGAAGACGTTGCGATGGGAATCTGGATCGCAGACATGGAGAAGGAAGGTCTAGAAGTTCGATATGAGAACGAGGCCCGAGTTTATAATGAGGGTTGCAAGGATGGTTATGTGGTAGCACATTATCAAGGTCCTAGGGAGATGCTCTGTTTGTGGCACAAACTTCAGGAATTAAAACGCGCAACATGCTGTGGTGATAGGAGGTGATTACTGAATACTGACTAACTAGGTTACCACTTCTGATAAAGAATTTCCCACTTTTGAAATTGCAAGAGAGCTTGTATAATAATTAGAATGTAGCATAGTTAGTGTAGCAAGAAATTATTAGAAATAGTTAATAGTAGGGATATATTTGTAGTCATAGATTCGTTTAAGAACATCTGATGAATGTTCTATGTAGAGAGAGGGAGAGATTTGTATAGAGCTGCCAATCAGAAATGGGTTATCAAATTTTCCCCCATCTGATCAATTTTTTGATTGGGAACATGCCATTGTAGAAAGAAACCTCAAATTTGTAACAATTTTTTATGCCAGTATTACGATAGTTTAGTACTCTTCACTCAATTACTCAAAGTCGTGCCATGCAGTATTATTACTGATGTAATTCAAATTGTAGCATCTCATGCAAGTAATGTAACTGAAATTTAGTCAAATTTCCTATCAAAATATAAACTAAATGTTGGGTCGTTTAAAAAAAAAGTGATACCATTTTTCACTTTTGGCTTTCTTATAATTTTACTTTTACTTTAACTTTTATTTAATTTTAAGAAACAAAAAAATGTATGCAGTTAAACTGAAATTTGTGTTTTACACAAAATGTATGCAGTTTGAGATTTTTTTAAAGAAAATTTGAATGAGTTTTAAAGAACTTTTTCTAATGTTTTATAAAATTTCTAGATATCAAAAGAAATAAGGTTGATTTAATAATTGAAGTGAGAGAATTAAAAAGTTCAGTGATAAAAAAAGTTGAAGGTTTTACTACACCCAAGAAGATACTAATATTTGTCCTTAATTTATTATAAATATTTAGTCTATTCGTCAAAATTTGAAGGTGAGAGTACCAAGGGTGGGGTATCAAATTATGAATAAAATATTATTTACTTTCTTACATATCACCGTATCATTTAGAACATGATTTTAGTTCTATTTTTGTTGAATATCAATTGTAAAGATCAATGTATATAACTAGTACTATAACTAGTACTATAACAGTACTAGTGCTTCTATTTTAAAGAATAAAATAACATTTATATTTTCTTGTTTCTCATGCTAATCGAAAATCAAAGTTTATCTGAAGCTATGTCTAAACTTTTTGAAAAATTAGCTTTTTACTATTACATCGCAGTAATCCGGCGGGGGAGAGGGGATGGAATGACCGGTTGGCTAGGGCATCCTATTTTTAGAGAGAGAGGAGCGTGAACTTTTTTTTGTACATCGTATGCCTACTTTTTTTTGAAACATTTCTGGTTGTTTGGGTAGACGCGACGGAATTCACACACATCAAGTCAAATACTCTTCATGTAAATTCTCTTGGAATTTTCCTTTTGCCAACAAGTATAGCTACTGTCAGGGATTCCTGAATGATTTCTTGAATCATGGTATAATATCAATTGGATCTTGTATTTGTCCATTGCCCATGCGTTAAACAGATTATGCATGGTGCTAGTTTTGTGTCTGTCTTAGACCTCTTGAGTCAACATCTGGCTTTGCATCTTCAATTAGGTAGCTCCATACATTTCTTCATTCAATCACTTCACCTTTACTCCAAATTTGGGAGTTTTATCAAATGACTATTACAGCAAAGTTGTCTTCTTCTGCTAGTACAAACTTTAGACTTATAAGATTCTTCAATAGTTGGTTTGTCCTGCACACTAAAACAACTAATTAGCTACACTCACACAACTCTAAATTCATCATGCGTTTGATTCATCAAAGTTAGGGACCTTAAAACATCATATGTCTTTAGACTCATAAGTTGTCATACCTAGTAGGTAACTGGCCAAGGAAAATAAGGCATACAGCCATACATATAACTAGATTGTGAATCCGTGCATTGCACGGGTAAGCTAAGTGTGGCTGATAGCCTGATACTAATCCTTCAACTTTATCCCATTTGTCATGACATCTAAATGCACTTTGTGGAGAAAACTTTAAATCAGGCACATTAATTGCTTATAAAATGTGCAAAAATGTCATGTAGTTCATGTTTTCACACCATTAAAACATGTTTTAACATTAAATAATACCATCATTAAGTTAGTAATATGATTAAGCGGAAACTAACCAAGTGTTCCCCCTCCTTCTACTAATGCAAGTTTTCACTTAATTATTATCTGAGGTTAAAATGAGTTTCAACAAGATTACTTCAAATACCATCCTATTTTCAAACTAATAGAGTCCATAACAGAACATTTGAGCCTGGATTTTTCGAAGTTCTTATTTTAATGATCAATCAAACAAGATTGCAACTTGCGATAAAGCAATCTCGTCCTGTCACAATAAGATCAACTTCTACAGTAGACCACTTCATATGTGTTTGACAAGGGAACAACACTATCAATTGCATACCTATCTAGGCAAGAATCCATAATTGGAAATGGCAATCTCAAAGGCGTTTAGCCTTTCTCCACGACCGAAGCCATTGCGATCATAGGATGATATTTCATTTATGTTGAGATCAACACAGGCTTTGACAAGCGCCTCCCCAACACGTTGAGCAGCTTCCTGAATTCATGTAACATCCGAACAGAAAAAAGAAATCCAAAGTTTAATGAACCAAAAGTTGTTTTCCCTGTCTCCTACATACAATATTTGTCTCTAAAATGAGATGGACTACTTACAACAGTGCTACAGGGAGGATTATCTCGGAATGATTTCTGCAGTGTGCTTCCATAGAATAAACACTTCTTATTTTTGTCATCTACAAGCATTGCATACAATTGCTTATCTGAGCAAAATACTGAAAGTCTTGGTTGTGTTGCTGTTCCATTAAACTGGAAAAGAAAGTGCAAGACAAAAATAATGGTATAAATAACATGTAGAGGAAAAACTCCACACTTTCAACGGGATGATGTACAATTAAAGTAAATCAACAACTTAGTTTTTCTTTATCAATGCAGCAACAGCTTATCCCCTGTAATAAATGTAGGCGAAACAATATCCATATAATTATTTTTATTATATTTAAAAGGGACGTTGTTCATAGAACAATTTAATGCTTACTTTGTAGCAGAATTTTAACAAACTGGCTATTGTCCTGCAATACACGATTAACTAAGTGTTCTCAACTAAAGGCTACAACAGTACAATAGCTATGCAGAGTAGCAGAATTTGAACAAACCGATATTTTGCGTGATTTGCGATTGACAACATTGGATGCATCGATAGTGCTCACATAAAATAAGCTAAATGACATGACAAACGCCTAGATTAAATGGAAAATATAAAATGTGTATGCAGAACACCTTAACAATGCAAAAGATACAAGGATTTAGCAATAGTAAATGTAAAAGTACATAATGAAGGGTGAAGATAAAATAAAAGACTACAATGAAAAGAACAAATAAGTATTGTTGTAAGAACTCGTACCTTTTTTTGCATCTTTCTGTTTCGAATTTTAGGGCTTTCTTTTCTAGCATTTGCCCTAGCTTTGATAACTAATGGTTTCTTACATAAACCTGGTAGGAAATTCAAATTTCACAATAAGCAATATAAAACATAAAAGTGAAAACAGTACCAATTAGATATTAAGCAGTGAATTATGGACATATGGTAAAGAGATTAAAGTCTGAAACACACAACAAAAAATTACAGAGAAGAAAACAAAATAGTTGTGTTTAACTTACTTGTAGTTTGTGGTTGAAAGGAAATGAATTGTTTTGGAGTGATTCCGAAGAAAGAAGAAGTGTTAAATTGTAGTGGTTGAAATGAATTCACCACTTGAACCATATTTTTGAAACTCTCGAGCACTGTGTCGCCTGTGAAGATTAGAGTGGAGACCAAAATTAAAGTTACGAATAACAATTATGTCAATCGTGGAATCGCGGTGCAGGAAATTACTGCTTTGATGCGACGCGATTCGCAGTTGGCTTTTGCAGGGCCGTAAATCGCGTCTTCGCGCGCGCACGGGGAGTTGGGAAGGAAAACAAGGATGCCTATCCCCTGTATATGGCGGTCGGCGACCAACTCTGGTTGAAAATAAACATCTCGTACGGATACAGGATGGATACTTAAGTAAAATAAATGGATAAAAAAACTAACAATAAAATTGAGATAAAAGATACAATTTATTATCAAAATAATTTTTAAAAAATATAATTTATTATCATAATAATCTCCCACAAATATAATATAGTCAATTATGGAGTTAGTAAAGTTAAAAATTCACTCATTCAAGGCAATACGACGATAATGAATGAGACAAAAAAACTAATTTCAATACAAAACATGTTATGCTCCTAGATAAATTATCTTCGAACATTTTAAGCTTTTCGCTTGAAAATCGTCAGTTATTCATGTATATAAAGAGGGCAACTGTTGCGCTAATTTGTTGGCCAATACAGGTCACACAACTTTGTTTGATGGTGTTTTAGTTGATCATATTTTTCCTACCTTTGTTTTCCAGCTAAATGATGATGTAAGAGGTGTTCTCATTTATCGTCTTGTTTGTTAGTTTAATTTTGCTTGGTTGATAAAAAAAAATATAAAATTATAAAAGAATATACCCAAGATAGATCTTTAATGAATGAGATATATTTTTTAAGGTTTGGTTGATGCAATGTCGTTTTTCTTCCACCTACAATATTTAGAAAAGAGGCTCTTAAACTAATATATTCACCTAAACAAATTTGACCTTAAATTAATTTCATTACAATAGATGATAATTGCATTCCTTTCTTTTGATCAAGCACTTTATCCCACAATTTTTTTAAAAACACTTGCGCCATACTAGTGTTGCCAATTAATGTGACAAGAAATTTAGGTATGGAGTGTTATTTTTTTACACGTTGATCATATGCAATAATCATCGTTGGTCTTGTTCTCAACATTTTCATAAAAGTTATTGAATGCAGAGTTTTGTACATTCAAAACGAGTCTAATTGGCTATTGTAACTTCTAAACAAATCTAGTTTTCATGGAACGTGATCCAAACTAGAACAAATATGATAGTCGGACTTTGATTCTCGAACAATTCTTCGTTCTCAGAGGTGGAGGTGATACTTGAAAACACTATGACACTCAAGTAAGTGTTTATTTGAGGAGAGTGGAAGATAAGAAGGATTTGAAGTGTGTACATTTTCTAGTTTCAGGGACTCTGTTTTTATAGGATGACCACACATATTTGTTGAGACTAAGGATCATGAGTGCTACAGACATTACGTCGTCATCCTCAACGTTGTCCCTTCTCGATCGTTAGGGTCAGGATTGACCGTCTCCTCCAAAAGGTTTTGGAAGGTGAGGGGATTGCTTAAGTGACTTGGGTAGATGATCAAGCTAGATTGGGACATGGGCCAGTTTGGAATGCAAATAAAAACAAATTTTGAATTCAACCATTGCAAAAAGTATAAAGAATAAAGACCCGATTCTATTCTTCATTATTTTAATCTAACCATCTTTTTCTCATTTATTAATGTAGTTTCTTATCATTAATCTTATTAAATTTTAAATTATTTTCTCAAAAAGTATATAAATAAATTTTTAATAATAAAATCGACCAACCTACAAATATTTTATACCAAGAATTACATGTATTTTGATTTCTCTGTTGCATCTAAGGATACATAGGAGCAATGTATTTCCCTTGTCAAATCAAATTAATAAAAAAAATATGTTTTTTTTTCTCATTTGATTAATGTAAATATTTTTTATTATTATTCTTCTAGGGGTAAAATAAATAATAGTTTGTATATAATTAATTATAGGATAATCTTTGTAACAGATGATGTAGGATGTTAATACATTTGCTACTCGCAATTGACTTGACGCATTTGATAACAAACGTCCTAAAGACATATGTTAAGTTGTATTGAAAAGAGTAATTTTCAAATTATTAAAAAATGAAATACACAAATTTTGAAATATTATTTTTATATTTGATTCCTTAATGTTTGCTCTTATCACGCTTGTTTTATATATATATATATATATAGAATTTAATTTATATATATTTTTATTGTAAAGTTTTTACAATTTTAGTAATCATAATTATTAGATTATTACGTATGATTGATTTTTACCATAATTACTTTTAAATTCATGTTCATAAATAATTGTGATGTGTTAACAGTATAAAAATATTTACACTATTAATACATAACAAATAAACTTTGTCTACATATTTGATTCCAAGACAATTTTCATATCTATTATATATATTTAAAACAAACTCCTGCCATCTCATAGTAATTTCTTCCACATGTGTAAACATATGCCACCTCAGCAAAAAAGCTGATGTGTACGTCTTAGAAAATTCTCTGGGGTTTTTATGTTTCACCTCATTTTTTTCTACTTGGTTTTTAAATAATTTTCCCCTCTTTTAATCCCTCTAATCTCTAATTTTTTCAATGACTTCCTCCAACAGTTTCTTCTTCCCTCTTGTGTACGCCCCAGATGTCCGCTTCTGCTTCGCCATCCTCACAAAATCATCTTCTGCAAAATCATTTGTTCGTCCGCGATAATTCTTCGAAATCGCCGACTCTACTCCAAAGATACCCTGAAAGAGGTATAGGTTTGTTCCTTGCAACAAAAAATTTCCTTCTCTTTGTCCATTTCTGATTTTGCTGCCATAAATTCAATTATGTTCTATGCAATCTTTGAAATCAATCTGGCTCATAGTGACTTAATGCTATGTATAGTTTCTTACATGAAATTCTATCGGTGCCACTATCCAGGTAATTCAAGTTGGGATGAGACCAGCTGGCGAACTTCGCTACCCATCATACCCAGAGCAAAATGGCACATGGAAATTCCCAGGAATTGGTGTTTACCAATGCTATGACAAGGTATACTTATACATCAATATTTTTTTCCTCACTCTTCTAAACTATTTTCCTTTTTTAAGTGTCACTTTGAGTTGTGTGTCTGATATTCTTAGTTTTACTTCAATGTAGTATATGTTGAGTAATCATGTTTAAAAGATATGTGCCATTGAATTGGATCAAGTAAATTCGATCATTTTAAATTTCAGAAGACAAATCTGCATGTATTGTGGAAATACCCTAAACCCTAAACAAAATTTAAAGACTTAATTTAATCTCCGAGAAAATAAAAGTAATTTTAGTTTTTGAGAAAAATAAATTGAGACAACTTAATCCTTACCTTCTTTGTAATTTATTAAATTTGATCGATTAACAAAAGATAGAGAAAAAAAAAAGAAAGTGAAAAGAACATTATTATTTAAAAACATGGTATGAAAGACGAAAGAAAATTATGATAAGAAGGAATTTTGCGTATTTATAAAATACAAAATATAAAAATCAAAATAAGGAGAATAAACAAAATATATTATGTTATGGTCAAGTAAATTTTTTCAAAAATATTTAAAAATATAATATAATATTATGATGGTATAAAATAATTTTACACCGTTAGTTAATCACAACCCTTCATCTTACCATATAATTATATTTTGTAACTATTTTTTACAAATAACCATCAAATCCTTCAATCTCAAGTCTAAAACTAATTTACACTAATAGTGCATTTCATATTTTCTCATAAATAAAAATAAGATAAAAAGACCAATCACACAAATATATATTTGCAATAACTCCCTCACTCTCCTCCCACCCTAGTTCAAGTGTCAATGGATAAAAAAGCCTAAGATGATGAGTAGAGAGAATAGAAAGAAATCAGTCGCCAAAAAACCTAAAACGGCGACCGTCATCGATCTCTGTGGTAATTGTGAAATTTTTTATTTTAAATCGGAGATATTAGAATTTTAATTTACAATCATTAAACTATTATTAATATTAACAGAATAATCATAATCATTAATATTTTGGTTACAAAATATTAATTGTCAAACAATTATAAGTATACATCAAATACAAATAATTACAAATGAATTACTTTAATTTCATCTATTATATATATTTAAATATTTGTATTTGATTTTCTACTTTGAATATTGGTAAATATATATAGTATATAAATATTTAGAAATGATGGACAAAGTCATGTCTCTTTGAATTTTGGTCAGTTTTATTTTACTGAAACTAATTAAATTTAATTTGTTGTTTTATAGTGTTAATTGACATGAAATTAAAGTAATTTATTTGCAATTATATGTATTTGATGTATATTAATATTTTGTAACCGAATTGTTAAAAATTTTAGATTTCAGTTTTGAAAACAAAATGTTAATGATTATAATTACTCAATTAATATCAATAACATTTTGAAGGTTTCTAAATTAAAATTCTAATGTATCGGATTTAAAATAAAAAAAATTCACAATTACCACAAAGATCGATGATTAAAATGATCGAGTGAGAGAACAAAAAATATTTGTATTTGATTTTCTACTTTGAATATTGGTAAATATATATAGTATATAAATATTTAGAAATGATGGACAAAGTCATGTCTCTTTGAATCTTGGTCAGTTTTATTTTACTGAAATTAATTAAATTTAATTTGTTGTTTTATAGTGTTAATTGACATGAAATTAAAGTAATTCATTTGCAATTATTTGAATTTTATGTATATATTTATAATTGTTTGACAATTAATATTTTGTAACCGAATTATTATAAATTTTGAATTTTGGTTTTGAAACCAAAATCTTAACGATTATGATTACTCTATTAATATTAATAATAGTTTCAATGTTTGTATATTAACATTCTAATATATCCGATTTAAAATAAAAAAATTCACAATGACCACAAAGATCGATGATTAAAATGATCGAGTGAGAGAATAAAAAATATTTGTATTTGATTTTCTACTTTGAATATTGGTAAATATATACAGTATATAAATATTTAAAAATGATGGACAAAGTCATGTCTCTTTGAATTTTGGTTATGTTTGTGAATTAAAATTCTGATATATTCGATTTAACATAAAAAAAAAAATTCCCAATTACCACACAGATCAATGATTAAAATGATCGAGTGAGAGAACAAAAAATATTTATATTTGATTTTCTACTTTGAATATTGGTAAATATATATAGTATATAAATATTTAGAAATGATGGACAAAGTCATGTCTTTTTGAATTTTGGTCAGTTTTATTTTACTGAAATTATTTAAATTAAATTTATTGTTTGATAGTGTTAATTGACATGAAATTAAAGTAATTCATTTGCAATTATTTGTATTTGATGTATACTCATAATTGTTTGACAATTAATATTTTGTAACCGAATTGTTATAAATTTTGAATTTCAGTTTTGAAACCAAAATGTTAATGATTATGATTATCTATTGATATTAATAATAGTTTGAATGTTTGTAAATTAAAATTCTAATATATCCGATTTAAAATAAAAAAAATTCACAATTATCACACAGATCAATGATTAAAATGATCGAGTGAAAGAACAAAAAATATTTATATTTGATTTTCTACTTTGAATATTGGTAAATATATATAGTATATAAATATTTAGAAATGATGGACAAAGTCATATCTTTTTGAATTTTGGTCAGTTTTATTTTATTGGAATTATTTAAATTAAATTTATTGTTTTATAGTGTTAATTGATATGAAATTAAAGTAATTCATTTGGAATTATTTGTATTTGACGTATACTTATAATTATTTGACAATTAATATTTTGTAACTGAATTGTTATAAATTTTGGATTTCGGTTTTGAAACCAAAATGTTAATATATTAATATTAATAATAGTTTGAATGTTTGTAAATTAAAATTCTAATATATCCGATTTAAAATAAAAAATTTCCAATTAACACAAAGATCGATGATTAAAATGATCGAGTGACAGAACAAAAAAAGTAAAAAAATAATAAAGTAAAATACAAGATGAATGTATTTACAACTATTTCACTTTAATTATTTTTAGTTTCAACAATAATGTAATACATTTTGTAAATCAATTGTATATCAAATGAGTCTATCTCTTAATTTCAATTATCAAATACATTACTTCAACATTTGGCATATCCATCGATCTCAATATTAATACGTCTTTATTTATTCAAGTCATTCGTATAACATCGGTACTTCTATTCTATAAATTATATTGGTACAATTGTATATATATTATTTATATAAATACTAAATTGAGACATAAAACTTCATATTGTTTTTTTTTAAATTCACTTAAGTTAAATAAATAAAAATATACCCGCGCAACGCGCGGGTTAGCATCTAGTATAATTTAAACCCAAATACATGATGTTGATAAATTAGAGCTATTATACTCTATATACAATTTCAACAATAAAATATAAGAAAATATTGTAATTGGAAAATTGAGGTATCTTATCTTAAATTAAGATTAGATACATTGATGTATTTAGTTGTAAATTAAGACTAGCTATATCCATTTTTCAATTACTCTTTTTATTTATATTTTATTTTAAGAGAGTATTACTCTCGTCTGATTTTGTATAAATAAAAATGTGAAAAAAACGGAGAATATATTAATTGTATTCTGGCATTTAAAAAAAATCCAATATTTTGTTGTATTTACTTTTAAATTGTATTTACAAACTACACTTATACAGTGATATCACAATTTTTCCTAAGATGTCGATGTAAACTCTAAAAATAAACTCTCTTTAGTCATAAATATAAATAAAAGTTAAAATATATTTGACTCAAATTTTAAGTCAATTATTTCCATATATATTTATGATTAATGAGTATGTATTTAATTCAAATTTAAACTAAATACATATGTTTTTATTTTTTACTTATATTTAATATAAGAAAGAGTACTATATTATATAAATAATATAAAAACATATAAAATAAAATACAACAAAAGAAACAACTTTACAAATAAATTAAATATCTCTTTCCAAAAAAATATATAAAAACGTAAAAGATTGTTCTTTGTCATATATATTCCAACTTTGTCAAATATTTTTTTCACAAGTTCAAATATGACACCATCTCTTATTTTTTATACAAGACAAACATCAACAAAAATTTAAGAATTTAATTAATATTATAAACTAAATACATCAATATATTTTGTAAATGATCGGATGGAGTAAAAAATTAATGTAATCCATATTAACAACCATACAGATACAATACACAGGCTGGTACTTGATTATTATTACTTAAATATCTTGCTGTTATAAAACGATTGGTGATTGAAATTAAAAAGAATTTTTTTTTTTTAGAAAAGTCCTCTCAAATAAGTATGACACCAAATTAATCAAACACAACACAATGTTCCAGATCCTTCCACAACCTTCTTTCTTCTCTATAATTTAAATTCATTTCAAATTCATTTCAATTTCACCTTTTCTCTTCATTCCAACACTCTAAAAAATCAATTCTCTCTTTCACTTTTTGATTTCATGGCTTCAGACTCCGAATTATCAGAACTTTCCTCTCTCTTCGTTTCACTGATCAGAAACACGAACAGAGACATGTCCATTCTCTTACCCAGATCAAGAATCTTCACCTCATCAACAAACAACGACGACCCACTTCAACAATCTCAAAACACCGAAGATTCAAACCATCAAAGAATCATCTTGGTGAACCCTTTTACACAGGGTATGATTGTAATAGACGGAGCTTCAAGTCTCGAAGCTCTTTTCCGTGAAAATTCCACTAAGATTGGTCAACCACCTGCTTCAAAGGAATCAATTGAAGCTATGAAAAGGGTTGAGATTGAAGAAGGTGAAGAAGATGTTGGAGAGTGTGTTGTTTGTTTGGAGGAATTTGAGGTTGGTGGGGTTGTTAGAGAAATGCCATGTAAGCATAGGTTTCATGGTGATTGTATTGAGAAGTGGTTGGGGATTCATGGGTCTTGTCCTGTTTGTAGGTTTGTTATGCCTGTTGATGAGAAAGATAATGGAAAGAAAATGGATGAAGAAGAAGGTGGTGGAGAGAGGAGAAGGGTTGGTAGTGAAGTTTGGATTAGTTTTTCTTTTAATAGGAATATGGGAAATCAAGTTCAAAATCAAAATCAAAATCAAAATCAAGCTAGTAATGGTGGTGATTCAACTGATTCTACTTCAAATTCTAGAGATGATGATGATGCTGAGGTTGAGAATTAATGTTGAATTTTTTATTTTTTTAGGATGTTCTTTTTGTATTTGTTATGGATATGTATAGGCTCAAATGCACAAAATTGTTCTTACATGTGGAAATAAATAATGATTTTTTTATCTCATCTTCCAATTCTTTTGAATTTAATGTTATAATAAAATATAAACAAAAATGTTACTAATTGAAATAATTGATATATCTAATCATAATAAAAAAATTGACGTATTTGGTCTTATATTAAAATCAGATACATTATATTTTTGTTTATATTTTATTTAAAAGAGAGAAAATGTTATAATTTATCACTCCAATGGTTAGAAGTCAAATACTATGAAAAATAAATTGGAGAGAATCATGAAAGTGTTCTAATTTTTTGGTCCAAACTTCAAAGTTAATTTGACAAATTTGACATGGGGAATGATTGAATGAAATTACTTTACAATGAGAAAAGTAGAGAATTGTGATGTTGAAAGCACACTGTGTTAGGCTTCTAAGTTGTTCTAAATGAGGCCTTACTTTTTTCACACTGATTTTGCACACAAGTAAAAAAACAAAAGAAGTTTATTATGTGTTTTCTTTGACATTCAAATTCAAACCAGAATCCTTTTCTCTCTCTTGTAGAATCTTGATTCCTTGGTACCTTCCAAGCATCAAAAGTGTAGCCATAGGATTTGTACCTGGTGACTCAGAAAAAGTTGAGCCATCCAATACTCTCAATCCCTTCACACCATAAACTTTGTAGTGTTTATCAACTACTGATCCAACATTGCAACCACCATGATAGTGATATATAGTTCTCACATTTTTCTTGCAAAATTTTCTAAGGTCAAACTCATTAGTTGCCAATTTGTTTTGCTGTGTCTCACCAAGGAAAAAAGCAATAGACTTAGACCTTGCAATTTTGTTAAGTAGTTTTGTCATCTTCACACACTCTTCCATATCATTTTCATTTTCAAGATAGTTGAATTTCACAGAAGGGTTCAGCCTTGGATCTGTGTTGTTGAGTTCAAGACTCCCTTTTGAAAAAGGCATTGCTATCTTTGCAGCAATGTTAACTCTAGATTCATTGATGCTTAAGGGAAATATTGATGCTTCAACTATGATTTTGAAGTCTTCTGTTATGCCTGCAATTTGTGGTGGATCAGGAGGCCTATTTTCTGGCTTGGAATCAACCAAGATTGCTATGCAAGGGTTGTCTTGCATTTTTTGACCAACCTCTTTCCTTTCAAGTACTAGTGGAATGTTGAAGCTTTTCAATTGTTCTTTTGGTCCTATGCCACTTAGGAGTAAAAGTTGAGGGCTACCTAATGCACCTGCTGATAATATCACATCACCTCTTGAAGTTGAATTCTTTGGTTTCTTGATGTAGGCTTCATAGGTTTCATCTAAACTTCCATTGCTCTTTATGAACTTGATGCCCTTGGCCTTTGTTTCATTTTTGTCTCCTATAATATTTGAGTTAGTGGTAAAAATTCAAGAGTGAATACTCAATTGTAAATTGAAAAATGCTAATGCTACTTATTTAAAGTTTTAAATCGCGGTTGTGTTGCTGTCACGATATTTGATAATGTGGCCACAGGTACAATCGTGAAACAATCACAAAGATATAAAAAATCTTGAACCTATTAAATATAGCTATAAGGTTTAAATTTGCAGCCGTATCACATTGGTGACAGAACCCTATAAATTGTGGAAGATGCATGCCACAATTATGGTTGCGACGACCTTGTCGTCACAAAGCAATTGCTTAAAACCTTATAATATGGGACACTAACACAGACACCAGACACGACACAGAAACGTCAACACTGCTAATAATATGTGAAAATGAATTAACTAAATATAATCACATGTGTCAGTGTCGTGTTGATGTCAGACTTCGACACGTATCCAACACCAAACTTGTCTTTGATTAGAATTGTGGGTGTTAAATAGGTTATTACAAATAGCTATAAGAAAGGTCTTTGTTTTTTCTTCTTACCATTGTAATGAAAGATGATACTCTTGACTGTGGCATTTACAAGGACTGTAAGATTCATTGGGTTTCCAGCCTCTAGAAGATCAGCTGAGGTATGTCTCTTTCCAAATCCATCAAAAACACTCCCAGAAACCTTGGTCCCCTTAATATGTTCCAAACTATAACCATTGTATGGCAAAATTCCTGTTTCAAGAAGGCTGAATTCAGCAACAGATTGCCATGGTGTAAGGAAAAAGGGTGGAAACACAACTTTTGATTCCACCCATTCATAACTTTCTTTCACTAGTTTCTTATCCCAACCAACTTTCTCAACATATTCCTCACTTGCTCTACTGTAAAATCCTCCATTTATAGCTGATGATCCACCAAGAACTCTTCCTCTAACATTGTTAACACCTTCTTGTGATGTGAACCTTTGTGCTACTGACATATGGTTGTCTTTTTGAATCAATGGAAAACCATAGTATTTTCTGTCAATTATCAAGGGATTTCCATATGGTGAATCACCTCTTTCTATTAGTAGGACTGAAAATTTCTCTGATAAAGTTGCTGCTAAAGGACAACCACATGTTCCTCCTCCAACTATAATGTAGTCATAGGATTTACCTGCTACTTCCTTAACATCTGAAGTCATGTGCCATTGTCTATTACCTACATTGTGGAAATGTAATCAAAAGTCAAAACCATGTTACAAGGTAATCAAAAGTCAAAACCATGTTTTAAGCTTAAAGAGAAAGTAAATGTCTACGTGGTAGTTGAAGTGTTGAGCTGAGACACTAGAAGGAGTTTGAGAAGGAGGTCTAGGGCTCAAATCCTGACTACTATAACTTCTTTTGGTATTAACCCTTCGATTCTTAGAGGAAATAGACTTTGGTAATTCGTAGTTTGACCGTAAGGTATGTAAAGTGGGATCACATATTGTTGCAGCCAGGTTTTGAGCTCGACCCTCTAATTCTAAGAGGCAATTGACTTTGGTAATTCGAAGTTCGATCGTAAGTTAAGTAAATTTAGATCAATGATTGTTTCAGTCAAGGTTTGACCTCGGCTCTCCAATTCTTAGGAAAAATAAACTCTGTTAATCTAGAGTTCGACTATAAGTTAAGTAAAGTCTGATCAAATGATTCAAATTCGGATATTCCTATCGGTTCGACCATAACTGAAGCTTACTAACTACTTAAACCCAACCACTTGATTCACTTACTATTAACATATCATACTTACAGTTAATATTTGTATAAAAAAACAGAAAAGAAAAGAAGAAAATAAAATATCATGAGCTGAATAGATATACCATGAGGTTCTGAAGGGAAAGAGAAACCACAATTTGCAAGTATGAACAAGAAAAATAAAACTTTGAGAAACTTATGAACATGTTTCAGTTGTGGAACTTCCATATCTAGTATTGCAATTAGTTAATGCATTTGATTTGTGTGTTAGAGGAAAGGCATGATTTTATTTACTAATGTGGGCTATGATAATTATTAATTATTCTAGCTGGTGACACTATATGATTAAAGTTTCCATCATCATTTATATTTAGAAAATGCGCATGGTTTTACCAATTATTCATTGTTCTTTTGTCTGGCGACAACCACTGTCTGTTAAGGGTATGATGTTTTTCTCTAACCTTCAATTTGATAGGTTGTTGTGATTAAAATAGTGTTGATTTTGAAAATCGAGTCTTAACAATTCCACCAAATTAATGGTAGAATTGGAGAATAATATTCTCATTATTATTTCAAAAGTATTACTAGAGGATAATCATTATCATTAAACTATTTAAATAGATTATGATAAAATTGACGAGTCTAATTAACGGGCTAAATAAAAACTGTACAAATAATTACACAATATCAAAAATATATTTACAATACTCCCTCTCAAGTCGGTGAATGGATATCTATCATTCTCAGTTTGTATGTAAGTTGATTGAATTTATTGGTTGGTAAATCTTTTGTTAACACATCTGCCAACTGAACATCGGTTGAATTTATCAGTCTATCTTAATGTGTTTTGTTCTGTCATGTTGAACATGATTATGAGCAATATTGATTGTTGATTTATTGTCGCAAAATAACTTCATAGGACCTTCACATTTTATCTTTAAATCTTCTGACACAAGTTTCATCCACAACAACTCAAAATTCCTAGTGTCATAACTCTAAATTTGCTTCGACGCTTGATCGAGCAACTACGCTTTGTTTCTTAATCATATAAGAAAATGTTGGGGATTCTACGGGAGTGTGGGGGCAACGATGAGCTAAATGTTGGAGGACTCATAAGAGACTTTGATATTACATCTCAACCCAAAACCTTACGGCCCGTTTGATGCGCATGATAGAAAGAGATAAGATAAGATATAAAGCTGGATAATGATAGGATAATATATGATAGGATAGTGACAGGATAAACATGATTATATCTTGTGTTTGATACACACATGATAACTAATATGATAACATTTTATTTTGTCATGTATTTGATACACATCTCATCATGATATGATATAATATATATTATATTTAAATAACAAAATTACCATTGTGAACAATTATATATTAGTTTTTTTTTTAAAATTAACTTATTATATTTTAAATATTATAAATTAACAAAAAATTAAATAAGTAATGAAATAATTTTATATTAAAACTATCTATTGACACTACTAAATAAATAATTTAAATTTAAAAAAAAATCATGTGTAACTAAATAATTATATTTTATTTGTTAGAATATAAATAAAGATATGATATATATTATATGTAAATGGCAAGAATACCTTATAAACAAATTATATTTATTTTAAAATTTCAATTAACTTTCATTTTTTTTATAATTGTGAATACTAATTTATTTAGTTATATAAAAAGACAAAACTACCCTTGTGTAAAATCATAAATTTTTTTAAATTAATTAATAATATTTCATTTTTAAGTTTAATATCAAATTCTATTAATTATTTTTCTATTTGATTAGATTTACATTTTTATATTTTAGATTATATTTTATAGATTGTTTTTATATTTATATTTTATTATATTTCAATTTCAATTTATATTTTAAATTATATTTTATAAGGATAATTGAGTAAACTATTGTTCTTATCCTATTCTGTAACCCAACTCATATTCAGGATAGAAATTTCAACTAGAGAGACATGATATGATAGAATTCTAGATTAACTAATCATATTTTGTTGGTTCATCAAACACTGGATTCAGACATGATATGATAACTTATTCATATCATGTCTCTTATCATGTCCATGAAATGGGTATTAGGTAAATAGATCACCATTCAATGTGAGACTTAACCACTCACACTTGAACTCAACAATATCCCTCTCAAGTGTAAGTCTCCCACATCCTATACTTGCACCGCCATTATTACCAATGGGATTCGTCTCTTGACTACACCTTCAAAAAGAATTTTGATACACGAATCCAACACCAAGATCCACTCCCGTTCCTCCACCAAGCCAAACCATGGCTTTGATGCCACTTGTTGGGGAGTTCGGGAGAGCGCGAGAGCAACAACGAGCTAAATGTTCAAGGACCCGCAAGAGACATTGACACCACATCTCAACCCAAAATCTTAAGGCATTGAGTATATGAGTCACCACTCAATGTAAAACTTAACCACTCACACTTGAACCCAACAATTGATTGTTAGGTTTGATTGAAATTGAAGATTTGTAAAGTCCTACATTACTTGGAATTGTAAAGGAAGAAGGAACTCCAGGCTTTATATATGACTCTAGTTCTTCATTACAAATCGCACTAGACAAAAACACTTTAAGCTTGTATCCGATTCTTTTCTTTTCTCTTATACTCTTATGTTAAAGTGTTGTGAGATATAATTCAAATATTAGTTTTGGAGAGTGGTGTATTGGGGGCCATGACGAGTTTCAGAGAAGTCTATGTGTTGTAACAATTTTCACGTAGTGTTATTCTCTAGTTATTATTAGACAACAATTGTGGTTTTTTCTCTGGATTTGGAGTTTTCACGTTATTTTCTTGTGTTTTGATTGTTATATAATTTCTCTATTTTTTTCCCCAATAGAAACAAAGTCCCTACATATGAAGGTACAATTGCATGAAGTAGATCTTCTATCACTCACATAACCTGGATAATCAACATCAATGTAAACCTCCAAAGTTAGGCTTCCACCTCCTTTAAACAAAAGTCCTCTCCCTGAAGTGGCTTTGAGATATTCTAGAACATGGTCTACAACCTATAAGTGTCTCACCCTTGGATCATGCATAAATGACTCAACAAACTTACTGCATATGCTAAATCCGGCCTTGTGTGTGCTAAGTAAATCAAATTTTCTATTAATCTATGAAACTGACCCTTATCAACTTTTGCACTTTCCTCCTGAAGGTTTATCCTATGATTTTGTTCAATTAGAACACTTGCAGGTCTTCATCCAAGTTTTTGCATAAGATCATGCACATACTTTCCTTGAGAGATAAAATTGTCTTACTTTGAGTAGGCAACCTCAATTCCCAAGAATTACTTGAGTTACCTAAGGTCCTTCATCTCAAACGCTACTTATAATTTATCTTTGAGCAGTTGTCTCTCAGTCAAATCACCTCTTGTAACAATAATATCATTAACATAAACAAGAAGTACAATTAGCTTTCCTCCTTGTGAATGTTTGAAGTACGATCATCAATAAAGGAGACAAACCATCATAAATCAAAAATATTAGAAACAGGAGCAGGTCCCTAAACATCAGAATGGATAAGATCAAATGGTTCAACATTTTTAGTAAAACTCAAAGGAAAAGTAATTAGATGGTGCTTAGAAAATTGACATATGTCACAGTTAAAAGACTCAACAAGTTGTTTTGAAAACAAAGATGGAAACATACACTTCATCAATGGAAAAAGGAGGATGACCAATTCGCTTATGCTGGAGCCATATTTGGGAGGCAAAAGAATGAGACTCTAATTGAGACTGAAGTGGAGAACACAAAATCTTCTGACCAATTCCTGCATTAGAAAAATAGTATAGCCCTTTTTGTTCCTTAGCAACTCCAATCGTCTTCTCTTTTGCAAGATCTTGAAAGGTACAATGAGAATGAAAAACGATTGTTGCGCAATTATTATCCTCTATAAGCTTATGAATAGAGATAAGGTTATTCGAAAGAATGAGAACATGAAGCACATCTTTCAATTTAAAAGATTGAAGGTCAATGTCTCAACAACCATCAACGCAAGAACCATCTGCAACATTAATATAAGTAATGCCAGAAGGAGAAGTACACTTCAAAATCGATTGAGAATCAAATGTCATTTGATGAGTGGCATCATAATCAAGAATCCAAGTACTCTTAAAGGCATTATAAGCAACATTCAAGGTTGCAACCATAACAGATTTATCACCCAACATATCGTGCAACTGTGTTTGGCTCAGTAGAACAAAAAAAACCTTCAAATAACAATAAAGAGGCCTCTAAACACACCAACAAAGATTATTGGTCTTGCCAAAGAACGAAAAACAAATTGCAATGGAGACGATTTTAGAAATACTCCAATAGATATAGAAAAAAAAAATGCAAGGACAACTAGAATTTATGCGGAAAAAGACCCCAAAAATGGGAACTCGTAGAATTGGAGAATAATTTTTTGAATATTATTTCAAAAGTGTAACTAGAGTACAACCATTAAATTATTTAAATAGACTATCATAAACTTAATGAGCCTAATTAATAGGCTAAATAAAAAATGTACACATAATTACACAATATCAAAAAAAATTTACAACATTAATATAAGCTATGGTTTTAATGTTCAAAGTTTTTCACTTTCTTGGTTAGTTCATGGAGACTTTTATTGGATAAAAATAAAGTAAAAATCATTACAAAGTATGTGCCATGCTCAATGTTCTAATGGATTAACATTACGCAGGTGAGAATTGATTTGCAATGGAATGATGATTTGGGTACAAGATCATTCACATTTTAGGTTGGGCCTTGATAAATGAGAAGGATATATTTTCTTAAGGAATTTAAAAGGATATATTATAGGTAAATTTTTCGATAACATAAAATTTTATTGGATATAATACTTTTAAAATAAATTTAATTTTAAATGGTGTCATAATTAACAAAACCTTTGAATATTGAAATGTTTAATTATATATATATATATATATATATATTTTGGTCAAATAAATATTTAACTATATTTTTTTCAACTTTAGATATAAGTAATTTAAGTTAACAAAACTTAATATTAATATATGAATTTTTATTGACTTAAAATTACTAATATTTAAGATCACATAAAGTATTACTAAATTATACCAATGACGACAAATACCTATACAATTAACAAATGGAAATCAGTGATTCCGTGGGGCATAATCAGAAGTAAGATTTTTGGAAGACAAAAGTGAGGGTGGGAGAGGTATGTCATTTGCCTCACGACATGACGAAAAATTTACCCTGTATCCCCATAATTTGACCCGTACCTCCAAATTTTTTTCAAAATGGCAAAATTACCCTCCAACTTTTTTTTACTATTTCACTAAAATCAGAATAAATTTTTTTTTTCACCATTTCATCAATTCCGGTAAGTCCAAGATTTCCGGTAACTTCCGGAAATCTTTTAAGAAGATTTCCGGTACACAACTGCCTTCTGGAAACCTTGGTTTGAAGATTTCCGGTACACACTAGGCTTCCGGGAACCTTATTTCAAGCTTTCCGGTACACAACAAAGTTCCGAAAACCTTGCTTTCAAAGCTCTCCGGTACAGTACAGAAAAATTGTGTTCCGGGAAACTTAATTACAAGGTTTCCGGTACACAACTAATTTTTTTTGTTTTTTTTTTAAGTTTTTTGATTTTTATTAATTTTTTTAAATGTTAACAGATATGGATCAAATGCTACCATTATTGGATAAACCATGCGTCGATACTACAAATATTTTTGAGACAAATCAGGTATGAATAATTTTAATTAATATTGTAAAAATATATTATTGTTATTATTTATAATTAATTTTATTTCAGATATTTCTTACAAGAGACGCTGTTGTGAATTGGGCTAAAGAAATCGGTATAAAAAATAAAGTTACTGTTATTATCAGAAGATCAGATATAGAGACAGGAGAGAAAGGAAGGAGAAATAAGTTAATATTAGGTTGCGACAAAGGAGGAAAATACAAGTATGCTGCTAGCTCAACTCGAAGTTCAACAAAAAAGTGTGATTGTCCTTTCAAACTTAGATCAAAACCATTAAAAGATGGTTCAGGATGGACAATTAAAGTAATTTGTGGAGTTCACAACCATGAATTACCTGATACTTTGGAGGGGCATGCATTTGTTGGACGTTTAGATGAAGAAGGAAAAAAGCATGTTCATGACTTAACAAAATATAATGTTGCACCAAGACACATATTAATCTCATTGCAAGACCGAGATAAGAACAATGTTACTAAGATCTCACAAATTTATAAGCAGAGGAGTATGATTCGATTGCATGTGAGAGGTAATAGAACAGAGATGCAACATTTATTCAAGTTAATTGAAGATGCAAAATATGTGTGTTGGAATAGAAAGCGTGAAGACTCAGATGTTATGAGAGATATTTTTTGGGCGCATCCAGATTCAGTGAAGTTGTTGAATTTGTTTCCGATTGTGTTGATTATGGACAGTACCTACAAAACCAATAAATACAGGATGCCATTACTTGAAATTGTTGGTATGACATCAACAGAGATGACATTTGTAGTTGGATTTGCTTATTTGGAATCTGAGCGGGAAGAAAACTTTTGCTGGGCTTTAGAGAGGCTAAAAGAACTGTTTGTCACACAAAACAAATTTCCTAAAGTAATTGTGACTGACAGAGATCTTGCGTTGATGAATGCAGTTGGCATTGTATTTCTACATGCTGTTAACTAAATGTTGGAGCAAAATGCAAGCAATATGTCTTAAAGGATAGACAAGAGTTAGTATTGAATATGTGGAAAGACATTATGTATTGCAGTGATGAAAAAGAGTATATAATGCGCTTGCAAATGTTTGAGCAATCATGTGTCGATAATATTGTGTTTGTTGACTACGTGAAAGACACTTGGTTGATTCCTCATAAGGAAAGGTTTGTTGAAGCATGGACAAATCGAGTAATGCATATGGGGAACACAACGAGTAACAGGTATGTCATGTGACTCTAAAAATTTGATTTTGTAATTATATTATATTTTGTTGGATTGTTCAATTGTGACAATTTACATGTAATGACAGGGTTAAGTCAGCTCATTGGAAACTGAAGTTAATGTTGGAACACAACATGAGTGACTTGTGCAAATGTTGGGAAGCTATGAATAATATGATTAGATTGCAACATAAAAAAATCAGAGGCTCATTTCAGAAAAGTTTCTATGACGAAGATCATGGACACAGCAATCCATTTTATCAGCGATTGAATACATTTGTATCAAGAGAAGCTCAAAGACGTATTGCTGTAGAATATGAGAAAGTTGAGTGGGTAGGTACTGACTCATCTGTATGTGGGTGCTCTCTTAGAAGGACATACGGGTTACCTTGTGCTTGTGAATTGGCACAATATAAATTGATGGGTGAACCGATTCCTCTAGATTATGTGGATATTCAATGGAGAAAATTAAGCATGAAATGTGAACTCACCCAAGACACAGAAGATGGATCCGAGTTGGATATGTCTACGGAGATGAATGCATTATGGAAACGCTTTCGATCACTCGATGATATAGGAAAACGAGTGTTGAAGAGTAACGTGCGTGAACTTGCTTTTCCAACTATGAGTTCGATGTGTCCACCACCTGAAAAAGTTAAAACAAAAGGTCGAGTGAAGAAGAGTAAGGGTAAGAAGCCTGATGGATATGATGTATATCGAGACCCTTCTTACTTTGAGCATGTTAATGCAACATATTGTGAAGATCCTAGTTCACAACCATCTCAGTCATCAAAGAAGAGACAACCCTCTCAATCAAAGAAACAACCCTCTCAATCATCTAAATCCTCAAAGTATAAGTTGTGGAAACAATTTCCCGAAATTATTCTGCCATACATTGATGACATATTTGATGTGGCAGCGGATGGAAATTGTGGTTTTCGCGCTATTGCATTATTGCTTGGATATGGTGAGGAGTCTTGGTCTTTGGTCCGCAATAGTTTGGACCATGAGATTGCTTCGCATGTAACTCCATATGATAGACTATTCACAGGACGAATTAGAGAAGTAAGAGATTCGTTGAAGATATGAAGCTTAGGTGTTCAACCCATAGAGAAATGGTTGTCCATACCTGATATGGGTTACGTGATAGCGACAACATATAATTTTATTCTCGTCACGTTTGGTCAAACATTTTCAATGACTTTCTTTCCTATGAGGGGTTCACACTCAGGAGCGACAACAAATGATCGTATCATATGTATTGATTTTGTTAATGGAAATCATTGGGTTCCGGTAAGATTGTCTAACTTTTTTATGTATTCATTAGAGTTAATTTTTTTATGTATTAATTTAAAAATAATCATATGATCTTATTTTGCAGTTAAAGATGAAAGATGGATTTCCAATGCCAGATATTGCACTAGGTTGGAAGAATTATCGCACTAATGAAGCAACTTCTTGGGCAATAGCATACACAGGGCGTCTACAACATTGGGGCTATTTATTAAGTCATTTGCCACGTGTTACACAAAATCCACCTACAGAATCCGTAGATGCAATGTCATTAGATGAAGCTTAATGCTTTAAAACTGTTACAAAATCACTTGTTATTATTTAATTTTATATTTTACGTTAGTGTCGCTCTATTTCAATTTCTTATTATTAACATAAAGTGTTTATAACAGAAGTTCAAAATAAATTAAACGACATAACAATAATGCTCAAAATAGATGGATATGAAAACAAACTAACATAAAGTGTTTATAACAGAAGTTCAAAATAAACTAAACGACATTACAACCCATAGATGTTCAAAAGCATAATGTAAACAACCCATATGTCATCCACGACGACGCGTTAAATACAAAGCTTTCCAAAAAGTCTTATAAAACTCATCATCTGGAGTAGCTTCATGCTCATTCAACCCCTGCTGTATTAGATCACCAATCTGCTGTAGAATAGATGGAGGCTGTGAAGTAGAACCATCTGCAGCAGTGGTCGGGACACCATAATCTAGGACCTGGGGCACACCATCTGGAACCTGGGGCGCACCATCTGGTCGCACCAACAGTGGGTGAGACACCTGATAGAACCACTCCAAATATCCCTCGTCACACTCAGATGGATACGTAGCTGGACGACTCTTATGCAATATCTCTGCGACTGGCGTCACATATCCCAACCATTCTACGTCAACATCAAATAATATAGGAGGATTTGGAGGTGGCAGTGATGGAATATATTGGATATATCCAAATTGCCTCAAACACCTCTCTGGCAGATATTTCAATACAGTGTCGCATAGTCTGAGGTGACCAGTATATAACATGATATCATCAAATGGAATGACACCCATGTGATTCTCCCACGGTCTCCATATAGCATCTGCATGTGTCAATTCATCAATGATTCGTCTGTACTCGTGGAGCTTATGCTTGGCCTGTTTGTAGCACCATCTATTCATTCGGGCATAACATTCCACGTCAGCACCCTGGTCACCTCTATTACAAATATTTGGAAAATATTCGTAAATCCAACACTGTTGCAAAAAAAATTAAATAAATTAATGATAATCAAAATAATATAATAATTAACAATAAATAAATGATATACATATAAATAAACTATAAAAATAAATAAATAAATGATAACCAAATAAATAAACATAAAAAAATAAATAAATTAATGATAATCAAAATAATATAATAATTAACAATAAATAATATAAATAATTAAACATAAAAATAAATAAATAAATGATATACAACTAATTAAGCATAAAAATAAATAAATAAATGATATACAAATAAATAAACATAAAAATAAATTAATAAATGATAACCAATTAAATAAACATAAAAATAAATAAATAAATCATACTTGAAGCAGCGTCATATATCCAGCTAGCTGTTTGGTGTCATAATAGCAGGCATAAGAGAGGTAGTCATATAGGACTACGAGTGCAGCAGTACCCCATGAGTATTTATCTGTACCGTCTAAATCTCTGAATAGAGGAAGGTACTTCGTATCAACTAGAGTATGACTCTTATCAGCGAAAATAGTACTCCCTGCTAAATTCAACATATACGCCCGAGCAGCACAGTCAAATCTCTCTGCTCCACACTGCCGTGCGAAGACCTCTTTCAACCAATCCAATCTATAATGCGCACCTCTGGTCTTCTTGGTCTCCTCCCAGATCTCTTCCGCCGTCACCCCTAATAACGTCATGACAAGATTACATGCCGTTACTCTATCTACATCGGGTGGACTGTAGAACTCACCCCTAATAGGAAACCCCAGAAGATTGGCAACATCATCTAGAGTAATCGTCATTTCACCAAATGGCATGTGAAATGACGATGTCTCAGAATGCCATCTTTCCACAAACGCAGATAACAGGGCGTTGTCAGTCATCTTCAAACTACCCCTATGTAATGGGTTCAGTCCTGACAAATTCACCCAATTCTCTATGGGTCGCGGAAGTACCGGCGGAGTAAATTGCTGCATTTTCTTTCCATGCGCAACAATTTTCAGCAATGGTCGCTCCTGTATACAAACAAAATAAATAACATTATAATTAAATATAGAATAATAATTAATTTAAATATTTTTAATGAACTACAAATAAATTAATTATTTTAACATACCTCACCAAACCACAATCTAGCTGAAACATGATGACAGTACCGTGTAAGGACCGATAAATCATAAGGTCCTCCAGGATACTGTGTGACCTCACCAGGTCCCTGAGCTCCATCATGCTCCTCCTCCATATACTCTCCCTCCTGAGCAGGTGCAGCCTCTTCCTGCTCATGTACATCCACCTGCTCATGTACTATAGGAGGCTCCTCCTCATGCACTATAGGAGGCTGCTCCTGGTGATACACAGTCACATCTGGGATAAATCGATAATCATGATCTCCCTCATCATCGTCTTCAACTATCATCCGTCTTCTTCTCCTTGAAGCTGTCGGTCGAATCCTCTCTGGAGGATTCATCGCGGATGATGTAGAAGCATTAGTATCACGCGTAATTCTTATGATTTTCCCGTCTCTTCCTCGTGCGCCCACTGAAAAATTAAAAAGAAATAAATCACAATTAGTTATAAAATTATAATGAATTAAATTTTTTTTTTTTTTAAAAAAATTAATGCAATTTCCGGAAAACTTGGTGGGCAAGGTTTCCGGAAATTTAGAAAAAAATATACTGTACCGGAGAGGTTAAAACAAGGTTTCCGGAAATGTAAAGAAAAATGTACTGTACCGGAGAGGTTACAACAAGGTTTCCGGAAATTTAGAAAAAAATGTACTGTACTGGAGAGGTTAAAAAAAGGTTTCCGGAAGTTTAGAAAAAAAGCTTGTGTACCAGATACGTTAAAAAAACATTTCCAGTAGAGGCTTGTGTACCGGATATGTTGTGAAAAGGTTTTCGGAGTAGTAGGCTTCTGTACCAGAAACCTAGTTTTCAACCTTTCCGGAAGTTTAGAAACAATACTTACTGTTTGGTTCCGGAAATGTCAAACTCGCAAATGGTAAATTTTTAGGACTTTTATTATATAAGGGAGGGCAAAACGGTCATTTCACTGCTATTTTGGAGTATAAGTATAATTAGGGAGGTATGGGGTAAAATTTTCCGACATGACCATGTGTGGATTATGGCTTTTTTAATTTTTTTCTTTTATTAATATTATGGGCTTTCTTGACTATGATAAGAGTGTTTCTTCTTCTAGCATCCAATATTTTTAAATACATAAAAATATATGGATGTTGATTGTATGGACAAAAAAAAAAACCTAGCCAACACTTAATTCTCAAATCATTTACTACATCCATAGAACCTCCTTCCTAAATTTTCATTTGTCCAACTAGTTACCAAGGGACTCCACACCTTACCAACACTTATAGTGTGACCTCTTATTGTTCAAATCGCAAGATGAGGAAGTATTGGAAGAAGAAGAATGAGAATAAATTTAATATTCATTAGCACCTCTCATGGTTAGCAATTGTGAAGAACGGAATAATTTGTGAAGAAGATTGAAAGAAGAACAAAAGAAATCATGAAGGTAAAAAAAACATAATGAACGAAAGACACTATAAGTAAAAAATATAACATTGTAATATAATAATTACTTCGTCAAAAAATACATATTACATAGACTAAAAAATGAACTAAGTGCCAAATTATTGTAAGGTACATGTCATAAATACATTCAAACTTGATTGTACAATCCAAACCCTACTTATTATTAAATAAAAAGTTAATTAAGTCTTACATAAGAATAACGTGTTGATTTCATAATTAAGACCCTAAATATTAAATATACAAAGTATCTCTAGTTACTACTCAATTAGGTCAACTTTTTTATTTATTTATTTTTTATCTAGGCCATCCCTGTTTAAAAATGTGGTGATATTGGACCTTCCTACTTCTTTGCAACTAGAAGAAAGGTGTGCATAGTATCAGTGTGACTATTTCGCCAAATTTTTATTTCCTGGATTCGCAAGTTATTTGAGTATAATATCATTTTTAATTTTAATGGTTAGGTTCTTGCCACAATTTGTCATGAGCTTCTTTCAGATGATATTCTCCTTGCATGTAATGTGAATGTTATATCATACTTCTATAATTCATTTACTGAAATGTGAACTTAGTTTTCTACATCAAATGCTGGATATTGTGGAGTTGCGCATAATGAATCTAGTTGTATACACTTTGGTTGACGTGGAGATAAAGGTACATTTTATGGTTTTATTGAAACTCTTAATGTGTTTATAAGACCCTTCTTAATTTAGTTATTAATATAAACACTACAAAAATAAATAACGGTTGGATCTTTTGTTGGGGGTATGTTGAACAAGAAGAAGATGAAACTAATGATGATGAAAGTTGTACAATAAATTCTAAAGCGTGTGTATCACACTAAGCTTTAGGTTTGATTCGCCTCCACCAATCTGTATATTCGCCTCCACTTGCTATTTTAAAAAGAGATCAAGTTTTAAAAAAACTTCTAAAAGAAGACATACTACCCATCAAGGACCCAAACAAATATGGGTACCAAAGTCATTACCAACTTATGATGTAGGAACACCATCCAACAATCAAGAAAGAACATTGATACATGAACAAGGCATGCTCAATACACAAGAATTGAAAAGTATGACGCCTCCTCTCATTACAAAAATTGGAGTGTCTATAACCTTTGGAAACATTAAAATAAAGGAGATGAAGAAGAAAAACATTATGGACAGCAGCAACAGAAGGCTTCCTAGGAAACCGAGATTGATAAACAATCTCTGTTTCATTCTCCTCATAAAAATTGGAGAATGATAAGTGATCACCCTCAAAATCAAAACTGTGTTGCCTATCATGCTGCTGTTGGAGGTGTAATTACAGTGGTTGATTTGCCTCTGAAATACATAAATGATATTCAAGTTTCCTTTAGAAGAAACACATATTCACATTGTACTCTTGTCTAATTCAAGTGCTTCTTTGGATCTTATCAAGGTATATCCTGATCATGATTACTTCTTAATTCATTCATGGAACTCAAATCATTTTCTACAAATTCTCCTCTTTATGTCCTTAAAAGCATTTTTCTTATGTGAACAAATCTATTTGATCGTTTCAAAAATTAGTTTTTGAAAAGCACAAACTTTATTAGCATAAGAATGTTTTGTAAAGAGAAAAACTATATTTGACATGTTGTCACATTAATCTTATTTTTGCTTCCCTATATGCGCTCACTCTCTCTAGTTTTAAAAATGAAAAATGGATCTATTTTTTACTGGTAAGCATGATCTTGTTCACATTCATCTTATCTTACTTGTGTTTTGGAATTTTGAAGGATATCAATTTCAAAATATTCAGGGGGAGTTTTTAGAAAATGTTATTTTTCTTAAAACTGGAGTCTACTCATTGTTTTCTATGTGTAGTATACATTTCCTTTGTATTCCCCAACATTTTTGTGTTGACAAAGGGGGAGAATTATTTTAGATTTTATGTTGGTTCAAAAATCTGAAGCATATTCTGAGGGGGAGCTTTTTAGCTCTCTATGATTAAAATTAGAATCAAAATTAAAATCTAAATTAACGTGTTTGTCATCAACAAAAAGGGGGAGATTGTTGAGACAAAATCTCAATTTAATGTTTTGATGTAAACATACAAAGGTTAATTAAGAACGTTAATTATGATTCTAAATGTTATGTTAATTTAACATGTGCTTTTGAGTGTAACAATCCAGTTTAAAGAAAGAGCTAAAAATGAACAAAACTGAACCAAAAACGTTCTTGACTTAATCTGGAAAACCAATAATGTTCTCCACGATTGTCATTTTCAGCAAGCAAGGTCGCATAAGTTTTTAATGCAAGGAAAGTTCTTGCAAATCGCGAGTGGATTTCCATTTAATATACTAGGAATATAAAGCTCTCATATGGGCAAAAGAATCACTCAAAAAGATCAAAGATTAAAGAGCACAACTCAAAGCAAAAGTGATAAATGATCATTCTCTAGTAGTGTAACATCAGTCCCCAGACTGATAAACATTCTCCAGCATGTTACAAATGATCTTGAGCAACAAACATCCTTCTCCAGAATGATCAACATCATTCTCCAAGTATGATGACATCAGTCCAGAATGATACGAACATTCTCCAGCTTACTGACCATCATTCTCCAGCTTTGTTACATCATTCTCCAGCCTTATTTCATCATTGTCCAGCCTGTTTTGCACGATTCAAAAGGCATTCTTAATCAGAACTGATTAAGCACATATCTGAGATGTTCGAGTGCATAAAAAAAGGATCAACAACATCAAGAATGAGAAGCTTCAGACCAGCCATTTCCCTCACAGAAACAGAACACAGAATGTTCAAAGACATGAACATTTTTAATTAATAAAGTCAGGTCTTTGGTCAAAATCTGACACATTACAGCAGAGCACTTTCCAACGGCTCTTTTGGCTGTCATCAACCTTCCTTAAGCCTATAAAAGGAACCTCAAGCTCAAGGAAAACGCAGAACTTCAAGTGCTAAGAAAATCCATCACTTACATACACTTACATACTTGAAAGCTTCTCAAATCACAAAAAGATTCAGTTCTGTTTTCTCTTCAAATATCATAATCATTCCACTGAAATCTTTTATCAAGAATCTATTCTCAAACACGAGTTGAGCATACTCAGATTCTACCAATCTCTTTAAATCATTATTGTGTAAACTCAAAACTATAAGGGTTGTTTATAGTTTGAGTAGTTTTGTAAAAATCCTTTTATGGTTAAAAGGTGAACTATAAAATCCTATCTAAAGATTGATAGGTGACCTGATTGAACTTCTTTCTGGATGGAGAAGTTTTATTTTATAACAGATCAAGGTTGATCTGAACTGGGTGTGTAAAACCAAGATCGTTCTCTGTTTGAACACTTAGTGAAAAATCTCACAATTGTGAGGACTTGACGTAGCCCGAGTTGGGTGAACCAGGATATATCCTTGTGTGGTATCTCTTCCCTTATCTATTTACTTTCAGTCTGTTTGATTATCAAGTTAAATATATAAGTTAAATTGTTGATTTTAAATAACCATGAACGTTCTCCGTTTTCTGTTTTCACAACCAAGATCAATCTTGAGTTGTTTTCTTAAGTTTTTAACAGGAATTTTTAAAAGGGTGAATTTACAATTCAAACCTCCTTTCTTGTAAATTGAAATTGCTACTTCAGAAACAACTCTTGAAAAAGTTTGTAACCCTTGATAACTTAAAAGATGCATTGGTTTGAATTAAACTCAAGCATTGCAATCACTTGACCATGTGGTACATTAAGTTATTTAATTTTGTTACATTAATATAGTTATTAGAGAATTCTAAATATATTTTCGAAATTCCCCTCAGAGTAACTTTAAAAATGATTAAAGATTCTCTCCTTTTTGCTCTCTCTTTTTCTCTTATATTGTGAGAGTGTTAGATTCAAAAATAATTTTTATAAATTTATATAAATAAAATAAATAGAGTAAAACAATATTTTTGTATCTAACATTCTCACAATATGAGAAAAAAGAAGAGAGCAATTTGAATGAAAGTATATTGTTTTTTGTTAAAAAAAATAAAATAATGGAGTTTGTTGTTTTCTTCCAACTTAAGTATTATCTACTTTAAGTCTTGTTCTTAAGGTCTTGCGATTTTGTCTTTCGATGGATTGAAAAGTGCAAACGTTTATAAATTACCTCTAATTTCAATTTTCAAATAATGTAAGACTACTTTGATGTGTCAAAAAAAATATAGAAAGCAAAAGTTGTTTAAAAATATGTGTTAGGAATAACTTTTTTGTAATATTGAAGCAATTTAATATTTGACAGAAGTTACAAATATATTTTATTATATAATGATACAAAACAAATATAATATTTCAAGAGAGCACACATATTTTCATCTAAGTCTATATCACTAATATTATTATAAAAAAAAATAGAAAAAGGGAATGATAAACAATATAAATTGAATCTAAAGAATTTTATACTTCAATACTGAATTATTGGCCTAATTATAAATTATATTTCTCTATGTGGTTTAAATATTAATTTTAATTATCTAATAAGTGACGTGAAATAAAATTGTATATAAAAAATAGAATATAATGAATTACTTGTAAAGTATAACTTTAAAGTATATTTTATAAATCTCAGTAAAAATAGTTATTTTTTCATTAAAACGTGATTTTATTTTTTCATGATTATACTATGTAATATTTAGTTGAAAAATATAAAAATTCTTACGCTTTTTGTTTTGCTGAAAGCATGTAAAACATGAGCATAGAAAGAAAAACAAATTAGATGAAACCAAGTACAAATTTGTCGAAAAATCATCTAACACATATTTTCATAACAAGAGTTGGATAGGGAAGTAAACATATTTGTCATCACCTTCTAATTTTCAAACAATTGTAAACAATATTGGATATAAAATAATTTCCACTAACCGGTGTCATGTATGTATTTCTCAAGAAATTTTTAAAATGACTCAATATTAAGTGAAGAGTTAAAATCATATGGAGAACGGTTACCAATAATTATGGAGGATCAATGAATGTGAAATAAAGGATATTGTTGATTGTAACTCATTGCACATAAGTAATTCTAAAGAATATATTAGATGCTAAAATCGCAAAATGTGTGCTAAAACAAATTACAAATAGCATAAGGAAAATGGATGAATGTGTCTCTTAGAAGTGTCACATTAATTTTTTTAATGTCATAATATTTAAATGATTTATCATAATAGTATTTAAAAGTCTATTATAATATAATATAATACTCCGTTGAAACATATAGAGTTACATATTATGAGAGCACCATCAACAACAATCACGTAGGAGGTAAGTTTTATATTGTTGTTTTCCATGGCCAACAAAATAGAATAATAGAACATCTCCATGGATGAATTCATTTACTAAGGGTCCATTCTAGGTGGATTTGAGTTTTTGATTTTTTTTTTTTGAAAGTTAATTTTAAAACCAAAACATTTTTTGATAAAAGGGACTGAATTTATTTTTTACTTAATTTTAAAATAGTTTTTTCTTAAAATTCACTCCAACGACCATTGACCACCACCACCACCTTCGACCAATGCCACCCTCACAGACCACCCACATCCGGTCAGCCCAACACCACCAACCACCCAACTAGAACAACCACCACTATCTCATATCACCGATCACCACATTTCATGCCACCACCTTCGTCCACCGCCGCCACCACCGACCACCATCTCTTACCACCTCCATCATCCCCAGTCATCCACCACCTATGAGCACTACAAGTACTATTGTCCACTCACCTTTGAACCGCCACCACCATCTCTGACCATTGTCATCACCATTGACTGCCCATCTTTAACCACTGCCACCACGACTAACCACTATCTCCGACACCTGCCACCACCGACCACCACCAGCTCCACCACTGCATTCATTGTTGATCATGCTCTGACTACCATCTCCAACTATTAACAATCTCTTTTGATTGTTGCAGCCAATCGACCACCGATCATTACTACGATAATCATATTTCAATATTACCACTTTCAACTACTATGACTAAAGTTATTATAATTAAATAAACTATAGTTTTATAATATTTGAATTATTTGAAAGGCTAAAATGCACTTTTGGACTTTCAAGTTTTAAAATCTGGTGATTTTGGTCCCCTGGTTTAAAAATTGGAATTTAAGCCAATTAATCGTAATTCTTTTGGCAAATGGTTGACCCCTTGATTTTGACTCGGTCAACGCTGACGTGACGTTTTTTTTTTTTATGATTACGTGGAATATATAACTCATTTTTTTTTTAAATTTCCAGCTCATTTAAGTTTTTTTTTTAAATTGCCAACTTTTTTTAAAAAATATTACCACTTCATTTTTTAAAAATTTTCATGGGTTCTATTTTGTTTACAATTTTTAAAAAAAACTTAAAGGTTTAAATATAATTTTAATCGTTTATCTTTTACTTAATGGTTTGGTTTTTTATATTTTTTTAATTCATTTTGATCCTTTATTTTTTGTTTTAGTGATATATTTTTTACTTAATAATCATTTCAATCATTTATCTTTCGCAAGATAATAAAAGTTTATCATTTTTTTCATGACTAAAATGAATATAACATAACAGATAAAAGACGACAAGGAATAAAAAAAAGATAAAAAATCAAAACGAATCCAAAAAAAAAATAAATGATCAAAATGAATATTAGGTAAAAGATAAAGGAGCAAAATTATATTTTAGTTCGATTTTTAAAAATGAAGTGACAATATTAAAAAAATTTAAAAAATGAGTTGGCAATTTTTTTAAAAATAAATAAATGAGTTGACAATTTTTTTCAAAAAGTAAAACAAATGAGTTGTATATTCCAGATAATCGTAAATAAAATATATATTTAACACCAAATCAGCGTTGACCGAGTCAATATCAAGGACCAACCATTTACAAAAACAGTTAAATTTGTAATTTTCAAACTAAGGGGACCAAAATCGCCTTGGGATCAAAAGTGCATTTCAACTTATTTTAAAATAATTAAAATTAATATTGTTTTTTATTTTTAGTTATTTTTACGTGTCAATATTTTTTTATATTTGGTAAATTTATAATGAGACAAGGTAAAGAAAATGATTCAATTCAAATAAACTAAAAACTAAAACTCAATTAAAAATTAAAATTTAAAACTAAAATTTAAAATTCAAAACTGAAGTTGATTTTAATTTTAGAAAAATTTAAAATAGAAAACTAAAAACCAGTCCTAAGAGAGATTGAATTCTGCAATGAATTTAGGTTTAGGGTTGGGTGTTGACCGTGGATCACTATCTTGAATCACCATGATAGCTTCTTCCCTAAACCCAAAATAACTTTAAGTAAATGCTTAATTAGGTTATCTTCCATATCCTTTCCCTTAAGGGGCACACAATCATCAACTTGGGGGTATGCTAACCCCTCTAAAACATCTTTCGTCACGATTATGTACAAGGAGAAAAATTACAAACCAGTTGAAGTGACTAGATTATTACTAGAAGGGATTTCTCCACAAGGTTTCGGCAAGATTGGAATTTGGAAACATACATCACTAAAAAGTAAAAATAAAAAAAATAAAAAAGTCCTCAGTGGATGGCCCATCACGGTTACACGGGATATATATATATATATATAGTGAATAGCCCAAAAAAAAAAGTGTATTACCTTCTTTTTTTAAATGAGAAAAAAATATATATACTTGTACTATTATCCTATATTATTACTACTTACTCTTGCAAAATTTTAGGAAAGCCAACAGGGCCAACACCTCCTAAGCATGGTATATGTATCTGGTTCATCCAAAATGAATTACGTCTAATTTTTATATATTTATGAGTTTTTTTTACTATGACTCAAAATGGCCTATCCTCTGATGACATTTTTAGTATGTATTATCTTAGCCCCACCAGACTTATACTAACAATTTCTTCTTTGGCCTCATTGACCTTACACAAACACCTACAAGTTATTTTTAACTCGAGGGTATACAAATTTGAGAGATTTTGTGTCAATTGGATCTAAGAACTAAAGATTTTAATACAATTTTGAAAAGATGATCTAAAGATATATTTAAGATTACTAGAAATTGTATAAGAGAATTGAAGAGAGGCTTTTGCCAAGTTTAGATCTTTGATTTCAAGTTGCTTTCTTGATTTTTTTGAGGAAGAGATCTTCTCAATATATAGATGTCTTGAAGCTTCAAATATGAGGAACAATAAGATGTATCCGTTAGAGATTTAGATTGTTGTCCATTGATCTTGTTTAGAATTGCAAATCTGTTCTTCCAACTATGTCTTCATTTTAAGTGAACTAAGAGGATGAGTATTGTAGTCTATCATCAGATCTGGTCAGTACGAGGATGAAAGTTTCATTCTTCTTGATGTGACCGTTTTTTTTTTACTATTCCTTTTCCTAATAGTTTGGAGTGGCGTGCCTATCTAGTCAAAGACATAACCTTTTGTACCTTGTATTGCTCTTCGCAGTTAGTTGTCCTTATTGCTCTTCTGATTATTTTGAAAATTTGAGATGCTTGAGCTAAATGTACTATCATCCTTAGTCAGAAGATAGATTACTCTCTTTAGAAACTTCATTTGCTTGTGATACAATCAAAATTGTTAATGGTCTGTTTTCTAAAAATTAACATACTCAAGTGCACAATTTAGATAACACATTCAAAATCTTTAAAATAATTTTGTTATCTTCAAAACTTTCAAGAGAGATTTTGTCTTAACCATAGTGGTGTGTATACCACGAGCGGGTGCAACTTTTGAAAAATTACAAGGGCAGCCTGTGCATATAAAAAGCAGGAAAAATTAAAAAATGTTTTTACATTAAATTTGTCAATAATGTACAATCTCTTTTCAAAGTTATCTTATCCAAATATTAAAATGTTTGTATGAGCAACTTTTTTTTATAATAGATGGTGCAAAAAGTCCAAAAAGAAACGATTACAACGAAATAACTCTAGAAGTAGAAACTCTCATTACATCAGCAAAGACAACTTGCTCTTAATGAATATGGGGTTGATCCATAATGATCAATCCACTATCAGTCTCACATCCCTAATTAGCTTGACCATCTACAATTATGTTGGCTTCCTTATACACATAATGAATATGCACACTCCAATCCACCAAGAGAATCTTTTTCACCAAGCTCCAACTTCGAACACTCCCAATATAATGTACTTGCAATGTATTAACAACCACCAAATAATCCAATTGTAGTGGTACATTAGTAAATTATTTACTTCAAGCATTGTCAACCTGTGGGGTTGTTACAAATATCAGTTTTTAGTTAGTTGAGGATAATTAGTTAGTTACCACATATTTTGGGGTTAGTTATAGATATTAATAAGAAGATTAGAGTTCACTGATCATAGCACTTGGGCACATGTTTCTATTATTTTGTTTTGGTATTTTTAAAATCACTTTATAGCTTAGAATAACTTTTTAGCTTGTTTCTAAACTTTGGGTTGAAATTGAATTACAATTTTATTATTTGCATTTTAACCCCTGCTCGCTTTGTAGGTCATAACTCGAGCTCTGGATATCCGATTGAGGCATGCGAGCAGTCGTTGGAAAGCTAAAAATCAGAGCTACAACTTTTGTGTTGAAAAAAAATCTGAATTCCGAATTCTACTGAGCCTAAAGTACAGATTTCGTAATCTGGACCTTTGTAATAATTTAAATAGCGGGCTACTTGTTTTAAAGCCCAAAAAGCCCGAGCACTATACACGTATTTTTATCGGATTATTTCCTTTCTTGTATTGGATTATTTTTGGACAGAATCAGAATATACACGTATTTTTATTTTCAATTCCATGGAAGGCTAATTTCATCAGATTAATCCACGAATTCAGAGTTTCATCACACCTGGAGGTTCAGGTTATACCGTCGATTTTTGATTCATGATTCTATTTTCGTTCATCTGATTATATTGATTTTCTGATTGCTTAAACTGAATTTCAATAAGATCGATTAATTTTATTTGACAGAATTCGGTTTCAATCTATAATTTAATTGAATTATAATTCTGCGACGCTTGATCGTTAATTGTAATATTTTAATGATTGTGATGCTTAATCCAGTCAATGAAACCGAACGTAGGATTGATTGTACGCTTGTTTGATCAATTCTATAGTCAAATAAGAATAGAATCACGAATTAGAAATTAATTAAAATTCATTGATAGAATCTGTGATAGGTCCGAAACTCGAATAAGTGGATTAATCGTTTTGCTTATCTGTCTAAACCAAATCATTATAAAAAAACCCCCCAATTTCGAATTTCAACTCGGTTAATATCATTATATTAGGAGTCCTTGCGAAACTACTCAGGTTATTACCCTTTTCTGCACTTATTTTAAATCGTATTTGATCCGTGTGCGACAGCGGATCAAATTGGCGCCGTTGCCGGGGACTCTCTGATAATAATATTAATCAGTTTTAGAGTATTACTAACTATTCTAACAATTGTTTCGTTGTGCTTTGTTGTTCTACAGGTCAGATAGGGTTGTGCTAGCTCGTAGGCACGTTGCTAGTCCAAAAAAATCCGGTTTTCAGGCGACTGTGGCGGATTGCTCCGAATTTTCGCCAGAAAATCAGAAAAAAATCAAGGATTAGGACCAAAAATCAAGGGACTTATTACGGGATTTGACGCTAAAATTCCCAAATTCCTTCATCTAGACTATTTTAATTTTTTGAATTTTTGATATTTTCAAAAAAATCCAAAAAAATTTGCGTGACCTTTATTTGATTTTTAGAGATTTTTGGTGGTATTTTTTATATTTTTTGGATTTTATTTGATAGTGTTTGCGATTTTTCATTTCAATTTTAGCAATAGGGACATTGTTGGAATTTTCAGAATTGTGATTTTGCATTGTATTGTTATGATGATGCATGACTAGGGCTAGTTCTGTAAATCTGCACCCCCTTGACCCTGAAATAGATAGGACCTTCCATTTACGGCGTAGACTTAATAGAGCTGCTGCTAGTGCTAACGTGTCAAATAGAGAGTCAAATAGTGATAGTGATAGTGATAGTGAAAAAAGTGACATTTTGCTACACAATATGGCTGATATGAATAATAGAACTTTGAGACAACTTGCTGCACCTGATGTTACCTATAATGCTTTGTGTATTGAATATCCTGAAGTTACTGTACCATTTGAACTTAAATCTAGTTTAATACACTTGCTTCCAAAGTTTAATGGTCTTGCAGGTGAGGATCCCCACAAACACTTGAAGGAGTTCCATGTGGTGTGTTCCACCATGAAACCTCAAGGAGTCACAGAAGATCATATCAAGCTGAGAGCTTTTCCAATCTCGCTTCAAGATGCTGCTAAGGATTGGTTATACTACCTTCAGCCAGGTTCTGTTACAAGTTGGAATGAATTGAAGAAATTGTTTCTAGAAAAATTCTTCCCTGCCTCAAGAGCTGCTTCAATCAGAAAAGATATATGTGGCATTAGACAGATTGACAGGGAATCACTACATGAGTATTGGGAGAGATTCAAGAAATTGGTGTCTAGCTGTCCTTACCACCAGATTTCTGAACAATTGCTCATCCAGTATTTTTATGAAGACCCTAGAAGCGGCAAAAGCTTTGATTGAGAACATGTCCATTAATTCAAAACAGTTTACAACTAGAAGCAATTCAGCCGTTTTGACAAAGGGAGTGAATGAGATTCAAGCTTCTTCCCACAAGATGATCCAGTTGCTGATGCTCCTCAAGCATATGCAGCAAACATATTCAACCCTCAAGCCAATTATGATTTGTCGTCTAACAGGTACAATCTCGGTTGGAGAAACCATCCCAACCTGAGATGGGGGAATTCATCTGCACAACAGCAACCTAGGCAACAAAACAGTCCGCATCAGCAGAACATTCCACATCAGCAGCAAAGCAATACACCTTCGTTAGAGGATCTTGTCAAGCAAATGGCTGTCCAAAATCTTCAATTTCAACAAAGAACAGATTCTACAATACAGAATTTGGAGACAAAGATTGGCCAACTGGCTACTTCAATAAATCAGATGCAGACTCAAGGATCAAACCAACTACCTGCCCAGTCAGTAGTAAATCCAAATGCCCCTAATGTCAGTGCAATTACATTGAGGTCTGGGAAAGCTGTTGAAACACCAAAGATACCTGAAACTGTTGTGAAAAATAACAAGGTTGCTGAAGAAATTTTGATACCTGAAACTGTTGATGTTGAGCAAAATATACCACTTCCTATTCCTCAAAGGGCAGTGAAGACTAAGAAAATGGACGAGGCAGATAGGGATAGGGAGATCTTGGATACATTTAGGAAGGTGGAAGTGAACATTCCCCTCCTTGAAGCAATTAAAGAGATTCCGAGATATGCCAAATTTCTAAAAGAGTTGTGCACACACAAGAGAAGGTTAAAAGGTAATGAAAGAGTAAACATGGGGCGTAATGTTTCAACCCTCATTCAGCCCATGCCCCATAAATGCAAAGATCCAGGAACTTTTTCCATTCCATGTACCATAGGCAGTAGTCAGTTTGAAAATGCCATGTTAGATTTAGGAGCTTCTATTAATGTTATGCCTACATCTATTTTTAACTCTCTTGCTCTTGGACCTTTACAGAGTACAGGTGTTACCATTCAACTGGCGAACAGAAGCGATGCTCGCCCTGCTGGACTTGTGGAAGATGTACTTGTTCGAGTAAATGAATTAATATTTCCTGCAGATTTTTACATTCTGGACATAGAGGGAGAGAATAATTCCAACAGGGCGCCTATCATTTTAGGCAGACCATTTTTGAAAACTGCTCGAACAAAAATTGATGTACATGCTGGAACTCTATCCATGGAATTTGGTGATAGCATTGTAAAATTTAATATCTTTGATGCTATGAAACACCCCATGGAAGAGCATTCTGTTTTTCAAATTGAATTACTTGCTGATTTGGTTGATGACACTTACCCTGATATGTTTACTGCTGATTTTCCTTCACTGTCTGATTTTGATGATACTTATATTTGTGAATTTTGCATAGATAATCAGTTGTGCTCTGTGTGTGCTGAGATTGAAGCTGCTTTACAGGTTGATCATTATGCTGATGTTGATACTTCTACTAACATAATTGACTTTGCAGACTTAGATTCAGCCACTGGTATCATACCCTCTATTGAGCAGCCACCGACTATAGAGCTTAAACCACTTCCTGAAAATTTGAAATATGCATATTTAGCCCATCCATGTGCATGCACAGGATACTATTAAAGGATGGAGCAAAATCAGTGAGGCAGACCCAAAGGCGACTTAACCCATTAATTCTGGATGTTGTGAAAAAGGAAGTGACCAAGCTCTTGCAAGCAGACATTATATACCCCATCTTTGATAGTCAATGGGTGAGCCCGGTGCAGGTAGTCCCTAAGAAAACTAGACTCACAGTGGTTAAAAATGAAAATAATGAACTTATCCCCACACGAGTGCAGAACAGCTGGAGGGTATGCATCGATTACAGGAGACTAAACCAGGTAACCAGAAAGGATCATTTTCCTTTACCATTCATTGATCAGATGCTTGAACGGTTGGCTGGTAAGTCACATTATTGTTTTCTTGATGGTTTTTCTGGTTATTTTCAGATCCATATTGCACCGGAGGACCAAGAAAAGACCACGTTCACTTGTCCTTTCGACACATTTGCCTATAGGAGGATGCCCTTTGGCCTATGCAATGCTCCTAGAACTTTCCAACTCTGCATGATTAGTATTTTTGCTGATTTGATAGAAAGTTGTATAGAAGTTTTCATGGATGATTTTACTGTGTATGGTTCCTCATTTGATGTATGCTTGAACAATTTAGATAGAGTTTTGCATAGATGTATTGAAACTAACCTTGTGCTGAATTATGAAAAATGTCATTTTATGGTTGAACAGGGCATAGTTTTGGGACATGTGATCTCTAAGAACGGGATGGCAGTAGATCCTGCCAAGATTGATGTGATTTCTAATTTGCCTTTCCCATCTTGCATCCGCGAGATTCGTTCTTTTCTTGGCCATGCAGGTTTTTACAGGCGTTTTATCAAGGATTTCAGCAAGATAGCTCTTCCACTGTCAAATTTGCTGTAAAAAAGATGTTAGTTTTACCTTTGATGACAAATGCAGGAAGGCTTTTGATTGCTTGAAGGCAGCATTGACCTCTACTCCCATCATTCAGCCACCCAATTGGACCCTCCCTTTTGAAATTATGTGTGAGGCATCTAACTATGCAGTGGGAGCGGTCCTTGCACAAAGGGTTGGCAGGGCTGCCCATGTTATTTATTATGCTTCTAGGACTTTAGATTCTACACAGGCTAATTACACTACCACTGAAAAGGAACTCTTGGCTATTGTTTTTGCTCTTGATAAGTTTAGTTCATATTTGCTAGGTTCGAAGGTAGTTGTTTTTACTGACCATGCAGCTTTGAAGTTCTTGCTGAAGAAACCAGAAGCAAAACCGAGATTGATCCGGTGGATGTTGTTACTCCAAGAATTCGATTTAGAGATTAAAGATAAGAGTGGAGCGGAAAATCTGGTGGCAGATCATTTGAGCAGAATAGAACTAGATGAGGACCCCATCCCCATTCAAGATGACTTCCTTGATGAGCAACTGCTACAGTTGCGTGAGGTAATTCCTTGGTTTGCTGATTTAGTTAATTATCTAGTTGCTGGAGTCTTTCCCGCATATGCATCCAGAACACAAATACACAAACTTAAAAGTGATGTCAAATATTATGTGTGGGATGATCCATATCTGTGGAAATTCTATAGTGACCAGGTGATTAGGCGATGTATTCCCCACCATGAGGCTCAATCTATTCTTCATTTCTGTCATGCCTCTCAAGCTGGGGGACATTTTGGTCCTCAACAGACAGCCAGAAAAGTCTTAGACTCGGGTTTCTTTTGGCCCACTTTGTTTAAAAATGCTTTTGAGACTTACAAAACTTGTGAACAATGTCAAATAGCAGGAACAACAATCACTCATAGAAGTGAGATGCCTCAACAACCTATGCTTTTCTGTGAAGTATTTGATGTGTGGGGCATTGACTTTATGGGCCCTTTTTCTGTATCTTTTGGTTTTGATTATGTTTCGAAGTGGGTGGAAGCAATACCCACTAGGACTAATGATTCTAAAGTTGTTGCAGGTTTTATTAGATCGAATATTTTTTGCAGGTTTGGAATACCCCGGGCCATCATAAGTGATCAAGGCACTCATTTTTGCAACCGCATCATGGGCGCTTTGCTTCGGAAGTATGGGGTTGTGCACAGAGTCTCTACACCTTATCATCCCCAGACTAATGGGCAAGCTGAAATCTCAAACAGGGAAATCAAACAGATCTTAGAAAAGATGGTGCAGCCAAACAGGAAGGACTGGAGCCGTCGGCTGGAAGATGCTCTTTGGGCTCACAGAACAACTTACAAAACACCAATAGGAATGTCCCCTTATCGACTTGTGTTTGGTAAGGCATGCCACCTCCCAGTGGAAATAGAGCACCGTGCTTATTGGGCTGTCAAGAGCTGCAACCTTGAAATGGAGAAAGCAGGTTTGGAGAGAAAGCTTCAATTGCAGCAACTTGAAGAGCTTAGACTAGAAGCCTATGAGAACTCCCGGATCTATAAAGAGAAAACTAAGTCTTATCATGATAAGATGATTTCTAGGAAGGAATTTTCCATTGGCCAAAAAGTTTTACTGTTTAATTCCCGTCTGAAAATTATGGCAGGTAAACTTCGTTCCAAGTGGATTGGTCCTTTTGTTGTTACTAACACTTTTCCTCATGGTGCAGTGGAAATAAACAGTGAAAACACCAACAAAGTGTTCAAAGTAAATGGACAACGCCTCAAGCTATTCCATGAGAGCTCTGTGCTTGAAGAAACTACCATAGAAGAACTCTCCTTGGAAAAGCCCACCTACACTGAAGATTGAACAAGGAGCTCCCTTTCCTTACTCTTAATTCATACTTGTTACTTTCATTGAGGACAATGTGTAATTTAAGTGTAGGGGGTAGGATTTTATTTGTTATAGGATTTAAAAAAAAAAATTTTAAAAAATTAAAAATTAAAAATTAAAAAAAAAATTAATTAAGTAATAATAAAAATGTGCATTGCATTGAATGCTTTTTCATCAAATTTTGTGGTTGTAAATGTTGTGAGCAAATGTTGTGAGTTTGTTTGGACTGGCATGATTGGATATTATCTTTGCATTCTTGGTAAAATAAGTTGGATTAACATGCTAAATTGCGTATCATTTGTGATAGGTCATTAACCCTTGTGAGATTTTGATCCTATTATGAATGAAATACATTTTTCCATTTTCCTTTTTTGTGTGATATCTCACTCATGATTGCTAGTTACGCTAGAACTTGACTTGACTCTTGTCCGCATGCATATATTGAAATGATCTAGGCATTTGTTTTTTGTTAAGCTACTAGCCAAATAAGCCTACCCTTCAATTATCCATTTGTTTAAGCCCCTTTGAGCCTAATTATCTCATTCTTTGTTATATAGCTCATTATAAGCCTAAAAGTGAAAAACAATGAATTGACCCAATCTTGGGGGATAAAGGAGTCTTTCCTTAAATAAGTGTGGGGGTGCTCAACTCAACTTGTTTGTTTAAATTTGAGGTTTATAAATAAAAAAAAAAATTATTAAAAAATAAAAAATAAAAAAAAATTGAAATGATAAATAAAATGAGGAAAATGCTTATGTTGTGAGTAAAGAGAGTTGATAATAAAAGTCAATGATACTTTGTTGAGTTACTTCTCAATGTTATTTTTCTCTCTTGATCATTACTCATTTATCCTCTTTGATTTTTTGCCCTAGTCTCCTTAGGATTATCTCACCCTTACCTTGGCCACGTTACAACCTGAATAAAGACCTTTTGATCATTATGTGCATGTGTTTCAATTATAGATGTTAGAGGCTTGTCAAGCCTATGGTAGTGCTAGCTTTCATGATGTGCTTTGAGGGTAAACAGTAGCCCAAACACTTGAGTGTTTGAGAGAATTTTATATCTTGTGAGGACTCTATCACTTATGATGCATTCTTTGGTTAATTTATCCTCTTGTTTGCCTTGGTTGTGAAAATTATGAATGTCATATTCCTTGAAGTTTGAATTTTTTCTTTTGCTCACCACTTTGCATTCCTGAGAATATTTGGAATCGCATGCATTACTTTGCACGGAGTGCAAAAGCTTAAGTGTGGGGGAATTTGATCATAGCACTTGGGCACATGTTTCTATCATTTTGTTTTGGTATTTTTAAAATCACTTTATAGCTTAGAATAACTTTTTAGCTTGTTTCTAAACTTTGGGTTGAAATTGAATTACAATTTTATTATTTGCATTTTAATCCCTGCTCGCTTTGTAGATCATAACTCGAGCTCTGGATATCCGATTGAGGCATGCGAGCAGTCGTTGGAAAGCTAAAAATCAGAGCTACAACTTTTGTGTTGGAAAAAAAATCTGAATTCCGAATTCTACTGAGCCTAAATTACAGATTTCGTAATCTGGACCTTTGTAATAATTTAAATAGCGAGCTACTTGTTTTAAAGCCCAAAAAGCCCGAGCACTATACACGTATTTTTATCGGATTATTTCCTTTCTTGTATCAGATTATTTTCGGACAGAATCAGAATATACACGTATTTTTATTTTCAATTCCATGGAAGGCTAATTTCATCAGATTAATCCACGAATTCAGAGTTTCATCACACCTAGAGGTTCAGGTTATACCGTCGATTTTTGATTCATGATTCTATTTTCGTTCATCTGATTACATTGATTTTCTGATTGCTTAAACTGAATTTCAATAAGATCGATTAATTTTATTTGACAGAATTCGGTTTCAATCTATAATTTAATTGAGTTATAATTCTGCGACGCTTGATCGTTAATTGTAATATTTTAATGATTGTGATGCTTAATCCAGTCAATGAAACCGAACGTAGGATTGATTGTACGCTTGTTTGATCAATTCTGTAGTCAAATAAGAATAGAATCACGATTTAGAAATTAATTAAAATTCAATGATAGAATCTGTGATAGGTCCGAAACTCGAATAAGTGGATTAATCGTTTTGCTTATCTGTCCAAACCAAATCATTATAAAAAACCCCCCAATTTTGAATTTTAACTCGATTAATATCATTATATCAGGAGTCCTTGCGAAACGACTCGGGTTATTACCCTTTTCTGCACTTATTTTAAATCGTATTTGATCCGTGTGCGACAGCGGATCATTCACTGACCACTGTAAATAAGAATATGATTGTATTATTTCTTATCTTTTTTTAATCTAATTCAGTATGTTACCACATACATATTCATATGGTTTGTATATTTCTCATGTGTATGACTTTTATCACTCACTTCCCATGATTCTTAACATCACGAATAATAGCTAAAATGTACTTTATCAAGAATAAGTTTGGTATCAACATAAAAGATTATTTTTACGGCTTCCAAACTCCAAGAACAAAGTAGAACATAATAAAATTGCAAAATTAAAAAGATAAAGGAAAAGAAAGATCAAAACGAGATTTTTGTACTGGTTCCTATATTCATCTTTGCTATGTAGAGTACACACAATCATCATTCAACATGAATGAGAATTTTTTCTTTAATTTTCAATTTGAATGTTTACAAAGATCTCTTTACAATTGATTTACAATGCTTGAACAATGCAACCCCTTTGAGGAGAAGGGAAGAGAGGGTTTTGAAAAAAAGGAAAAAAGAAATGGAAGGAATGAAAAGTTTTGGGAGGAAAGAGTTTTGAGAGGTTTGTTTTTATTCATACCCGCGCGTTAAGCGGGATATATAGACTTTAACATATTAGTATTATTGTGAATAAGATTTTAAATTTTCAAAAATAATATAATTTATTAATTTTGTTTTTAGAGTATTTTTTCCAAGTGAGTTTATTTGAGTAACTATTAATATGAGTTTATAAACACACATTTGAGAATATGTAGAATGTTTTGGAGAACGTAATTGCAACTAATTTATATATTAAATTTATCCATTGAATTATTATGTTAAAATTTTAGTTATATTTTAATGAATGAATAAGATTTAAAACTGATAAAAAAATATTTAAATGATTGATCAACCGATTTATAATTTAATGTCTTATATCACATTTTATTCATTAAAGATTATGAGAAAATAGAATAAAAAGAGTATTATGTAAAAATATATAATGTAGTAATAAGTATAAAGTCAATAGTATATTAACCATTAATCATTTATGGTCTATATGATGGACCAAATAATCTATTAAAATTAATATATTAATCAATAATATGTTAAAATTTACATCTTTCTAATTATAACATTATTTTAAAGAAATACTAATTGCTAATCATTCATCACTCTCTTAAATGTTCAGCCAAGAAATAAATCACTCTCTCAAATGTGCAGTTAGGATTCATAAAACCAAAAATAATAATTTTTTCAAATAAACTCATAGTGAAGATCATCCTACAAATAAAGCCCATAAATTATATTTGGTATTAAAAATCTTAAAAGTATTTTAATAAATATTAATATATGTAATTGTCTACCGTAAAATCAGATTAGTCATGCTCATTTTTTACTCATTGTCATGTAATTATAATTTTAAAGTGATTGAGTATGAAATTGATCTAAGTTGGCACATTCAGATGATGACACAAAATGGAGAATACAAAATAAAAAGTAGAATTAAAAATTGCAAGAAATGACAAATCTAAATTCTAATGTCTTGAGTATGAGACTTCTATACAACCTAACTTGAGAATTTTTACAAACAACTCATATATGTACTGTTGAGTAAAAGTAAAACAGATGTAGAAACTTCAAATAGGTAGTATTTTAAAAAAATTTGACAACATAAAATATTTCTGTAAAAAAAAATAACTAATAATTTCTTAATCTAAATATTAAACATTATTCTTTTATCTACAAACGACACATAATTCTAAATCTCCTGAAGACACAATAATAACACTACTATGAAGCTGAATATGGACAATCTTCTCTGTCTTTTGGGGAGCTACTATACTTTCATGTCATAGATGAGATCAAATATGTCTGCAAAAATAATACTCTAACTAACAATAATCAAGGTTTTGAGAAAAATAAGCAAATAGGTATAATATCTTACAAAATACCACTTACTCAAAAACTATTTGTGCAAAAAAAAAGATTTTTTTCAACTCTATTTACTTCTTTGAAAATAATTGGGCTGTAAAGAGGTTTCCTTTTGAGTTAATAAAGTGGAATTGTGAAAACAAATATGTATCCGTAAGGTTTTCTCGTGGCAGTGGCGGACCTCCGATCCGAAAGTTAATTGCATAAAGTGTGTGAAAATGGTTATAAGAAGAAAAAATTATTGACAATTTAAAAAGTTACAAATTCAAAATTGGAGGAGGCACAATAGTGCAATGCAATAATAAAAGTTATTAAACAAAATATAAAACACAAAGTAAATATTGAAGTTTCAATTTTATTTTTAACAAGGCACTAATTATATAGCAAAATTAATAGTGAGATGGCAATATCCTAGTTTGTGGGATTGTTTTAATAAAATTGTATATACAAATGGAGTATAAATATTTTAAAAGATAACTATAAAATATTTTATATATCTCATTAAAAATGATCTATTTTTTTCATTAAAGATACTATGCAATATTCAATTGGAAGAAATTAAACAATAGTAGAAACAAAAAATATGGGATATATATTCATTAAGTATTTATTATTCTTCATCCGAGAAAATTTAAAGAGTGATGTGCTACACTTAGATAGGTATGTGCTACACTATTTGACTCTACATGTCTAAAGATGAGGTGACACATATAATATAGTTTTCATCATATAATATTCCATAACTTATCCATTATATCACTGAAATTTAAGATGTGTATTCGCGTTAAAAACCTATTTCGGCTTATATTTGAAAAATATATTGAATGACACATAACATAATCCGTAATGAAGTATAAGCACAATTTGATCAAAAACATTGATGTATTTGCACAAATGTCTATGCACACAACAATTGACCATAAATATGTCAAAATATATTATAATTATAAATATGATTAAAACTCAAAGATGTAAACTAAAAAAAATGTAAAATTTCTCACACGTTTTGCTTATCTAAAAGCAAGTAAAATGAACATATAAAGAACCACAAATTAGATGCAATCAATTACAAAATTGTCAACAATCAATCTAACACAAATTATTATGAAAAAGCAGCATAGATGCCAAAGTGTATGTGTCATTGTCTTCCAAAATCTAAATAAACATAAACTTTTCATAAATTTTTGTCATTTATATATTTCTTGAGAAGCATTTAAAAGGACCAATATATTAATTGAAGTTAAAACCATAGAAAAATTGTTACCAATAATGATGTAGATTAACTAATATTGATTGTACTTTAATTTGTAACTCATGACACATGAATAGTTATACATAATATTAGATGCTAAATAGTAATAAAAATGTATGTTAAAGCAAATTGAAAGTTGAATAATAAGGAGGATGGAAGAGGGAGGATGAAAGAGTATTTTTAGACGTGCCACATGAAATTTTTGTTGAGGTGACAATATTTGAATGAAATGGCACAATATTAGATGATGTGTCACAATAGTATGTGAGATCTATTTTAATATATTATAATAGATACAAAATTCTCCTATTTTGGGGGAACTCAAAAATTGTATTGGAGGAGGATTTTAGAGGACTTAAACAAATTCTTCGTATCATTTTCACGTTGTTATAATACTCTATAAAATAAAAATATATAAATTATAATCGTTCTCTACAAAATCACAATCTTAAAAAATGTAAAAGAATTCTCTCTATTTTCTCCTCCCTCCAAAGCTCTTCCTTTCCCTCCCCTCCAAACTCCCAAACAAAGCCTTAACGTTCAAGAACCACATTTTTGGAACAACCCACACAAAATCTAAACCAACACTTTCATATCGAAGACACCCATTAAATCTTAAAAGCCTCTAATACCCTTGAAGAACCTCTTTTTTCAATCATATCAATGTGCAATCAATTGAACCATCAATTGCTCACAACTAGAACAATCATTCCAAGAAAGGATACCCACACAACTAGAACCTCTTTTTTTTAATCTAAAGTGTTTTTCTTCAAGAGATAAATGATGATGAAAACATTTTATTTAAAGTGATGGAACCAAATGATATTTATAAGACATGATAGATTCAATTATGAAAAGACAAATCAAAGCAATTGGCAAAATTGATTTTCAACTGAAAAAAAAAATGATATTTAAAATTCGTGTAAGTCGATTCACATGATGTGTAAGTTGATTAATAAGTGTTGTAAAAACTTAGATTTCATATTGAGCTACACGAGTCGACTTATATGTGTATAAGTCGATTTGTTCAAGTCACAGAGTTTCCATAAGCCGGTTCTTATATTAGGTTAATTGACTCATGTTGTGTCAGTTTCTTGAACTAGATTCAAGATATGTGTAAGTTGATTCATGTTGGAAATGAGGATGATGTTAATAAAAGATTGTTGGAAATGATGATGATATTAATGAGAGCTAGTTGGTGTGAATTGAAAAAACAAAGAAGGCCCACATAGGAGGGATGACACACACTAGTGGTTTTATAAGGTGGATGTATGGCAATTGGAGTGTCCCTCAATGGGTACCCAATTTTGTGAAGGGGTGAGAATGCACGCAAATAGATCATCACTCGCGCGCGCCACCGCCGTAGTCTGTCTAGCTTGGGCTTGGGCTAAGTGGTGTATTATTTTTAGTATTCGTAAAAATAATACACATGTCTGCCCTCCACCGAGTCAACATTCAACATCTGATCCAGTCTTCTGTTGATTCGCGTATCCGTTTTTTTCCCGGCCAAAACCTAGAGAATTTCGGGATTCAGTTTGAGGGATCGCACAATTTTCTCTCCTTCAGTTGCAGAGTTCCTCTATAAATAGAGGACTCTCCTCAATTGGAAAAACACACCAAAAGTTCTCCGAAATCTGAGACTTTTCTCTGCTTCTCCCTTTCTTCTTCTTCTCTCTCTTTTGAGTGGTCATAGTAGCATATTATGAATGGCAGCCATTGACTGCCATATTGAGGGTGTAATTCTAGAACGGCTTTTTACGGTGCAGTGCAACTCCGATATAATGTATCTGGGCTGTTTTATTCTAGGGATTTCGTGGTTGATAGTCTGTTTTGCACAATATGGGCAATACCGCGAAACGTCTTAAAGAGAACGACCTAATCCGCGATTCAACTCAGTAATATCTTCGGTGACATAAATTAATTTTGAAACAGTTTTCAAAACTCAAAAACAACAATTCATACATATCATGAGTCAGATTCATGATTTCAAAATTAATTTAAAATAAATTTTCCATGCATTTTATGACTTTCAAAAGTGATCTTAAAATACACATAAAATTATACATGATACGATGATATTTTAAAAAAATGAATCAAGACTTTTAATCAATATTAAGAATAAAGAGATGAACAACGACACACAAAATTATCTAAACTAAGGAGATTTTCCTTTGTACAGAGAAACTATCAAATTGCAAAGTGGAAAAAGTAAAATGGTAGATACAAATAATTTTTGTGGAAAAGGGACATAACTTAAATTTACCAATCGAATTATGGGTTTTCTCTTGGATATTGAAACCTATAAATTAATAAATTAAAGGTTGACATCATCAAATATTTTTCAAATGGGCATGGTTGTAATCATTATTCATTCTTATTTTGTTGCCGACAACTGATTTATTTAAGTCATAGGTTTGTTTCTTCCCTTAAGATGGCTCAAGTAGGTTTATCTAATTCAAACCAAAATAACTTTTCATAAAATTGTCAACTAATGTGCCTAACCCAACAATCTTGGTGTAGGGCCTTAAGATTTAAGAATAATAATAATTAAGCTAGTGGGTAACCCTTACCAAATTGTTCCAACAGAACTTTGTTACTCTATGGCCAAATTTCAGCACCAAGACATGGGAATAAGAAAGTGAAGGTGGAAGAGTAGTTAATGCCACCATATAATATACTCCCTTTTTTTCTGTCATTTTTTAAGAATTTTTTATTTATTTGTCATTTTAAAAAATAAAAATAGTGTTACTTATTATTTTGTGAAAATTATCTTCAATTATTATTTATTGTAGAGAAAAAAAATAAATGGAATGTAATAATAAGTAATTAAATATATCATTAAAAAAGACAAATAATTTCATCAAAAGCAACAAAAAAAAGTTATTGACTTTTTTAATATATATATATATATATAAATAATCTTAAAATAACAACTAAAAGAGAATATACAAATTACTTATTTTCAGTGACCATTTTATAGAATCAAATATTCTTTCTTTTCATTATAATAAGATAAGATATACGTGCTATATAAACATATTTTTTTTCTTATAATGATATATTGTGCAGCACTTATATCTTATAAGAAAAGAAAGAATTATCAGACACAATTTGTGCTACATACTTTCACATAATTTAAACTAGAAATTACAAACCATCTTCATGGTTCCCATAAGTTTAAACTGCAATTTAAGTCTAATAATGTTCTTGAACTTGTTGAGTCCATCTCATTCTCACATTGCCTATTCAAGTCAAACATTTCAGACAACTTTTCTTTCTTCATCTTGTTGCCACATCTTTTCTTGTGTGAACAATGCTCAACATAGTTACCATAAGATTTAGTTGCTGCACTTCTCTTTCTCCCATTATCTTCATTACTCGAATTATCAGACACAAATACAGACTCAGACACCAGACACGACACTGATTTCTCTTCTGATTGTTTCGTCATTAGTGGCAATTCAAGTGAAATAGTACTTGAATTTGTCAAATCTTCTATTGAATGTTTCTCTTCTTTTCTCTTTGAGCTTTCACAAGATGTCAAAGAACTTTCCAACGAACAAACAGTTCCTCTGTCCATTTTCCTCTCTTCACTGTTCAAACTCAATTCTCCAGTCTCTGTTACTTCTGAAATTGGAGAATTTGAACAAGCATTGTTGATCATAATAACCAACTGAGAAAATTCAGATTTTTTTAGTTTTATACCAATTGGAGAAGAATTGCATGTCGAAAGCGCTTCGTGCGCCTTCCATAGTACTGATTGTAAATACTTTCCTTGCGCTTCAATTCGAAGCTGCAAATGTTTCTGCACCTGAAAACATAAATTGATTAACAATGTCATAATGCATCATTTAGAATTAATTCAAATTGAAACAAATTTTAATCATGACATTAAATCATTTATATTACCTCAATTTGTTCATAAAGTTTTTTCTCTACTTCCATTTGCATTTCTTGAGCATCAGCTATATGCATGTTTCTGTCATACATACAAACTTTGAAAATAAAATCTCTATGCAATAATACCATTTCCATCAAAGATTATTTTTTTTTCTAAAAAAAAAACATTTCAAAAATTTATAATTATTACTTATTGATTTGATTCTCGCCAAGACTGATTTCTCTGCTGCAATGGTCATCAAAGCTTTTTGTTTCTGTGTAATCTACATCACAAGAAGCATAAATGTTATGCAAAGTGAGAAAACTATCGATCGTGGTTTTAAATTGCAGTCTGCAATCGCAATATAATAGATTTTGAGGTCTCATTAACGATATCACAATCACAATTTCAACCGAATCAATCACATTTTTCAACATTTTACTACAATATAAAGTTTCACAACATATCAACAACTGCAATTTAAAACGACAATGTACAAGTTACCTTCTTGTTTGTTGTCAGAGTATTTTTCTAGCTGTTGGCTTTTCCCAAGTCTATATTTCTATTTTGAGAAACATGAAAAAGTCACAAAATTTCTTATATCAGATTCAGATCAGTAATAAACAAAAGAATTAATTATAGTATCATTACAAAAGGGGAATGAATAAATGCCTGTAAATGGCTCTTGAGATGGTACAAAGTAAGTCCTGGAATTCCCATCAATCTCATAAGACCCTTTGGTGTTGCTTCTGTCACATAAAAAGTATGAATAATAAATATATCACCTAATTAATATATGATATAAAGTGTAATAATAATAATATCAAAATAATACTTACTTTCTGCACCTCCAAGTTGATTAGTTGCTTCAATGAATCTTTGGTGAAGATCATGAGTCCATTTGAGTCTTGGCTTGGCATTACTGGATAGAACAAAATGCTTACTTTGATTCTTCATTTTTTTGGATGAAAGATAAATAACTAATTTGATGCTTTTATTTATTTATTTATGTGCATCAATATATGGAAGGTATAGTTGTTTCTATAAGTTGGGAGTTTTGTGTTGTTCTATGATTTCACTTCATATCAGGAAACATATAAGTGGGGTTATGTTGGGGGAATATATACCATGAGCCATTTCATACCAACTTTTCAATTTTTTTTAAAAAAATTAAAAATTAAAAGAAAAATCCCTCTACTCTTTTTTCTTTGACTTAAATGGGGTGCAGAGAATCTATATGATGCAGCAATAACAAAAGAAAGAAAAATAGCACAATTTTGGGTCTTAAAAGGAGAGAAAAGAAGGAAAGTGTGTAGTTTGTTTTTATCTTCTTGTTTTCCCACTTTCTCTGTGTTGGTTGATTCTATAATCAAATTAGATAGGTCCACCACAGTGAATAATAGGCTACTACTTTCTTGGTGTATTGAGAAGCATTTAGGGGAAAATAATTACGGAAATTCTGTTATTTATGGATATTTTTCATCTAGTGATTAAATGTGAAAACTAATGGGGATCCGTCTCAAAATACAAGTAAAAATATATTAAAGAAAGTGAATATATTTGATTTAAACTTTAGGATAAAATGCATCTATTTTTTGACCAATTTTTATTTATATTTGGAAACGGAAGAAATATATATTTGCTTATCATGTCACAAAACGTCAACTACAATGAATTGAAATTGTAGTTTTTGTATTACCATGTTTTGGGGAAAAAAAAATCTACCGTAAAACTAAACATAGTCTAGTTGAAGAGTTGAGGGAGCACTTAGAACAACAATACACTAATCACTAACATCATCAAAAGATCAAGACAAACATGTACACTCAAAATGTTAAAGTATTCAATAAATTAGTCATATTTCATACATATATATATATTTGGATTATAAACATGTAAGTTCAATTTAGTTTTAAAATCATCTCTGTCGTTAGTTGCGATTAAAAAAAAGCTTACGGTTTGACATGGCAGGGGAATAAATTAAATAATTAAAAAAAGAAAATTAAGTAATTTAATTGATTAAAAAAGAAATGAAGGAAAGTTGAAGGTGTTATCTCCGTCCAAAATCATAAATAGGTTTGGAGATTAGGGTTTTCTCCTCATTTCTCTATCATCGCATCACCATTACCAGATCACTAACATCGCATCACCATCATCGCATCACCATCGTCGCATCACCATCTTCGAATCACCATCATCGCATCACCATCGTCGCATCACCATCTTCGAATCACCATCATCGCATCAACACCATTGAATCACCATCTTCGAATCACCATTGTCGCATCACCATCATCTTTGAATCTTCATTTGTTTATTCTTCGTTCAACTATGACGTCATCTTCGTCTTCAACAAAAACTCAACTCGTTTTCAAAGGCATGAATGTGGTGTATGAAAGCAATGCGTATATTCATATCTAACACTAATGAAAACCATAAACGAAAATTTTGAAGATATCTTCATTGGGATGTGAGTAATTTTTCTTAAATATGTTATTTTTATATTTATTCTTTGTGGTTATAGTTTACATCTACTAAGTTTAATGTTTAATTTTGTTTGTAGACCCCTTATAGTTGTCCATTTTTTATTGGTAATGTGACGATGGTGATTATAAGATGATGATTCGATGTAAGTGATCTGGTAATGGTGATGAGATGATAGAGAAAAGAGGAGATAATTTAAATCCCCAAACTTATTTCTGATTTTGGAGGGAGGGACTAAAACATAACACCTTCAACTTTCTTTATTTCTTTTTTAATGAATTTAATTACTTAATTTTATTTTTTTTAATTATTTAATTTATTCATCTGCCACGTCAATCCTCCCTTTGTCATATAAACTTTTTTTAACAGCAACTAACACCATTAATGATTTTAAAATTAAATTGAACCTATAGAGTTTTAATTGGAAAAAAGTTACAGAGAAAAAATGAAAAAGACGCGAACTTACAAAGACATTTTTAAATATAAAATTAGAGTACAAAATTAAGATTGTCCAATCTTAATAGGATAACATAAATATGTATAAATTACATGATTGTAATTGTATTTACGCACAATCTAAATCCCATTTATTTAGCCTATTTTTAACCAATATGAAACTATAACTACTTACACTTAAACTTTGAACACCATCTTTCTTTGAAGGGAAACACGAATTTTGATACTTCTTTTATGAGAAGATGTGTTTGTGGTGTAATTGTCGGATTCCTTTTGTTCCATGTAGAGTTAAAGGAATCAAAGAATCTAGGATTAGATTTTAGGTCCCAATTAGTGTTTCAACAAAGATAGAAATATAAAGATGATAGAAAACTACTAAGCAGCATTTTATTTTTTAGATTAAGATAGGAACACCTATCAAAATGGCACTAATAGAATACGTGTATGTTCAAGACACTTGAAAAGGTAATAATTTCTTAGATTATCCATACAAAAGAATTGCAACCCCAAATTTAATGAAGGAAACATCACCACCACATGCAGTTTAGTGCTTGTCTTGACATTACTAAGCACTAATTCAATCAATTGGTAGGGTCATGTATATCTTACTTAATATAATCCATCATAGTAATTTGTAAAGCTGTATTCCATTAAGGAATTGAACTAAAACATGCATAATATGATTCTATGAACAAACAAATCTACAGAGGAGCACAACAACTCTCATCTAAATAACATTAAAAAAAAAATCTAAAAGGCTGCACAAAATAAAAAATGAATAAAGTGGAAGAGCTATTTGTCAAAGCATAGGAAGGTAAAAAAGATATTGAAGTTTACCAAATTATTTTCAAGAGGAGAATATAATATAATCCACCTAATGTTCAACACATTGAACCTTACCTAAGAAGATATCATCATTTTGGGACGTCTAGATCATCCACACAATTAAATGCCAAATCAAGGTTAACTAATGATGGTACTTTTGGTTCCATGTTAGAATGTATTATAATTTATTTTGATGGATGGATGCAATTCATACTCCTATAAAAGAAAAAGTACTAATATAATATGCTAACATAGTAACATTTATGTTTAAAAAAAAAAATTATTTTGGCCAAGGTGAGATGTGATTTTAGTGAAAAAATTTGGACTCTATTTACATACCATGATTTTGTTATGCATTTTTATTTCAACTAATAAACATAAAAGAATATAAATATAATATTTCTCTCACATTTTCTTTGTACTCCCTTCGTTCCTTGTTCTAAACAAAAAAAATCCAACTTTTTCTTCTTCTTATTATTAGCATTCCTATAATATTTTTCATTAAATATTTATTTAATTTTCCAATATCACTATTACATTTAATTGAAACAATTTTTATATTTCATTTGAAATGAAATATAAACAAAAAATAATAATTGAAAGAATAATATATTTGGTTAAAAATTTCCATAGATTAATTTTTAAGTACTATTTTTACTTATATTTCATTGGGAAGAAATGCATATTAGTTGTCTAATTCAAGAAATAGCATGATTGCCTAGTTTTAGAAAGAGTTAGTTAATGGAAAGGTCATAAAAAATTTATTATTCATTACGAACATTTTTGTAAATGCCTATATTTTTTTATTAAGGTTAATTGTAATTTTGATCTCTCTATTTTGACCGATTCATGGAATTGGTCTATCTATTTTAATAGTCAATAGTTTTAGTCCCTTATTCATATTTTAAATAATGTGGCATAAAATTTCATAATATAGAATCATCTAAAAGTATTAATTATTCATATGTCATTAATTAAATTATAAAAATGAAAAAAAATAAAGTTGAAAGTTAAGTTTTTAAAAGTTTTTATTGTAATTTCATGACTGTTAATCATTCTATGTTATTGTATCATATGTCACGTTATTTTAAGCATATCACATAGTTATTTTTTAATTAAAAAATTATAATGAGTGATCAAAACTGTTATATTCTAAAATAAGAGAGTCGATTTCATAAATTAATAAAAATAGATAGACTAAAATTGTAATTAAACTTTTTATTAAATAAAAAAATTTATTGACTTAAACTAATTTTTTTAATACAATTGCAATTAATTAAAATTGTTTATGATAAAAAAATAATTCAGAGAATAAATATTATACTAACAATTTTGTATGACAATTTGGTGATTTATTCAAACAGGATTGCTTGTCTTCTACTATTTGTCAAATTAATTTTACCTCTAAACTTCAATTTGACTAGAAACAATAAAAACGTGCCTAAGTCAGATGATTTTGAGCACTAGAATCAAAATTCAATTATTGATCTGCAAAACACTGTCATTTAGTGCCAAGGATTCTCATCTGTTCTTTTAAGCATGTTTAACATTACATCCCCTTGATTCAAAAATTTAGAAAAAATCACCCCAATTTCATTTTAAGCTGATCAATTAGAAGATCTACATTTCCCCCATACACTATATTATACTCTTTCTAAAGACAAGTAAAAGTAAAACTGATAATAAAAAAAAATTAATATATTTAATTTCAAATTAAATTCAAACTAATTAATTTTTCAATTATTATTTTTACTTATACTTTATTATAAAAGGAATACGATATATACGATATATATCCTGATTAATTGATTTAATTACCCCAATTCAATTGCTAGTGGAATGTAAGACACCACATTAACCAATAAATACCCCTATTAGCTAAGTGTTTCACATAATTAAAGTAGAGTATAGTATATGAATGGTTTTGGCGGGTCCAAGAACCGCAAGAAGAGGGGAGGGTGGATTCTTTCTCTGCAAGCATCTGCTGGTAGCATGCATACTTAGCTCACATTGAAAGAAAGGAATATTACTTTTTACACCTATATGTGGTAGCATCAATGTTTTCTAAATTAAACTATACCTTTGTGCAATCTTCTATTTGGTAAAACTAAATTGATAGCTTATACGCATATAAATACATATGATTGAAAGGAGCATGGTATCGGCCATTCCCTAACAAATTTATCACATGTTTTCATAATTAAATTATAGCATTTTTTTATATGTTATTGAGTTTTTATAATTTATAAAATATTTTTTTTATTTTAATTATTTTAATTGATTTTTTAAAAAATTAATTAAAAAATTAAGAATTAAAAACTCAATTCAATCTAAATAATTCACCCCTAAATTATTGGTTGTGATGGTATTGACGTGACCCAAATATTTGAAAAACAAGAGGAATAATAAAAAAAAAAAAAGAGTAATTAGAAGTCCTTCCTCTTTACCAGCTGATGTACTTGAAGCTCTTTTTGTTGTGCTTTAATATATTCTACAAAAGCTAAAGGAGATTCCATGATGATATATGCTATTGCTATAAAGCCAAAGGGACCCGGATAATATTTTTTATTTAAGATCAGTAGGAGAAGGTGAAATGAAAAATCAAAAGTCATTTAAGCAAAGTTGTTTCATCAATTATTACTCTCTTCCAAAGGGAAAATCTCACAAATCCAAAAGCGGTTGAAAGTTGAGATGAGAAGAAATTATGTGGCCTAAGGAATCACAAAAAGAGAGAAGTAAAAGGAACTTGTCAACATCCCTGATCCGACCATAGAATAATTGAAATTTAATTTACTTAAAGAAAAAAATGTTTATGTCAAACTTGGTCACTTATTAGAGAAAATGACGTGACCAATATGTCACTAGGTGAATGAAGGATATTTCAATTTTCAAGGGTAAGATAGAGAAGGCATGAAACATTATTTTTGTAACTAAAAAATATTGTTACATGTCTTTTTGTACTCCCATGTGCTTCATTTGTGAGCAAAACATAGATGTAAGTGTAAGACATACCCCGCATAATTAGGAAACATGAAAATTATATCCAGACCTATAAGGTTTCATAATTGTATAGGTTTCAATTGTTGAGGTCTTGAAAGGTACCTCAACACCATATCACGACACTCTTGCTGGAAGTCATTAAGAAGGGAACAGTTTTGAGGGACATATTGTAGTATTAGTTAGTTAAATCAATATGTTATGTAGTTATCAGTTATCACTCTCTTCTGTATCATACCACACTATAGAGACAATGCTTAAAATCTCTTCAAGTTTTGCAAATACCTTATTTCTACGATGGATTCAATATATAGACGCCATTGACTAAACCACATAATTAAAAAAATTAGTTGTAGTAATAAATTTGTTGAAAAATTAAATTGTTTTACTAGTTTACCTGAAGAGAATTATTTTATCTTTTTATTGTAGTATTTATTACATATTGCAAAAGAAAAAAAAATGTAATATTATTAATGGTATGTTAGTAAAGAAATAATTAATGCAGATAAAAAATTAAAAGAATCTTATAAAAGGAGACAAGGAAATTTTTCAAGATGTTTTATATTTAGAAAATGATGTAATATTAATTAGGGTGAGTTTAGTTCTAGAGTGACGAAAATTGATTTTTGTTGAAAGTAATTTCAATATATTGATTTTGATTAAAAGTTATTGATACGGAGACAGATATAATGGTACATGTATATGTATCTGTAGATATCGGTATTGATTAATAAAATTACTATATTGTAATATATTTTAGTTATGCGTTAATGTATTGATATTTTTTATAATGTAATGTTGCGATATATTTATTTATGTGATAATGTATTAATGTGTTTTTTATATTAATACTTTTTTGTGTGGACAAAAAAGAAGAAGAAAATTCAACATAATTATAAAATAATATTAATTATTGTACAAAATGATTTTTTTTATATAAAAAACCATATCCGCAAATATCCACTAATACATGCAGATACTTAAAAAACCACTAAATAAATTAACAAATGACTATTATTTATGTGCGTGTTACCGACGGTACCCAGCAGCTAGCTGGTAGGGTGTTGGGAAAAGTAACAACAACTACTTTTTGGAAGGATAATTGGTTGGGGGATCAAGATCAACTGCTGTGCGGTAGATTTCCTCACTTGTACATGTTGTCAATTGATAATAAAGATGGAAAGGCTGCAGACATGAGATGTTGGAGGGAAAATGATTGGATTGGAACCAGAATTGGAGTATAGAACTCTCATGGGTTGAATCTGAGACAGAAGAGGAGCTGAAAAGTTTGCTAGCAGACGTATCACCTAAAGTTGGGATCGAAGACTCTGTATTTTGGACACCGGATTAAATTCTTAATTTGTTATTGAACTTTCAAATATGTTATTTATCTTTATAGTATATTTATAATTTATAAGCACATTTCTCTATTATTCATTAATTAGGTGATATTAGGATATAATTGATTAATAAAATAATAACAGTATGTTACAAAAGGATTTTGTTGGATTTCTAGAGCGGTAAATAAGGATAAAAGAAGGAAAAAATAAACGGTTTTCTGCAGTTTTTGTGAACCATGTTTCAAGAGCAACATGGTTTTGATTCATTATAAACTGAACCAACCATGCCAAGTCCAATCACTGTTGATTTTGTTGTCTCTGTTGAGAGAAATTGGGATGATTCTGTTGAGTGTTTTGAAGTGTCATCATACCAGATTGTAGATTCTGAGCATTTGATGCCATGCCACCAAATGCACCTTGTGAACTTTGCTGTTGTTGTTGCTGCTGCTGCTGTATCGACATCATACCACCAGGGTTGCCACCTCCCATGTTGAACACTGTAATGTAAACCCCCAGTGATGATTTCAGCAATAAGAAAAGTACAAGATAGAATAAATTACATTGAGGAATGAAGTTCATACTTTGATCACTCAACATTTGGGAAGCGTGATTTCGCTGAGGATTGTTTCCAGATAATCCAAACTGCGGAAATAAAAAATGTAGAGCAGGTTTGAATGTTATCCTTGTTGTATGATTGAAGGTTAAGCAAAAAGCATGCCGACACGACACAACTATTCATTCTATATTGATCGTGAAAAACAATAAGTGCACGACAGAATAATTGTCTAGAAAAAGACAGAACAACTCCTAAAGTAACCTATTAGTTTCAATTATAATTGTGCGATATACTGATCATCACGAATTACAATGTGGATGCATAAGTCAAACAAATTAGTCACCAATCTCTACAAGGACTAAACCAAACAATGATGATAGATAGATTATTCACCATAAATTAAATTCCTGGACTTATCTTTTTATTTCTTTCTAATCCAACAAAATTTATACTCCAATATAACAAATGAGAACTAATGGCAAGACACTATATACACCACATGCAGAGAACATCAAGGACAAACCTGCATCCGTGGCAAAAGAGATTGTGAAGATATTCCAGCTGAAATGTTCGGAATCTGAGATTGTGAAGCAAAAATCATCATAGAAGTCATTGTTGAAGGAAAGAAAATTAAATGTATGGGAAGCACAGAGAAACACATGAACAACCCATTATCAAAGATTGAGAAAATAATATTTTCAACCAGGGTGAAAAGAAAGAGAAAGGCGAGAAATAACATCCCAAAATACATTCAAATCCAATAACACATTCCAATATTTGATCTCAAGAGCACTGCAACAATAATGTTTTAGAGAGCTCTATTTCCATTTAAATAAATAATAACTATTTTTCACCCAGTCAAGCACTAAGATTATGGCTAGATATATATTTTATGATTTTGTCGGGCCAGCTGCAAATTTTGCATCAATTAAGTTAAATGTAATTCCATTTTCAACAATATCATCTTCATCACAGCCCATTTCCCTTACCCAAGAAGACATCAAATCCCTCTACCTATTGAATGCTCCACCAATATGAAAAAGAACATGCTTCCCTAGGTACTAATGGAAGTATTTGCCGAAATAAAGAGGCAATAGGTGAGAAAAGCTTTTGTTGTTTTCTTATTGGATTAAATTATATGAATGTCTATCATACCATCTGGGTATTTTGTGTTGTTTGAGCAGCACTAAATAATGCATTGTTAGCAGCACCAGAAAACTGGCTTATACGAGTCATCTGATTTCCTTGATTGAGTTGGCTTTGACCAATGCCATGCTGCACAAGTCCTGAAGTAAGCTGCCTACCCTGAAATTGCTGATGCCCAATTTGTTGAGAAAATTGCATTTGATGTTGCCCATGCAACTGTGGAGGAAAGAAAGCTTGTTAATGCCCAAAGAGAAAAGAGAAACATACTAACAACACGACTAATTTCAGTTTCTAGTTTGCTGCTAATATGTCCATGCATGTATTCATGGTAGTTAAGCTTCCCGACGGTATACCCTTAAGTTATTATCTTTTTTTCTTTCGAACACTCAGAATTTACGAGTGTCCTTCTGAAGCAACAACCACATGACTTAAGGAAGTTAGAAAACATATCTTAATCTATACTTTAACTAGTCCTTTAGGTCCTTTCCAGGGTGTATTAACTCAATGCAGAATCCATATCCTGAAAAATGAAATTTTACCTGCCCCAGTCCCTGCATTGCAGATTGCCTAAACTGTTGCTGCTGAGCAAGAAGTTGCTGCTGCTGTTGAGGTAACTGCATCATTTTCTGCCGTTGCTGCTGCTGCACTGTTGGCTGTTGCTGCTGCTGTTGTGAGGTTTGCTGCTGAGGGGATGGTGTATTCATCATATTTGTAGAAGACCTAGGTGAATTGGCATATGGAATTGGTGAAGCTGCTGTATTGTCAAAATTGGCGCTGGTTGCAACATTAGGAGATGCAGCCGATCTTCCCAAAAGTTGTGATCCTGAGGTCTACATTAGCAATATTAGATGAGAAAATTTTAAAAACAAAATACAACTAGAAGAATCCATGTACATTCAAAATTTCAAACCACCAAATAAAGTAACTAGTTCTCATTTCATAGGTTTAGTTTAACAGTACCGCAATGAAGAAAGTACACAAGATATAAATATCAAATAGGCAAGGACAAATAAGGCTAGATGAGGAATCAGCCCAAATCAACCATGCGGCGTAACTAAAAGTAGCTCTGAAATTTAACAAATTCTAATGTCCCTCAACGGTTCAACCTAATAGGATGAGCTGGGTTCTCAAATATAAAAGTAAAATATGAAACTATAGCACTGGAATATTTCACATCATGAAACTGCATATGCAAAGCTTGAATGCATATGATGATAAAGCAAGAAAATCCAAAATCATAAGTAATCACAATTCACAAATACCCTTGTTTACAGAAGAAAAAAATACAAGAGTGAAGATAGTCAAATATCCATATATATAAAACCTTCATGGAAATGTGAATGACCTGACCTGTAACAACGAATTCTGGCCTCCCATGCTGTTTGATGACAGTGGGGTATTCTTCATATACACATCTGAAAGTAATATTTATAAATGCCAGTTAAAGTCAAAATTATAAAACCCACAATATTATAGAGACAGAAAGTTAGTGAAGAGTGATTAACTATTGCTAGACCCTTCAGGAAAAGATTGTGCACCCTCATTGACAGTAAACACATCTGCCAAATGCATTGGAAGTGAAGCAGTTATATGCCTTTGGTCTCCAGGTATCCGTAATCCTGCATGAAGTTCCATTATAATCAAATGATCATCGTAAAAAATATGCACTTGGAGAGTGATTGATAAGAAAGTTTATTAAGTTCAACAAACAAAAGCTTTCACTAAACTGTGTACAAAAGTACAATAGCAAAAACATCCCTATTGAAGCAACTTTAGAAGTCAATATCTATGTACAACAAGAGTGCCCATTGGTTGTGAAAATCTTATAATACAAGGCAGCAGGTGAAACCCTTACCCTCACCAACATTGACGGCAGCTCGGAGTAGATTTTCCTGTTCTTGAATTTTGGCAGCCTGGCCCTTGTCGAGAGTGGGGGCAATGGCAGGGCCTTGACGAGTTCCAAAGCAATAAGCTTTACGAGTGTCAGCCAATACTTTTTCAGCACCTTCACATGCTCCGGCAATCATATCAAGTCTAGCCTGCAAAAGGGAATGAAGAATGAAGATGGAAGAGGGAAGGTAGGTGTGAAGTGGAAAGTGGAAAGTGGAAAATGACCTTCAATTTGTCAATTTGAGTGGCAATTGGGAGGTTCTGCATCCCCTGAAGCAATTGATCTCTTTTGGAGGTGTCCTCCATTTCCATTTCAGGGAGTAGTTTTGTAGAAAGCATAACAGGTAGTACTGATAAAACATTGTAACTGTGAGTTGAAATGTGAATGAATGAAAGCATATAGTATAGTACATATGAGATATAATAGATAATACTCTTACTTGTAGCATTGTCAGCATTGACATTCTTGGGATAGACTAGGAATGGCTTGGAGACCTTCTTGATATCGTCAACAATGTTGAAGAGCTCGAGGTTGACCATAGAATACTGACCCAAAATATCTTGCCATTTGGGAGTTGTATTGGTGCGAGCATAGGCATCGAAATCTTCCAGAATCCTTGAAATGGCTTTGAACAGGCTGATAGCACGTGTCTTTACTTGTTCTAGGTTTAGCTGCTGCTGCACTGCCTGGTTCAATCTCTCCTGCTGTTGCTGCACCAACTCACCCTCCATTCTTCTCCCCTTTTTTGTTTCCCCTTTCCTTCCTCACTGTCCCAATCCCCACAATTGTTATTCTCTCTCCACCCTCCTGAGTTTGACCACAAATAAATAATCAGTAATGCAGAATAAAATGTTAATCAGGTGGAGCAGATGCAAATACTGAAGTAGCCATGGTTGCAATTGCCATGATTATCCTATCCCTATAGCAACAAAAATCCCACAAAAAACACTTAGTTAGAAAATGAATTAATAACAGAAAAATATGATACGGCTTCCCAACATAATCCAACTTCACATTTCAAATCCTTCATTTTTCAATCAATCCTAGATCAAATCAAATGAAACGAACCAAAATGGGTTCATTTTACTTTTTCTCTTTTAGCTGGCAACGGAATTGAAGCTTTGAAGATCGATTAATCAATTAAAAAATCAGAAACGATGATCAAATCAATTGAAGTGAATGAAATAAAAATCAAATGGAGGAACCTGAAGACAAACTGAAACCCTAAAACTCCATTGAGCAGAAAAAAACAACAGATAAATCTAGCAATTAAGTTATCTATAGTCTTATATTATCATACAATAATGTTATCTTTTTCCTCTATTTTTGTAGTGTCCAACAACTACTGAACCAAATAAAGAAAGAGCAAGAACTAATAGTAGCTTCCACTTTTTTAATGCATTAATCATTCTTATGAAACAAATAGTGTTTTGAATGCATTGATCCTGTGATGGAAAACGATTGGACATTCAACCTATATAAGTACGAGTTCAAGTGCTATTTGTATAGAGGTTGTTATGCCTAGTTGCCCCCTTATGCTTGTTAAGTGTGTATATGAATTATGAACATCGCATAAAAGAATGCATAAGAATGAACTTACGGCTATTTCTTACTAAATAACAAATTGAGGCTTAATGGAAGGAAAAAGTACTCGGGCATTGCTTGGATTTTAAGCATGTTAAAAACAAACTTGCATATAAAAGTAAATAATTACCTAGAATCAAATTATGAGGTATTTTATATCTCGAACTTTCCTAATAAAATGATGGAGTAAACTACTATTTTGGGTATAGAAATTGTAATAGTCGGTCAATTTGGGACCTCAAATTTACAAATTATAAAGTTGCTCCTTCAAATTTCCTAAAGTAAGTAAAAAAAAATGCTCCTTAAACTTTGTAACCTGTAGGCAAAAAGCTCCCTAAAAATGTGGACAGAGGGAGCATTTTGACTGGTTTAAACAATTTGAGGGAGCATTTTGATATTTAGTAAATTGGAGGTCCCAAATTGACCGACTTTTACAATTTCAAAACCCAAAACGGTGGTTTACTCTAAAAATGATGATAATTTTGCTTTTTTATTTTTGTTTTTTGAACTAGCCAAATGTTTGTAAAGTAATACACATTCACTTGTTTAATAATCCACAAATGAAAAAGGAACAGTTCAAACTCATAATTTAGCAAACATACAATTTTACGAAATTGCTTCAAGGAAAACCAGCAGCAGATAAATAATAGTTCATAAACAAAAGTTATGGAGTTCCGATTGCAATGATTAAACAAAGGATAAACCAGCAGCAGAAAACATTTTGAATGAAATAAGTCTAAAAGTCGTTATAGATTTAGCATTTGCAAACTATGAGGATCTCAACTGAAACAGGAAGTTCTGAAATACTGACAAGGACACCAGACAAGACACGAACATAGCGACCCCGATAATCGTTTGAGAAAATGAATTAATTGAATGTAATGAATGTGTCAGCGTCGTGTTGGTGCCAGCCATCTACGACACTGACAGGAGAGAGTAATTTTTTTGGTTTTCTACATATCTATAGTCCTTTTCATCATGAGAATAAGATCTAGAGTCCAAGAACATATGATGAGTAGTGGAATCATGTTGAGTTTGAAAATCAGAATCAAGGGTTTTGGTAAGATTGTGAAAAAGGTTGTAACTCATAGCAATATTTGAAGATGAAGACAATGGACAAAAAGCAAAAGAAGAAGAAGAAGGTGGAGTTAAGGTACAGCTATTGTTGTTGTTCAAGGAAAGATTTCTGTTAAAAAGATTGTAGAGTCTTTGTTTGATTTTGAGTTGTTATTGTTGTTGTTGAAGAAGAAGAAGAAACAGGTTCCACATACTTTCTTGAACGGTTTCTACCTCTGTGCATGTGTCTTTCACAGTATTTAGAATCTGGATATGCTTCCTTTGAACATCTCCATTTCTTTCCATCTGTTCTTCTGCACCTTCCTGGCTATTGGTCTACTTCTCTGTCAAACCCCATTTCAAAACATCCCCACCCAACTGTACTCACAACAAATTGTATTTTATGCAGTTACAAATTATGCAGACTTATTCTTAGAGTTATAATAACATAATGGAAAACTTGTTCCAAGTGTCCCACAATTGTCACTCTTTAGGTTATCACTAATACATAAGCATTATAAATCTGTGTTCAGAACATCGTGACACATTTGGACTGATAAAGAGAGTGAAGAAATTGCCATAAACATCCAAACTAGAGATCTAATATCACTCGATAACTACACATTAATACTAATAATAACAACAATTCAGATCAATTAGCCAACAATGAATGTCAATTTCAAGTGTGTACGATCAAAGGAACTATGAATGTCACTACTGCATATTATTGATCAAGAAGGCAGGAAAATTCCTTACCCTTCATGCAGGAAAAACTTTCCATAGTTCATCCTAATGTAAGGATAAAACACAACTAAACTAAAAGGCACAAAATCTACAAATTGAAAAAACTAACACAAGTTATTGAAATCCAAACGTTGATGTATCACTACAACACAAGTTTCTTTATAGATTAGCAAATCATGACTACAACAAAATCAAAATTAAAGAAGAAAAATATTGCAACAATAATAATTCAACTGATAGAAAGTATGAATCAAAATTAGATGAGCGAGTAGAAGGAGCACCAACCTATGATCCAAGAGGTGTGAGAATTGGCTGATCTAAGAGACGCAACAACGATTGGAGAGATGCGAGAATCAACAATGAGGAAGAAGACAAGCCCTAAGCAAAATTAAGATAAACATAAATTCAAATAAAAAATATCAAATATCAAATTGTAAACATACAATTGTAGATCATAAAAATAGATTGCGGAAATTGTGTCGACCATAACTTATAATATCTGAATCTGGTTGAAGGATCAAATTGATGGAAGGATTTGACAAAAATTATATCGGTCGATTGAAGGATGAATGTGCAAATGAGAACTGCAACGTTCATGGATTGGAATATCAAATCCCTAAGTGAGAGATTGCAAAACAACAAAATTCAGCTCAAAAATCAGCGAATGGAACTTTCAGCAAAAACAATTTCAATTCAGCAAAGAAAAAATCCTTCAATCATTTTTGAGGTTCGAACTCAAGTGAGAAAGTTATTTGTTTACTACTGAGTGTGTCTGATTAGAAGATGCTGAAAAAGCTTAATGACTTATTATTACACTAAAAAATTTACACAACATTACTTAATTTTTTTTGAAAAAAAAAACTGTTGTTTATTTTTCTTTTGAGAACATTTTCCAATTCAAAATTTTGTGTGCTAGGTCAACATAATAAATAAAAAATGTCACCTATTATGCTCTAAGATAACCGTTTTTTTCCTCATTCAAAATAGTGTTGCAGTAGCTAATAAATGTTGTAGTGTCCATAATTTGGGTTGCATTGTGCATGTTCCTTTAATTCTATTTTGCATAGCAATGATCATCTACTTTTGATTAATTTAACTTTGAATAAACTTTAATTAAATTTTGCAAGAAAATTTACGTTCTTTTGTGCATATTTTGCCGATTAAATTGCATTCGTAGTCCCTTAACTTAATTTCAGTTAACGTTTTAGTTATTTATCTTTTTTTTTTTGATTTGGTTCTTAATTCTTTATTTGATGTTGTTAAAGATGAAAATATGAGTTTATTTAAATATTTAAGTAATGAATTTGATAAAATTTGCATTATATTGAGGATGATAATTAATTTTATGGGTTTTGTGTGAAATTTTTGATGAATTTTTGCAAAAAAAAAAAAAAATAAAATTGTT
>JBBPBQ010000004.1:9290629-9382523 GCA_037974755.1 Cicer yamashitae
AATTTTATGGGTTTTGTGTGAAATTTTTGATGAATTTTTGCAAAAAAAAAAAAAGATAACATTGTTGACATTTTAAAATATAAAAGATCAAATTGTCACTTAAAATTAAAATAAAGGACTAAATCGAGAAGAAAAAAAAAAGATAAAAAACTAAAACATTAACTAAAATTAAGTTAAGAGATGTGATGGATTTATTTGCAACTTTATTGGCAATGGAGTTCTGCCATTGTTTTTTATTCCTTTACATATAATACAACAAATACTGATATTTTAATTTTAATGATATGAATAACTTTGCTAGACCATATAGCATATACCTAGCTTCTTAGCATATAGCATACACCTTTGCTAGACCATATAGCATATACCTAGCTTCTTTGAAGTTTTACAAATTTGTGTGAGTTGTAGAAGAATTTTGACAATATGATCCTTAAATAGAGATTGTCAGGGTCGAGCCCATTTAGAGTGGATGACAATGTCTGCATCATCTTTAAGGCCAATTCATCACACATCAACTTGATGCTATGAAGATAGTTATAAGGTGTTTCTATATATATATATATACACGTAATTGTATAAATTAATCACTTAAAGTAGGTAAAATTTATTTAAAAAGTTGATTTTTATTAAATATTTTTCTATACACGCTAACTAAAAATGAAATTTTGGATCCAATAGTTAAAAAATTCAAATATACTAATGTTTGTTCCTGTTAAAATACAATATAAGGAAAATTAATATATATCTTTTGAAATAAAATGTAAATAAATATCGACAACTTCTCATTTTTTTTCTTTCTATTTTTAATAACTTAATTTATTAATTATGGAGGATAATTTAAGAAATAAACTCAATTTTGTTTATATTCATTTAGGGAATATATGCCTAACACGTTGTTTTCACTCTATTCTTTTAAGAGGATAACATTTCTTAGAATTAAAATCACTTTTAGAGTGGGGAGACAAATATGGAGTTAATACGAAAGTGAATGGAAAGAAGGGAAAAAGGGTAGGTCAAAAAAATGAAAGGTAGAGAGGTTGCTTGACTAATTAACAAGAGGGAAGACCAAGAAGAAAGGAGGAATTTACAAAGCATAGTTTGGTTCCGGAAGAATTGACACTATTGTTTGGTATAAATTGATTTGATTGATTTTGATATATTTGATTCTTTTAAAAAAATCAATTTTGTGATTTAAATTAATTTTAATTTAGAATTATAATTTATAGTTTTGAATTTCTTTTATAAAGTTGTGAATACAATTTCTGTTGTTGATATAAAGACTACTTTGATTAATAATTTATTAATTAATAATTTATGATTATTCTGATTAGTATTTTTATTTTTTAAATCTTAAAATCTCCTGTAATCTTAATGAACTCCAAAACTAATCAATCTAAACTTCTTTTATCAACAATTAAAATAATTTTTTATTTTAAACACAAATATTACATTGAAATTTTATTGTTGAATTTATCCAGTGAATATAAACATATAAACCATTTAATTAAAATCAATTTTGTTTGACTGAAAATCATATAGTTACCAAAAAGCAGAAAAGTTGAAAAGGGGGTGACATGGATGAAAAAGGGGTGGGACAGAAGACACACATCACTATCTTTATAATTACGTGGGAGGAATCCAACTGCACACAAAGATCTCAGACCACAACAATTCGTGGCTCACAATACTTCTCCTTTTTGCTGAAGTGGCATTCCCACTTTTTTTTCCTTAATAAATAAACCTCTTCCCACTCACCATAATCTCTCTCTCTCACTCTCTATAACTATCCATTTTTCGTTCCAAACAAAAGAGAGAAATAAAAACAACACTCCTTAACAACAACAAATTCCACTTATACGTGTTTTTCCTCCAAATTTTCCCTTTTTTTTTTCAAGAATTGATTAAATGAAGCTTTTTGGGAGAACGATTTCTCTAACATGCAACACCGATGTGTCTACCAATGATTCTTCCTCAGAATTTGCTACTCCTTTTCCTCGTGAAGATTTCTCGGATCATAGTCCTTATTCATCTTCGTCTTCTCCTCTTGAAGTGAATTCTTCAACGGAACATGAAACAAAGAGATATAAGGCATGTGACATGTCATGGTGATTCTATTTTTATTTTTTTTAGTATTTAACAAAATTATGTTGCTAACTAGTGTGTTTTGCAATTTTAACAACAACCCTTTTTTTAGAAACTCCCAATTGTTAATGGGTTCATTCAAATTTATCATTTTTTTTTGTTCAAAAATAATTTTATTCTAGTTAGGTGTATCATATATATGTATTTGAATTGAGTTTCACAGCAATCAACCCAAAAACACACACAATCTGCATCCTATTGATTATTTTCTTACCAAATAAGACTTTTCCTATAAAGGAATTCCTCAAATAAGGCTTTTCCTATACAAAGGAATTCCTCAAATAAGACTTATACTTACTCAGCTTTTAGTATTGGAGACATTTTTTGTGTTGTATATAACATTATGTTCATAACTTTTTTCTAATGATTATGATCTATTTAGTTTCTCCTGAAAGCTCTGTCTAATTGTAAACTTGAATTAAGAGTCTGTTTCTTTACTTCTGAAATTAAGAGGGATTTTCATGCTGATGTGATAAATCATCTATCTGGCCTCTGATAATGCATATATATGAATCCTAACAACTATATAAAGAAACATGCTTTGTGAGATTTACCATGAAATAAAATATTAATAAGGACCATATAATCTTTCAGTTGTTTATTTATGTTAAAACAAATAAATCAGTTACTCTAACTAAATAATTGAATTCAAAATATGTTTAAGTTAAAGAAAAACCGTTTGCAAAAACTTGAGTTTGAATATTGACCGGAACAATATCTTTGACTAGACTTTACTTACGAGCTGGCCAAACTTGGAATTACTGGTGTCTCTTTCCGTTAGGAATTAGATGATTAAGATAAAAAAAAAAAAAAATCAGTTACTCTATACTGCCAATTCATATATAAAATTATAACTGTGGCTTATATTTTGGTCTTATCTAATCCAACTATTATCTACTAATTTCAGGAACCATCAAGGAAAGAACTCACCTCAATACAAGGTGATGAGGCCTCACAACAAACCACAGAGGATTCAAAATCTCACACATCCTCGTGCCTCATTGAGAACCCTAAAACATCCTCATCCGAAACCGAAACTTCTCAATTGAATGGAGAAAAAAGTGACATGTCACAAGACAAATCTCCAACGAAACCGGACAAAATTCAGCCATGTCCAAGATGCAGCAGCAAGGACACCAAATTCTGCTACTACAACAACTACAACGTCAAACAGCCCCGACACTTCTGCAAGAACTGCCAGCGATATTGGACAGCTGGAGGAACGATGAGAAATATGCCTGTAGGAGCAGGCCGCCGCAAGAACAAAATCTCTCATTTTTCGTCCGCTGACTCGCATTATCGTCAAGTGATTGTTCCTCAAAGTACTACTGTGTTAACCTTTGGCTCAGATTCTAATATGTCTTCAACTTCGCATGAAGAAAAAGTTGATAAGTGTCATCAAAATTTTCCTCCTCAATTTCCCTTCCAAAACCATCCATGGAACCCGTCAATGATTCCTCATGCTGCATTTTACCAACAAAACTATCCTGTTTCATTCTATCCCAATATAGCATATTATGGTGGTTTTTTACCACAATCATGGAGTGTTCATTCTATCTCATCTCCATCTTGTGGACCAAATTCACCTACTTTAGGGAAACACTCAAGAGATGGTGAAATTCTCTTTCATTCCAACTCAGAGAAAGAAAAACTTGGCTCAGAAAGTAATAATAATAGTAATAGTGTGTTGATTCCAAAGACACTTAGAATTGATGAGCCTAATGAAGCTGCAAAGAGTTCTTCTACATGGTCAAAACTAGGAATCAAGGCATTTGCATCAAAGGGTGATGATAAGAACCATGTGGTTGAAAGATCATCAATATTGCAAGCTAATCCTGCAGCTTTATCAAGGTCTCTTGTGTTCAATGAGAGGATTTGATTGTGATTAGTAAATTACAATGAGTAACATTCATCAGATCATAGGCCTGTACAATTGTGTATGTTCTGCTAAGTTATATTTTTTGTTCTTTTAGAATTAGATGACTTTGTTGAGTAAATATGTTTGATGTAAATATTATATACTCACTCTATTACTTTTTAGTAGTGGTTGTAAAGTTTTTTACGCATATTAAGACAATCAATAAATTTTGTTATTTTTGATAGTATTATTGTTCTTTTTTTATAATTCCCTTAATCATTTGTTATCTCTTTTTATCTATTTTGTCTCTACAAAAAATAATACAATACAATAGATAACATTATATTGAACTTTTAAAATAACAAGTAAATAGAAATAATTTTTTTTAACGAAACGGAAGAAGTATATGAGATGGGATTAATACCAAGATGAAAAGACAGAGGAAAAGAGATTCTTGGAGTATATGCTATTATTTCTCTTACTACTATGCAGTAGTAATATAGTAATGTTTGTTCCAAAAGATATAGACATTCAACGGCAAGCATACATAAAATGTACTAAATATGATCCGAGTGATAATAACTCATACACATTAAGTAAGTGATTAAATATTCAATATTTGATTTTTATTTATCGAGAAAATTTAATTGAGAGGAAAAATTTGTCATCTGTGATCAACCGCAACAATTCTTAAACAGAGATTAATTAAATTAATGTAAATACTTAGTACCAACACCATAAAACATTTTTTTAACTTTTAGTCAAAAATAGTTTTCTGTGATAGTTAAGGACTTACATGATTTTGTTTTTTTGATAGAAAGGAGTACATGACTTTTTTGTGTGGATATAAAAAGGACTACATGACTACTAATGAAAGAAAAATTAGCATTAAATATTAAAGTGAACTGTAAATGTGAAATTATATATTTCATGTCACATATAATTTTGTGAAAATAAATGCTTACAACTTTCAAATTTGACGAATTCTAGAAATCAATGTAATGAAAAGAATATTTTTTTATAAATTTTGATTAACCTTTCATTTTCAATTCAATTAATAAACATAACAGAACATAGTCTAATATTTTCTTCGTGATTTTCTTTTCCAATACTTAAAAAACGGATTTAGTTTTTATACTTTTTTACAGGAGCATGTTCAGAAAATTGAAAATTCTAAAACATTATTTTTATTATTTTTGAATTTTTTTATTTTTTATTTTTATTTTCTCTTTATCATAATTGTTAACTACATGAGACTTCAGTCTCCTTATTACCATTTTAAAATAAGCATATATTTTCGAAAATAAAAACTAAAAATAGTTTTACGAAGTAAATGGGCCTAAGTATCATCAATGATTCTTTTTAATAAAAAATATTTAATATGATTAATATTTAAAAAATAAAATCAAAAAGGATTAAAATTTTGTACTTTATTACATGTTTTCACTTGTTTGGATACAATCGAAATATTGTAACTGTCCCTAACATCCAAAATTTGGAAAAATCAACGTCAAGCTCTAAAGCATTATTTGTTCGTCCTTCCCGATTCACTTTATTTCAACCACCACTTTGACAATTTCGACCTCCATTACTTCTTTAAGAGTAGTGTAGACATATTCATAAATCAATTAGATGTGGATAAAAAAAATTATTGACAAATAATCATAAAAATTATATAAGGTAATATTAATAACCATAAATCAAGTAGATGTGGATAAAAAAAATTATTGGCAAATAATTATAAAAATTATATAACATAATATTAATAGAATTTAATTTATTTGTTGAAATTGATAAATTTAAAAATCTCAATGACATGAGACTAAAAACTATGAGAAATAATATCAATTAATTTTTTGACAAATAATAAATATTAATTAATCATAAAATTCTATTGCAACTTCATTATTATTATTATTATTATTATTATTATTATTATTATTATTATTATTATAATAATAAGAAGTTCAAGGCAGTGAATTTTGTAGGTCATGAATTAACTTGATGAATTCTAGGATTGTAACCAATATATTTTATTTACAAACTTAATTTACAACTGAGATTATAGAGACATGAAATATTATTTATTGTTATAAAAATAATATAACCGTGCTTACTTAGTTGCCACTTGCCATTACCAATATACTATCATATGCTGTAATTAATTGTATAAATGGATGTACTCTCAAACATTGGCAAGTGAGGGGCCATAGCCCATGCATGCCCTCACTTAGAACCGTCTCTCGCGGTGGTCATAATGGTGGTTGAAGTGGTAGTCAAAATAGTGGTCAATAATTGTTAAATTCGTAGTTAGATATATGGTCGACAATAGTCAAAATGGTAGTTAGAATGGTGGTCGAGGATAGTTAAAATATTGTTTGGTGGTGGTTAGAGTGGTGTTCGAAAATGATTGGAGTGGCGACCAACGGTGGTCAGAGTAGTGCCTAGAGCAGTGATTGTTGAAATGATAGTCGACGATGGTCAGATTGGCGGTTAATGGTGGTCAACAATGGACAAAATGGTGGTTGGCGTGGTGGTCAACGGTGGTAATCATAATGGTAGTCGTTGGTTTTTAAGTGGTGATTAGCTAACTACATTGGTGGATCGTGGTGGTCAAAGTAGTGGTGGTCAGAGGTGTGGTGAATAGAGTGGTGATCAAAGGTGGGGTTGACGATATTGAAGGCGGTGACATTAAAACCAAAACAAGAATTATGAAAAATATTTTTTTGGTTTGAATTTTAGGTTAAAATCGTTTTCAAAATAGGTGAAAAATTCAACTTAAACTCATCTTACTTGAATATTTTTTGTTTTTAATGTGAACTTTGAAAAGCACAAACTAGAAACTCAAAACAACTCATAAATGTAATCAAAAGAACAAATTTCGATGATAAGTAGTTGTAAAAATTAGAAATTTTCCTTGAAGTCAGGGGATTCATACATTTTTTTTCAACCGTCAATACTAGTAATTAGTATTGTTAATTTTGTTAGTATTTTATTTAAGATGGTGATTAGACTCGTTAGCTCTTTATCAAGTCACTCTTTAATTCTCTCGCCACATCTATCATACTAACTTTATATCCCTTAGAGAATTCACACATTTAAAACATTTATGGTCGCGTTTTATCTTAATCGAACGATCCAATAAACATATACTTTTATTTTAATTTTATAATTTAAAATATTGGACTTATATCAAAATAATTTTATTTTTTTTACTTACAAAATAATATATCAATATATGAATATGTGAATGTGGAGATTTCTAATTACAGAAAAGTCGGATCCAAAGTAATTTTTTTACAATGTAAAAATTAGTGATCAACAAAATTGATGCATATTTGAAATACTTAAAAACAAAAGCAGCACTGGCCAATAATTAATAAATTATAAAAAGCAACAATTATCCTCTATTTTTCTTTTTGATATTTATCCTCTATTTATTTAAAAGTATATATGGAAAGTTCAGCTACTGACTGAAATCCGAGTCAGGAAAAAAAACGTACAGATATTATTTCATGGTAAGTTTCAAAGAGCAGATGGCCACAAGTTTTGTCCAACTATTGTCAAAGGGGACCAATTTGCGTATTGCCATTTACTTGGCTGTCCTTTCAAGACTTTTTTGCTTTCATATCTTTTCCATCTTCTCTTTAGGAACTTTATGCTTATTTTAATTTTAGCTTCATCTTGTTGTGAGTATAATAAACAGAGGACAATAGCATCCCCCAATATACTCTAGTTAGGTTGTTAAGATCTTATCTTGTTATTACTAGATTTAGCATAAAGTCGATTATCATATTTTAGAATAAAGTGCTATTTTTATTTTCAGTTTTAATTTGTTCCTTTAATTTAAAATCTTATCTTTTAGTTTATTATTCTAGAGCTCTATTAGAACTTATTTCTCTTTCAATAATATTCATTTTTTCATTATCCCCAAATATTACTAATCATAACATTCATGTCATCCCCTTTTACAAACAATTTTTTTTTTTTTTTTATAGTTTTCACATATATATCTGAATAGAAAGATGCATTTGTGGTTCTTAATCTATAACTCAATTGACAAATGCTGATGTTGTTAGATTAAATGTTTTATTCCGGATTCAATCCAAAAAAATTTATCATCTTTTCTAAAATAAAATAAAAATAATGTAGAATATTTTTTGAATTGGAGTTGAATAGGTATTTGTTAGCAGTCTTTTAAGTAAGTAATAGTTTGAGGTGAATTAGAAGTATTAAAATATAAAAAAAAATATTTTATTGTGTTAGAAGAGTTTTATACATGATGTGAAGATTGGGTGTTGATGAAGATGAAAAAGTCTATGTTCGACCAATATTGTGTCGCTATTTATGCTCTTGTCTCCGTTTAGTTGTTGGGCTTATAGGGCCTACATGTGTTTAAAGGTTGAGACTAATCATATTCTAAAGCCGAAGAAGTTGGGATAATTGAATTTTATACCCTCACATCTTGACTCCAACCTCACATTTTACCACTTTTTCCATGAACTTTCAAAAATACTTTTATAGAAAATACAAAAAATGTAAAAAAAAAATCAGCATGTTTTTTATATCCACATCTATGTTTTTTTTTTTTACATTTCATAAATTTTTCAAAATATCCAGAATGTAATTTTTTTTTTACATATCACAAATTTTGAGTTTGAAATTCCTGATATGTAAACAAATGGTCAAAAAATTTCAAACTAAAAATGGTTAACAAATAGTATTCTGTTTAAAAATGGTCAACAAATTCCGTTTAAACCATTTTAGACAATTTTTTAAAAAATTAAGACACAAAAATGATTCCGGACGGTCCAATGGTAGACCACATTATTTACTCTTCATTTTTTATTATTATAAAATTTAATTTTTAATAAAAATAATAGTCTACTTTAAATCAATTTTTGAGAGGTCCATCTTAAATCTCGTTTTGCCAATGTCACTTTTACTCTAAGATAAAGAGATTGACTTTTACCTTCATTCATCGTTGCTCTATAATTATATTATGGCCAATAAAAGGTCACTAACTCACAACATAATAAGGCAAGATAATATATATATATATATATTACACAAACACATTTAATGCATGCTTACTAATAAGATGGATCAACATTCAACAACAACAAAGTTTAATCCTTCAAAAAAAAAAACAAAGTTTAAAAATTGCTTTAAAAATGAACGGGTCACGGCAAAAAAAATTATTAAAAGTGAGTACCTTGAAATGCTAGGATTTTGGTTTATGAACCTCTCAAATTAATAATATGGTAGGAAATGAACTTACTTTGATTTTGAAACTAATAATGTGGTTCTTGAAATTTTTGAAAGGAAGTTTGTCAAACAAAAATGTATAATTTTGTACTTCATAGTTTGAAATTTTCACTTAATAGCAAAAACTTTGAACTTTGTTTACTCTATTGTATTATGGGAGAATAGTGTCAAGAAGCTTAGACTAATAGTTGTCCGAATGAGGAGTAGATATTTCGTTTTAAATTAGTCAAATTTACTAGTTAAATGTATGTGATGAGTCCAGAAATTTAGTTTTGTGTTATATTTGAAAAGATCAAAGGTAAGGACGCATTCCTTTTTCCTACCTAAATGTATATGTGATGATTTGTTTGATCGTTGACGTAATGGATGATATACATGGTGTTTTGTATGTGTTTAATTTGGTGCTTACTTTTGCTTGATTATCACGAGATTTGGTGAAATACATACTTGGTTGATTTTGTGTTGGTGATTATTTAGCTTGAATGTTAATGTATGTCATTACATAATTTGATCGATTTGAGATTTATCTAACATTACAAATGAAGATTTTAAAAGATTGGGTATCTTTTAAAATTTACGTCATGGTGATAAACTTGTGTTGAAAATATATTTATTCATACATAATTGTATGGTTGTAGGAGTAGAATCTATGATAGTTGATGAACTTCACAATTTTCACGGAAAAATCAGTGTGGTTGTGGGAGTGGACGCCACTAACCCTTGCAAGGGTTGAGTTATTTTTGAAGTAGTAATGTCAATCACAAGAAAGGGGGTTTGAATTGTGACCCTTTTAAATTTTTGATTCATGTGCTTAATTTAAATTAACTCAAGATCAATCTTAGTTGAAACAAAATGTCCAAAATGTTCTAGATATGTTAGAAGTAAATAAAACAAATTAGTTTATAATGAAGTGTGATTTATGTGTGCAAATAATTAAAGATAAGGGATAGAAAAATCACACACAAAAATATACTGGTTCACCGAACTCGAGCTATTCAAATCCTCACAACTGTGAGATTTTCACTATGTGCTTCAGAACCAGAATGTTCTCCTTCACACTTTTTCTCTTAATCACACCTTGATCAATTACAATCTTCACCTATCAACCTAAAAAAGATTTTTACAATCACATTTCAGCTTTGAAATGATTTTTATAAACACATTAAATCTAACATAAAGGATAGACTTGAGTTATAAATGATGTGTATGATAAAAGTGTTTGGGATCTTTAAACTTCTCAACACTTGTTTGAGATAAATAAAGACAAACTCAGTAAATGATGATCCACAAATATAGTGTAGAGAACTGGAGTTTGTTTGAAGAGTTTTTGACTTGTTATTACTTGAACAAGTGTTGGTAGATTTGTAAATTGAACTATTGCCTTCATCTTCCAATTGATCTTCAATTTATATATGATAAAAGGCTTTGAATATTCATTTTAAACTGAATATAGTCGTTGGACACACTTCCCAAGTGTCAGATATATTTTAAAGCAATTAAACATGTGTTTATATTACTGTCCAGAACGTTCTTGACAAACGAAGAACAATCTTGCTTTTGGGTCTGATGGAAAACGTGAATGAGTGAGTGAATGAGCTGTGAAATGTCAGTTGGTACTATTTCAAATCAGATTTATACAGAGCTTTCTGTAGAATATTGTAAGTACAATGTACTTGCGTCTTTGCTCACAACTCATCAATTTGGAGATCAATCTTGAGGATGTTTTCCTCCTTTGTGCATTCAACTCGAGTTCTAGGCTTCACCATTGATTTGAGCAGTCTTGATACTCTTTAAATTGTGGTTTGAACTTTGGAAAATGATTTGTTGTAATTTTGTCTTTAAAAGAGAATAACACGAATGTTATTTTGTAAAACCAGAACGATTTTGGTTTTGTGTTGTATGGAAAATGTGGATGAGTGATTTAGTAGATGTATAGTGTTAGTCCTTTGTCTCAAAAGCATGATATACTTTCTGTAAAAAGGTGCAGCGGTAGTGTCCTTGTTGTCCTTGCTCATAGCTCATCAATTTAGAGATTGATCTTGATGTTGTTGGCTTCTTTGGGCCTTTAGCTAGACTTTTTGGGCTTGAGTATTGTTTTGAGTAGTCTTGACATGTGTTTATCTTAAGGTCTGGACTATGAAAAATAATTCCTTTTACTTCTGCCCATAAATGAAATAACTAGAATAATCTTGATAATAAACCAAAATGATATTCGTTTTTCCAAACTTCTGTTTTTAATAGATCAGAATGATATTCGTTTTTTCAGAATGGTCCTTTGATAAACTAGAATGATATATCCTTTGATAAACCAGCATGATCTTGATAAACCAGAATGATCTTTTAATAAATCAGAATGATCTTGTTATAAATCAGAATGATCTTGTTATAAATCGGAATGATCTTGTCATCAATTTCCAATTTAGTTAAAACATGATTTGCTTTGATTTATATCATGGTCTGATCATTGATTGTTGTATGAATGTATTCGATCACATTCTTCATGAAGCTGCTATCTTGAAAATGTAATAATCATTCTCTTGAATGATTGATACATGATATATTTTTTTTTGAGATTCTTTCATTATTGAGTAGATACTTATGCACTTTGATGATGTGAATGACTTCTTGATTGTTCACTTATGCAATTCATGTTCCTTAAATAAAACTCAAGTGCAATTATTAGTAGATCACCATTCATAAAACATAATCATTTATTTCATAAGGTTTATTGTTATTAAAACATACATCAAAAAGGCTTATGCTTCAACAATTTTGAAATCATGCAAAGCCTTGGTCTAACCTTTTTGAAAGGTTAATATATATTGAAGTTGTTAAATAAGCAATTTGACATATATTTAAATGACTAGTAAACTCATAGACGAATGAGATTAATATCAATTTTAAGATTTAATACGGTATTTTAGAGAATACGACTTTATATTATATTATATTTTAATTTTATTTTATAATAATATATTCAAAGTTAAATATGTTTTTACTCCATACAAATGTATTTTTGCTTCTAGTCCCTAATTTTTTTTTAGTCCCAACAAATCTTTATGTTTTGTTTTTGGCATGCAAATATACCAAATTTTTATTTTTTATCATGTTAATACTTATTTTAATCCTTATTTAAAGGGATTACAATCAAATATTTTATATATAACAGAGACTAATATCAAAAAATAAATATATTTTAAATTTAATTATATAGTCCCCTCTTTGTTTATAAAAAATATAGTGTACAAGCTGATTAAATATATCTTTTCAAAACCATTTTTATTCAGCTTTTGAGAAAATATGTTTAATATAGTGTACAAGTTGATTAAATATATTCATAAAAATATAATGTACAAGCTGATTTAAAATATAGATAATAGTCCTCTACAAAATGCGTATTTAACATATTTTTAAATATTATCTTTTAAATAAAAAATTATTTATATAAAAAAATATTAATTTTTTGCAATTATATATATAAAAAAATTTCCCTCTATTGTCGATGCAATAAAAGTAGTAACATATAAATTAAAACATTAATCCATTAGCATATAAACAAAATGTATCTCAAAATTTCATCATAAAAAACATTAATATATTATCACATAAATACAATGCATTAATATATTAACACTTAAATTTCACCATAATAATTTTATTAACATAATGGCAGACACAAATTCTATTACATCTAACTGAATATATGTTTATTGAAATATCAATTTATTTTATAAGTGCATATTTAAGATACCTGTCTATATTTGTTGCAAGTACAAATTTTGTTTTGATCCCTAACCTGTCTAATAAACAACTATACCATACCACACATGGTTGGCATGAATTCACACAAAGATTCTGGTGATGATAGAAGGATATTGAACAGTTCCCCATTATGAATGTACAAATGGAGTCAGTTGCAGAATTTGTGCCTCAGTTATTGCATTGCAGGCCCATGAGAAAGTGATGCTCTCAACAGTTCCATACCCCCACCCACCCGTTTGCTTTTTTTTTCTTTCTTCCATTCACTTAATTTATCCTTGTCACATTTTTCATCACCACCCCCCAAATGGTTCAGGGACCCTCTATCTATAGGACAAGCAAAATTGGCACCATTATTCAGTGTATCACTTCATGTCAAAGAAAATCAATGATTTTAAAACGATTCAATATACTTCTTAATTCTGAAATAAATCATAAAAAAGTATTTAAAAAATTGATGATTTAGTCTAAATTTTAAATTTTAGATTATATGCATTAATAATTTTTTAAGTACTTTATTTGTTTATATATTATTATAGAGGGAGCATATAACTAGTTGTATTACATAATTGAATAACAATAAGTGAGAGTTGATAGAAAATATTTAATTTCATAATAAATTAGTGTTAATAGCTTCACATATGCCTAAAAATTAGCTTCACATATATTAAATTAAATGAATTTAGTTCTTATGAACAAAATCGTGTAACATGATTTTGCATAAATATATAATTCATACGATATATTTGAGTATATGTTTTTAAAAAAATAATATTTCGATTTCAACACTACTGTCACTACAATTAAAATTTTGTGTCTAAGAAAAGTTTGCTTTGAAACTAAATTGGTATTAACGTTGGGGCTTTGGGCTTAGCCCTCTTATTGTACCTAATGGTAAACAACTTAAACCATTTATTATAATTTAGAGTTGGATTATAAAATAAATAAAATCTCTTGAACAATTTATTTTTTATTCGATTTATTATTTATTAATCACTTCATGAGTTCAATTACAATAATTTATATATTCATAATATTGGCTAATGAAAATTAATCACTCCTAGAAAGCAATTAATAAAGAAGAATGTTCAATGTCACGAATTGTGATTCACGAGTGCATCACGAATTAATACCACTAGCCCACTACCCATTGTGTTTTGGGTCAAACAAGGAACTTAATTGATTTTTTCTTTCTTTTTTTTAACCAACAAAATCATGGTCTTGATTTTTCACGAAGTTATGTTCCGTTCGGTATTGATAAATAAATAATTAAATATGCTATGCCGACAATATAGTTAAAAAATAATATATTCTCATTTCTCAAAAGGTGCAGGGAATAATGCAAAAGTTTAAAAATGTGAACTGATTCATTATAATATAAATACAATATACACCAACTCCTGTCCTATATATACATATATATCCTATGTTATAGCATTAAATCATTTTTCCATCTCAACTGTTTTCATTAATATATTTATATTCTCAACAAATTACTCATATGCTCCAAGTAACAAAGAATGTCTCGGACACATTTATTAATTTATATTCACATTAATTCCTCCAGTCTCTCACATAATTTTCATTTAGTTTAAGTTGGCAAATCTAACAAACGAAAGAAATAACGATATATAGAAGAAAAACCATGATAACATATAAGTTTTGAGGTATATAGGTACTATAAATATTTGGACTCATAGTTCTTTTTAATTTGTTCATGTGGATATTTTTTAATTTGTTCATGTGGATATTATTACAGTGTCTATTAAAATTGATTAAATTAAGAGTTTTATTATAATTGCTTATTTAATTCTGACTATAGTAATTAAATAAATTGTTTTCACAATTGAAATTGAAATTTTAATTAAAATTATAAAAAAAGGATATTTATTATTATATTTTCATGAAGATTGTGAACTCAATCGGACAATTGCCAAATTATAAAAGTGTTAATAAAATCAATTTAATTCACAGTGGATAGTAAAAAATAAATTGAATATTAGGTTAGATTTATTTACATCGAAACTTCAAAAATACACGGTTCACTTTCGATTAGATGCAAAATCGAAATTAATTTTTGAGAGGCGTCGAAGACAAATAATGCAAGTAGGAAATAACGATCAAAGATGGGGAAGGTAGATTGTAGATGAAAAATAACCTATTAGAAGAGGTAAACATACGATATCGATGTCATATCATACATAAATTAGATACAATGCAGAACGACAGTAAGAGATAATGCAGAACGATAGAGAGATTGTGCAAAACGACAAAGAGATGATGCAGAACAACAGAGAGAGACGGTGCAGAATGACGACGCAGAACGACAGAGAGGTGATGCAGAACAATATAGAGAGACGGTGCAGAATAACGACGTAGAACAATAGAGAGACGATGCAGAACGATAAGGAGAGAGACAACACATAACGATATAGAGAGACGGAGCATCATCGGAGAGAGGAAACTTCATTCATTTTATATTTATAATTTATTAATTAAAAATTAATTATTTCAATTTAGATTCAAAAGATAAAACTTAAAAAATTAGTGATGTTAAATATAAAATATGGTCAAACTCATTCATAGATGACACGTCATTCAACTATTAATGATTTAATTTGATAGTACTAGAACATGTTAATTTTTAAATGTACTATAAAAATCTCTTAATTAATAGATATAAAAAAAATATTTAAAATAATAAAATAATCAAATTAAATTAAGGTGAATGCCATGCAATATTCCGGAGTTTAGAAATCTCCCCAAAATCTAACGATGATGGACGATTAATTAGAAGTATAAATTAACATTACTCTTTATTTAATGAAACAACAACTTTTATATTATACACTTTCATATTTAATGAGAACATATGACATAGACAGTTAAATAAGTGTTTGAATGTATGTTAAACTTTTTTCATAAAACAATAATTTTTGATATTGATTTTAAAAAAATAAAAAATAATTTTATTTCCAATAAATCAAATCAAGATCAATTAAATCATTAATTATATAGTAAAAAATCAATAAAATCTTTAACTTATACATTAAAAAAAGTTTAGTTAATTATTATCAAGTTTCAAAGACCAGTGATATGTACGAAGATCGAGTGTGTGACATGAGAATTTGTTATATTATAATGTTAAACTATGATTATTATTTATAAATATTTAAAAAAAGGGTCCCCATGTGATAAAGAAATAGAATGACATCATTATCAACAAAAGTGACGCAAAGGTTACACAGTCACCTAACTAAAAAGCAACTATTCTTTCCTTTCTATTTGCCTCTGAATGACTTCACATTTATGTTGGACCACACCTATATTGAGCAACTTCCGTGGATAATTCTGCAGCTTTTTTTGGATGCATCTCAAAGATCATGTTCTTGTTGTTGTAGCACCTACTCCAAGGAAGTCAAAAAATTGAGGAGGAGTTTGTTCAACACAATCTGACTTGTCATTAATCATCATCACTTTTTCATTGTTTTCTCCAATATTTCTTGATGCTGTTGATGAATTTGTGAAATTGTAAAAATTGTGATTGTTTTGTTGTTCCATTGTCATCAAATATTGTTGTGGATAATGATGGTAGAAATTAGATAGTTCTTGTTGTTGTTGATGATAATAATGATTGAAAGAATCTTCCACCATGTTATTGCTTCTACCACCACCTTAATTAAAATCAATCCATGAAGTATATAATGTTAATTAATTAATTAATTAATAGTGTAGTGAAGCTACAAAAGAACATGTACATTTCATGTGTGTGTAACAAAAAATTAAGGGTTACATTTACATTACAGGATTACATCCGTCACTATTATAAACCAAAAGGTAAGTAAAAAGAAAGATATTTAAGTTGATTGTATCATAAAATAAAAAGTTAAATCTTAAAAATTTGATAAATTGGAACATGCAATAATTGAGAAGAGTCATTTGAATGTAGGAGGTTTTGTTAATTTCTACAAGATGTAATTTGAATATAATTTTAAATTCCACTTGTAGTTGCAGCAAAGAAATGCAACTTTTATTGTAGTTGCATACACCTCTAAAATTATTATATTGTAGCTGCAATTACATTTAAATATCGTAGTTTATAACTATGGTTCTAATGTTAGTGTATTATCAAACATCTCATTTTTGCATTGTGTTTGTAGAAAGTGATCAATACTTTTGTGTTGGTTGATTAACCAACATAGATTTTCTACAATTATTATCCGATGGAACAAGTGTATAAGATTTAAATTCGTCTACTAAAACAAGATTTTGATTAATATTGCACCATGCACAGAATTGTTTTCACTAATAAATCAATAAATCATATCATATTTCATAGGATCTAATAGTGGAACTTATTAATTGAATAGTGCAAAACCATAGAATTGGCACTAAAACAATATCAAGTTTAAAAAAGAAGAGAAGAAATTAGAAGGAGGGTGCAAAGAGAGAAAGGACACAAACCAGAGAAGAAATCAAATGGTGCTTGTTGAGAATACAAACCAACATGTAGGGGTCCTTGCATTGCTTCTCTCTCACCACTCAAGTGAGGTGAAACATTTAAACCATATTCAACCCCACCACCATGACCACCATGTTGGAAGGAAGCACCATATGGAAAAATGGACACACTATTACCAAGTGGGGCTCCATTGAGGAAACAATGTGATGAATATGATTCTGTTTCAATATTTGTGTTTTCTTTGTAGACAAAGCTTTGATGATTTTGATCCATTCTTCTGTAAACAGGTTGGCTTAATCTTCTTCTTCTGTAAGCACTAGATTGTTCTCTGTACTTTCTTGCCATTATAACATGCCAATGATTCTTTACAGCATTATCTGTTCTTCCTGGAAATAGTCTAGCTATCATGGCCCATTTGTTTCCATAAATTCTATGTGCTTGCATTAGTCTTTCTTCCTCTTCTTCACTAAATGCTCTTCTATTGATTCTTGGATCTAATTGGTTGAACCATCTTAACCTACAACTCTTCCCTTCAATTCAAATAGTACAATATGTTCCAAGTTAGCTAGTTAATAACAAAAAATTATCCAACATCAAAAAATGAGAAAATTAATTATTCAACGTCATGGTTTTAAATTGCAGTATGCAACTATAATGATAAGCACAACCACAATTGAAAACTATGTACTTATCACATTCATTAAAAAAAACAAATGAAAAAGTAGGAATCATTCAAGATTTTATTGTTCTAAATTCGCAACGTAACTACAATTTAAAATCATGTTCAAGCTAGATATATTATGTAAGAAACAAAAGATTTATTTTTGCAAGACCTGATCTTCCTTCCAACTTTTCAGCTATGAGGTTCCAATTTTGAGGACCATAAAGAGCAACAAGTTCCTTAAGCTTGGAATCTTCAGCAGGTCTCCAATGACCTCTAGCACATTTACTAGACTGTCCATTATCTTCCTCTTTCCCACTTCCATTATTATTATTATTATTATTATTATTCTCATTAGGGTTCTCCAACTCTTCATTGTGGTAATTTCCATCACTACAATCACAACCTTTTCCTTCCATATCATCTTCTTCTTCAAATCTTTTAGAAAGACACTCCCTCATAAATGGAAAACTCACACCATAGTTTGAGTTAAGAGAGAGAGATCCAACTCCAAGGTCTTCATATACCATTCCCATTGAAGAAGAAGAAGATGAAGAAAGAGAAGAAGAAAAAGGGTAAGAAATATTCATATTCACATAAGAGTTGTTGTTGTTGGTAGTCATGACTTCATTTTCTGACAAGACCAATGATGTGTAAGAAAAGAATAATATATTATTATATGTTTATTGTTGTGTGATGCTGGAGACTATATGTAACATGAGAAAGCAAAGTTTGATGACAGAGAGGAAAAGGTTTTGGCAGTGAGAAGGAGAAGGGTAAAGAGACTTGGACAGCAAAAGGTGCTTTATTTTTTTCAAGTCTTTAAACAGAAAAAACACTACACAAGGTTTTTTTTTTAACTCTTTCATTGTTCATTGTTCATTGTTCACTGTCATATATTCATCATCTCTTATTTACCAATAGTACTATTTAGAGGAGTAGGGGTACCAGGGGTAGCAGTGAGTGAACCTTTTAATGCTGAACCATCCCCAACTGACCCCATGTCATCTATATATAATAAGATATTATAATTTTTTGTCTTATTCATATCATATTTTAAATTGCTTTTCTGCTTCATACATAACCGTTTAGAAAATCTATGTTCAAGACATGTCAATCCATGAGTCTTCTAATATAGGCGATATATAATATAGGAATAAGTGGCACATTGTAAAAATGTATATCATAATGTGAAAATTAACTTTTTCTACTATAGACTCAACCACTGAATGGATAAGTAGTATAAATGCTATTTCAAATATATATATTTCTAAAATATTATTAATTTAATTTAAATTGAATCGTGCAGTATTAATTGGTTTGACGTTATTACCAAAAGCATTTCCTTTGTAAACCTTTAATGATTAAGTGATTCATTTATAATAAGTGAAATTGTTGATAGATATATATATATATATATATATATATATGTGAGTCACACGTGTGAGAGTGAGAGACAGTAAGAAAACAGTCTCTCTCACGGGGTTGCAGAGTGATGAAAGAACGTGGTAGATGTTTGTTTACGTGTGGTTGTGCATAGTAGCAGCAGAAGCATTATTTCATTTGAAAGCAGATAAATAATTATAATTAAACACAACATGGGCATGGCCCTGCCATGTTGAAATTGAATTTATTCATGTACAACCTAGCTAGCTAGTATTACATAGCTACGTACCTATAGGGCTATGAGGCTATTCACTCATTCATTATTTTTTTATTCTAGTCTTACTCTTACTATTTCTATTTCTATTATATTCCCTCACATCACCATCATCAGCTGCTAACTGCGTATGCGCGCTATAATCCTCAGACGTCGTCAAACAAATGCACCTCTCTACTTCTACTCTTGATAAATAATAAGCAAAGTATATTATCAAATTCATCTTTTAACTTTTTTTAATTAACTTAATCTCATAAAAGTTATAATATTAAATTTTTTTAGTCTTAATTTTATTTTAATTATTTTTAGTTATAGCTTTTTAAATTATAATATTTTTTATATCATATAGATTGAGATAATTCTACGTTTAATTTCAAGAATTTAAAATCTATCTTATTCAAATTATTTTTTATTTAATTATTTTAAAAATTTAATTGAAAGCTTATGTTTTTGGGATTATTACAATCAAAACCACTTAAGAATTACACAATTTTATTAAAGAAATCGAGAGAATTTTGGATTCCAATATAATATTTAGATATGTAAATATTTACAAATATAAATGACAAACTTGACACTAAAAAAAAAAAATAATTAACTTATTATAAAAAAAGATAAAAGATTAGTATATTATTTTGGTGTTATTTAAAGAAATACGAATATATTTTGTCTAAACAATAATATGTTTAAATATATTTTTAGTACTATTATCATAGATGGTACATCATGTGTTTATTTTTAAGAGTTGTTCAAAATTCTAAAGATCTATTGATTACATTTTTTTAGAACAAATCTCTTGATCTTAATAATTGAAATAATAACTCGATTAGAGTTAATTCAATTACAGTAATAGAAACAATTATAAATTCAATTTGTTGAATCGAAATTAATTATATAACTCTTAAATATAAAAATGAGAAAAGTTATTAAATAACATTTTAAAAGAGTGTCGTTAAAATTTTAAATAAGTTTTAAATATGAGTTGAATGTTTATTTAAATATTTTTTTTACACTTTTAAGTAAAATATTTTATATATATTTGAAAAAAAAGCTAGGAATTAATGTGGATGATAGATTTGTCAACGCAGCTTCAAATTTTTTATCACGTTGAATTGAAAGCATCTCATTTAAATTATTTGGAATTTGTGTAGGTGCAAATCCTAGAAGATGTACAACGCGGAAACCGGTCCTTGATCGTTGAAAAAGAAGTTGTTAACTTGAAAGAGTAAACACATTTCGATCGGCGGAAGATTATTTCTAATTAATTCTGTTTAATCGAGTTTGTTTTTATATTTCATGTCTTTTTTTAAGATGTCAAAATAGGTACTTGCGGAAATCGTGAGTAAAGAAACTAGTAAAAAATTGAACCCATCGGCCGTTAGCAATGGTGTAATAATATGCATTATGTACTACACTATAGTAACCATATAATATAAAAAAAGAATACCAAAGAAAATAATCAGAATATATTTTACTCAAGACAACCTCAAATTCACGTTTTCAGTAGACATGCATCAAATTTGACAATTTTATTAAAATATCAAACGATGTTTGATTTGAGTAAAAGACTATTCGTTGAAAAGTTTAAGATCTCTAGTTTATAAATATAATTTTTATTTTACATGATAGGTATTCAATTAGTACAGTTTAACAAAATAACGTATATAAGTACAAAAACAGAACAACAAATATATTCCAACCTGTAACTCAATTTTGTCTAGCAATTCCCGATGAAATTTAGTGAAACCAAAGCCTATTTCAAAGATAAACAAAAGTTTTTACCGGGACAAAAATAAACTCCAAAAAATATCTATAGTGAAAGTTATGAACAAAATACCAAAAGTTTATATACATACGAGTTCAAGGACAATATTATACCATTTTTATTTCAAGTTCATTCACTCAACCAATTAAATAACATTCAAAATTTAGCATAAAAACCAATTGCTTACCAATACTAAACAATTATAATCTCTTCTTATCACCAACTCAACTACAACACTCAACAATCATAATGAAACAACAATTCTTCATAGTAGTTAGCACAAACACCTAACATGCATTATTAATAATCAATGATACCAAATCAAATAGGATTATCACAATATCCAAACATGCAAATCATTAACATTTTCTAGTAAAATGCAATCAAGATTCATAAGTACACATAAGAGAGATTTTAAGAGGATTTTTTTGATGTTATCTTAAAAAGAGATTTGAGACTCCAAAGCTTGATTCTAATTGCTTCTTCTACAAGTGCAACCCTAACTCCTCTTTAAGTTTCCATCCTTCTTCTCAGCATGCAAGAACACTAAACTTCTCCTCATATGGTGAAACCCTAACTTTCCTTTTCTCCTTTCTCATAATTTCTCCTTTTCACTATTCCTCTTGCTCCTCTTATACGCTAATATGGGTGTGGGGATTGTTTGTATGATGAGATGATGAAACGAGGAAGCTTGAGTTAGTGTTTCTCTCTTCTTTCTTTTCTTCTTCTTTCCTTTTTTCCTTTCTTTCTCGTACATCCCTCTCTTTTTTCCTTTTTCACTAATTTTCTTCTTCTTTTATTTGGGTAAAGAAAGAAAAGGTGAGATACATGTTTTTTAATTAGATAGATAGTTGAGTTAATCTCGAATTATACCCCTTTCTATCTAACTAAAAGACAAAATCTTTAGACATCGTTGAACCATTCAATGATTTGAGCTTGGGACACTCACTATATTCTTAATTCTACTTCTAAGCCTTATAGTTCATGGACATGCATAATATTATAAGACAATATAAATACTCACTTAAATAATAGGATTAATAATAAAACAACACACAAAAATTTAACAGTAATTTGGGGTGTTACAAAAATCGTTAACCTTTTGTTGATTATCCTTCTTCAAAATAAGAACAATAAAAGGGCAATTAGATACTCTGACCAACCTCCAATGAGAATGAAGTTCAAACATAAATCTCATGAAGTACATCCAGATAGCATCAACTTATGGTTAGCGGAGCTATAAATATGGAACACTAACATTAATGCAGAATTGTCAATTCCCATGTGTTTAAACTGTCTTTCAAAAATCATACGACCCTTATAAATCTTTGTGAAATTGAGAAAAACTCGCCTAATTCGTATTTGGTTGTTATCAGCTCAACTGACCCTTAATTCAACTAACACATGTATTCGGCTATATTGAGCTCGAATTTTTGTGGTCTCGACTAACAATTTATAATATTTTTGTTGTAAACTGAAGTAGTTAACAAACCTATATACAACCGACAAATATAGTTATTTCTTTAATGTAAACTTTGAAAAAAAATCATTTTTGAGAGTTATTGGTTGATTCCTTTTGCTAACTTTCAATTTCGTTGTCATTTATTATTTTTTATTTTATGAAGTCAATTAATTGTTTCCATATAAGTGAATGACATACACATTCTTTAAATTTGCTGAAACAGAAAATACTAAAATGAAATCAAATAGAATGAGAAAGTTTACAAAGAGCAACCAACTTATTTTTGTGGTATAATATAACTCAGTGTGTAACTACAGTTGCTTGTCACATGTTCTAAAGCTTGAAATGGAGATGCAATTAATTTTCCATGCCAAGAAGCAAAGTGTGCTGAACCTTGAAATGATAATAGTTGGCACCAAGGAACATTGCTTTTTATTGTGCATGCACTAGTGTATTAACATCAGTATCAATATGAAAGTGAGCCAGTTTGGGGTTGGCAACACAAAAACATCTCAACTACTTGTGCTTATTGAGTCTGTTATTGTGAGCACATTTGAGGAACATAGTTTAGGTGAACTAATTAAGTCACAATGTGGATGGTCTCCTCTGTCAAATGGAATATCATAAGTGAATGAATAGTACATAAGGCAAATTCCTTAATTCTAAGTGGATAGGTTTTGTAGGTAGTTCACATTGTAGATATCGTCTTTAGAAATAGAAGGTCATGATTTTCTTGTTGAATGAGTTTAGATTTCAATGGCAAAAGCTAACTCAAAGTATGAGGGGGTCCAATCACATACTTGATTGGTTCAAGGGTAAAAATATTAAATCTCTCACTTTAGTCATTAAAAAAAACTTATTTGTTATATTATACGATTTCACTTTCAACATATGATGTTTAATTTTATGCAAATTTTAACATTTTTAAAAGGATCACATCAAATTTAAAAAATTTCAGATATAATATAGATAATATATTTTTTTTTATTCAATTAAAAATAAAATTTAATCCATACGTCGCACGAGTATACACACTAATATATATACAAACAAAAAAGCCACATATATTAAAAATTGTTTTGGCCTCTCTTACTATTGAAATTTATTGGGCATGCTTTGACCACATATCGCATTGTGGTTTGTTCTCTCCTACAATGTTTTCAAAAGCCTTTAGCATTGGTCAATCCAAACATAATTTGAGAGCTTTTGAGAACATTGAAAAAGATAACAAACCACATATATATACATTGCATAATCTAGGAACCTTGGTTGTTTGAGATTAAAATATAACTTCAATACTTACCTTCGTACGCAAAGTGGCCTTGTGTACAATTCTACACATGGCCTATAAAATTCAACTCTGATATCATGTTAAATATATAGACTTGGATATCCCTCATAAAAGTTAGTTAAATGGACGAGGGTGTCTAACTAAATATACGACACACCCCAACTACTTTGACAATGTCGAACTCAAATACAACTTCAATACTCTTCGTCCTCACGAATTAAATAATGTAATTTTGACAAAAAGAAAAAACAAATATAGATATTTCAAAATTCAATAAACACCGTCATCGTCATTAAAATTTTGAGTTATTTTTAAGTATCATTAGACAATTCTAAGCCCATAGTTCTGAAAAATGGCCCACAATATTAATAGTAGGGGCTGATCCAAATGATTCTGTTGAGGCTGTTCCCTTTGGAATAACTTGAAAGATCTAAAGGTATATCCTCTAGTGCCATAGGCCCCTCCCCCTCCCCCTCCCCCTCCAACCTTTCATTCTGCAAAAAACAGGACAGTTCTATTTGTATCTACAAAATTGAAATCACATATGTACTGAGTTAGAGACAGAAAGAGAATAAGTAGTTATAACTTACAAGCAATAAAACAAAAATGCTTTATCTTCATATTTTTTTTTATTGATTTATTGGATATCAACATGTATATATGAATCCATGTAAGGTTGTTATCTGGTGGAATAAGAATAAGATGGCACACATTGTACGTATGGCACAAATTTTCCTACTATCTTGATTGTTAATATATATTAAGTAATTGTTTCAAAAATTGATAATATGCCAAAAAAAACTATAAGGTTGATGTGTCAAATACGAGAAGAAAAAGAAGAAGGCATGAGATAGGGTTCATGGGTTTCTAATTTGGATATTTTTTTATTCAATTCCGATTTTGGTAATTTTGTAATTTGTGTTTTATAATGAAATTTTTTTTTAAAATGTTGTTATAAATTAGAATAATAAAATAATACAATTAATATATATTGATGGTTCCACACCATCGTCAGATTATTTAACATATATTAAAAATATGATATATCATCAATTTTAGGACAAAAAATCCAACTAGACACCAAAACTAGAAAAAAGTAAAATAGACATACTAATTTTGTGATTGAGCTAAAATAATAATATCAAAATTACAATTAAGATTTTATTTTATTAGTAGTAAATCTCTACATAAAAATTTGAAAAACATTATAATATACTAATTATAGTTTTCTTTATAAATCACACGAATCAAATATATATTTGTCACCAAGCATTTAGTATGGGATGTATTAAATTTGGATCTGAAAGAATTTAAAAAGAATTTGAAAAAAATTAGGATTTTATATTAAATATGTTGATTTTTTATACTAATATCTATCTCTAAATTAACACACACATATATATATATATATATATAAACTATTGAAAAACAAAATGTGACATTAAAGACAACTGAATTATTAAGGAGACATGATTGAAAAACATGACATTAAAGGCATCTGAATTATTAAAGAGACAAGACACATTGTTATCATTAAAAATTTCCCGACAAAGCATGATGATCACTTTTGACTAAAGTAATGAATTGTTGGCTACTTTTGACTTTGACAATGTATATTATTAGCTTTTACTGTTTTACTGTTTGCTTTATTGAAAGTTATCCGAATAATTTAGAGGCATTATTGTAATCTGAGACTCATCCTTCCATTATAAAAGGAAGTGGTCCTTCATTATGTAAGGCATTTGCTTTTTCAATATTTAAAAAATTTGTCAATCGTTATCTTGCAATTCTCTCATTCACTGAAAAAAATAATTGTAAATTTTAAATTATAATCATGCACAAATTTATGAACTTTGTTTATTTTCAATTAGTTTTTCAAACTGTTTTCTTATTAACAACTAAATTAGATATATTTCTTGACGATTTACCATTCTTTTCACATAACTCGTTATGGATTATGTTTTGCTTTATTGAATTATGGTATACTTATGTTTATCATGTTTTACAATCATCTTCACTATGGTATCAGAGCCATCCATATATATATATATCCTATGGAAAACTAAACTTTTGATTAAAATTAAAAGATTTTTTTTAGTGAATCACGTGACTATACATTTTCTTTTCTCAGGCTTCAGATAAGATCCTTGGTTTTTATCTCTAACATTTAGGAGTTTCTCATATTTGTTTTGGTTTTAATCACAACATCTTTTCATAATTATTTTTTTAAAATTCTTTCAAATCTTAATTTAATACATCCCATACCATAAGTATAACGGTGAACCATCCAAAAATAGGTACATAATAACTGTTACCAAAATTGGTACAACTCCTTTACTCTAAAACATTGAAGTAGAAATTGGATTCCATATGCAGTAAGAGATTTGGACCGTCCAATATAAAATGATAGGTCAAGATTTCATACTATTAGATCGTAGATTGACGATTTGCGTCAACCTGCGTGATCTCAAAAGTAGTAAATCGAGATCCATTAAAGTATGTAACTATTACCTAAAAGTTAAAATTAGTACTTTGAACATTAACACGAATTAAGTAATAAACTTTGATGCATGCATTTATAAAGATTGACTGCAAGATATGTGATGCAGTAAAATAAGAAAATGGACAGTCTTAGATGAGTCAAACATATAGTCTAATTCATTCATACGTATTGCAAACAGAACTGAACACAACAATGCCTGCAGGGTGTGTAAATGCATGCATCTTTTCTTCAGCAATACAATTGCAGTGAGTTTTGTCCAAAATGACGACCTATATATAAACCCATTAGTTAAAAGCATTAACCGGATACTACAACCACGTCACATGACAAGTTATATGATATAATACAAAATAGAGTTTATATCATTATTATTAATTTGTTATCAATAATAATGAATTTTTTTATTAATAATTTTCTTTAATTTATCTATATATGCATTACTATAATATCTATTAAAATTGACTAAATTAAGAATTTTGGTACGTAGATGACATGTCATTTAATTATTAATGATTTAATTTTAATAGTAGCAAAACATGTTAATTTTTGAATGTAGCGTAGAAGTCCCTTTATTATAATATTTTTTATTAGACATATTAATATTAGTTAGCTACACAAGTTAAATACAATAGTTAGTTAGTTAGAATAATTAGTTATATTAAATAGCTGGTTAAATATATTTCAATAGATAGATTTTAATATTTCATATTCTTAATTTATTGTTAATTAGTTAGCTATATAAATTAACTGCAATAGTTAGTTAGTTATACTAACTAGTTAGTTCTATTTGTTATATAAATATTATATATCAAATTACTTAAACAATTTTATTATTATTCAATTTTATTTCAATTATTTTTTTTACTTTTCTCTCATGTCTATCTAGAATGTTATATATTTTTTTTTTTAATTTTCTTACACTGTTTTTAAAAACTGAATAGAAAAATCAAGTCTGTCTCTTTGGAAAAAGACGCATAGACATGTTTGATTCTTTAAAATTGATAAATATTTTATCTCTAAAATTTCAAATTCCAGGTCAAAATAATGTTTGACTAGAACTTTCCTTAAATATTATCTTAAAACAAATTATCGTTGTTTAAACCGCAACTTAACTAGCATGATTGCATTAGTTTGGGTATTAATTTGGAGTTGATTTTGTTGTATATTGTTATTATAGTTTAAAAGTTTAATTAAATTGTCTCGTTATTAAGTGAAATATTTAAAAGAAAATTAATATTATTTGGGTGAGATTTGATTTGTCAAACCCACTACTCTCACTAGTCATTTTTAGTAACGGCCTCATTTTAAATATATATAAAATCTCTTATTTTTGAGAAAGATTTGTTGTAGATTTGCATCGGACAGATAAATCTATAAGGACAGGACAATCATCTATATAATCTGTGTTTGTTGTCAAAAGATATTGATCTAGTTGTGTTTGCAGCCCAAAAATACAACAATCTTAATGATTTCTGTTCATCAATTATGTCAATTTGGTTGAATCGCGATCATTAGAGTCTTTTAGAGGTATCTTGTTTATTCAACTTCATATAGAAAATACACCACCAGGTATCCTAAATTGATTTTCGATAGCTTGAAATAAGCTTCATAATGATAAGCTCGATTCATGTTGTTTTCATTGAGAAAATGTGACCAAAGTCTGGTATTGAATATAAAAGCCTTTATGTAGATTCTATGTTTGTTGTTTGTCGTGAATTGTGCTCTTGTTGGAATATTAATTTAAGGAAAATTGTTGTTGTGAGTCATAATATGAAATTAGTGTATGTTTGTGATCTTTGAAAATTAATTAATATGGCGAAATGGTATGTTAATTGATTAAGATAAACATGTAAAAATTATGATATTCTCAACGGCATGTGTAGCACATCAAGGAACAATATAAAAAGTATTGATTATTAAAATATTTTATATTTTTATTTTTTAGTTAGATTTATCTTTAGGATTATGGCTATTAACTAGGAAATTAGTTAATAGATTGTTACTTTTCGTTTTAGAAGTCAGTTTTATGAGTACTCAGTTTGTAGTTTAGAATTGCTAAACCATTTGCAATATAACTAAATAATAGGAAAACAATTTCAAAACGTGTATATAGTCTTCAAACATATATTAAAACATATTTTTTAATAAGGAAAAATAATTAAATTAAATTAAATTATAACTTTCCAAAAATTACTAGGTAGTTTGCTTAAAAAGAAAAAAGAAATTAGTGGGTTCTTTGATAAGAACCTGAAAATTGCTCTAGCGATGAATAGTTTTAGTGCTATTATTTATGTTAATTTATGATAGTCTATATACGATATGTATTTTTTCTTCTTATTTTAATTTTTTGCTTTAGAGAAATATGTTAGTGTCTCTTTAGTTTAAGGCTTCAATGTGAAATTATGGTTGTATCTTGCAGTGTGAAATATATTTATAACATGTTGACATGTATATGTACGAGTCTAGATATTATAGTTTCTTACGATTTTCGAAGTGCATTTACATGAGATTATGTGAATTATGATTATTGGAGGTTTATGACGAGACGAGAGTAAATAACACATTATTTAATACACATTTTTTAACATGTTTTTTTTTATTGGTTAAAATTCACATATGTCCCATCAAATTATCTGGGTTCTATATGAATTAGTTGTGACTCATTTGAATTTTAACTCAATCAAAAATAGTGTATTGAAAAATGTGTGGTAGAGAGTGTGTTAGTAGTATTATTCTTACGACAATTTGTGAATTTATTGTAATTTTTTTATGACCTTTGTGAGACTCGTGAGATACTTATGAGATACGATTGTGTGGCCTATTGTGGAATACTAGTTGTATTAGAATGATACAATGATGTTACATGGATTTAATCTATTTATATAAAATTAAATCTATAAATGGATTTATTTTACCCAATGTGGGGGTGTTCGATAAATTGATTACTCCTTAATCTCGTTGACATTGATGTCGCTTAGTAGTAATCTAAGCAGACCTATGAAAATATATTGTGGAGACCGAGTTTCTTTTTAAAAAGTTGGATAAATATGAGATTAAATTGATTGAGACATGTCTTAGACAATATTTATTTGTGGAAGAAAATTGTCTTCATCATTTGTGTAAAGTATATATTCAATGAAGAGGTTATATCAACTATTTATGTGAAGTCAAATCAATAGCGATCCTAGTTGATCCTTTGAGCAAAGCCTCAAGAAGAATTAATATGTAAAACATCGAGGGGAATGAGACTTAACCAATCGAAACAAACAAGTGATAGGAACCCAACCTTTGTGATTGGAGATCCCATGAATAAAGTTCAATGTGGTCAGAATAAGTCACTTGTCAGTTCTGCTAGCACAAAAAATTAATTAAAATTTTTTTGGGTCCTTTCCTGTGGTGTACTTGAGTATGTGCTACACGCTACATTATTGAGAGAATAAGCTATAAAACTTTTATGATTTTCATATCCCTTATGAGTGGTTTATGATTTGCAGCATGCACTTCATGAAATCACTTATATGACTGTTAAGTAGGGCCGCTTGCATGAAATTTTGGTGAAATCTCTATAACACTCACGAATATTAGGCGTGTGCACGACCTAATAGCGTAAAACGGCGTCAACAACAAGAATTGTGGGGTGTAATGTGATTGGTAGACCTCTAAAATACATAAAGTGTCTTGGGTTCCATAACTTGCTACACTGATTCACTATATATTAAGTCTTATCAATCTGGGATTAGTTCCATAGCTTGCTACACAGATCTGATGCATTACATCCATGATATTCACCTAAATTTTTTTTTTTTTAGTCTTTTCTTTTTGAACTCTTCAAATATGTGGGGGATTGTTGTATATTTTTATTATATTTCAAAAATTTAATTAAATTGTTTCATTTTTAAGTGAAAAATATTTAGAAGAAAATTAATATTGAGTGTCTATTTTTTCTTCTCTTAGGTGATATCTTGCTAATCTTAGAGATGACATCTTGTTCTATTACCTCCAATTTTGGAGAAGGATCTGTTGTATCCTGAGAGATTTGCGCTCATTGGGTAGATAATTTCTTAAGGACTGTCATCCGAGACGTCCCAAATTTTATGTAACTAATAATTATTTTGCAGGTATAATCAGTGTTGTTGTCAAAAGATATTGATCGAGTTGTGTTGGCGGTCCAAAAATACAACATATTTGACTATAAACTCGAAAATGAAACTATGTTTACTCGGCTAGACTCACAATAAACTCGGGTAAACTCATACATAATTTTTAACTCACTTTTTATATTTTTTTCATCTTAGTTTTTATATTTGTGTCATTTTCATCTTTGTTAATTTGATTTTGTTCATGTTAATTTTTTCTCATAAGTGAGGTAAAATTTTGAACCATTGATATATATATATATATATATATATATATATATATATATATATATATTAATCACAACTAAAAAAACATAAATTAGCGAGAAACTTAGTAAGGGAAAATGTGAAATCTCTCTTTTATTTTTTCACTAAATATTGTGTCAATGGAATTAGAAAAGGATCATTTTTTTGTTCACTAATTTCCATTGCAAATTTTGGTTTTTCTTGTAGTTGTTTTAGAACACTTTTTTTTTTACATAGACCAAATAAGTCTCACTGACTTCTCAAGACATGTTTTGTGTTTTTTAAAAAATTGCATATTGTTTTTCAATTGAGGCTTTTCAAACCGTCTCGTCAACATCAAAGAATTCAAATTTAAAGAAGATTTACTAAATGTAAAAATATAAATTTTATTTTTGAAATATTCCTTTTTAATTGAATGTTTGGAAAATACAGTTGCAGTTTTGACTGCATATAATATAAATTTCAAATATAGTCTATATTTTGGAAGTATCTCATATGTTCTATACCAAAAAGATTAATGTTGTTTCCTTCCAAAACAAGCTCATAACAATTCTCATTCTCACCATTGATATGCGAACGATTAACTAATCAATGAGAACTTAATAAACAACAAAGAAAATAAATATTAATACTTTAAAATTTATTTAATATCCATTTTCGTTTATTTCTATAAATCAAAGATTAAATGGGTGTCTGATTTCAAAAAAAGTTTATAAAATCATAATAAAACTTCGTAATTTTATTAAAATTACGTAATATAAATTTTACAAAATCATCATAGTTCACCGTAATTTTATAATTCTGCACTGAAATCAAACATTCACAAAGTGAATTTCTCGACTTATACATGATGGTAGACAAGACAAAGTAAAAATGCAAATAGTCAATTCAGCATTAATTGACAAACAAATTCTGATGTATCATGGTTGATATCACAAGCCAAAAGAGCTCAATACTCTGTCAGCAATAAGCCAAAAGAAGTAAATGGTTAAGATAGAATTGATCTATATGTATCTTACTTTCATTATTAAAGTACGTTGAATACGGGTAAAAACATAGTATAGGCAGTACATGTGTAATATAAATTAAATAACTAATTAATTAGTAGTACTACTAGTAGCACTGAAGTTTTATCAAGTGATGATGACTTAAAAAAGAAGTGTATGAGATCGTGACTGAAAATTTGCACAGTATCATTAACCATTTCGAGAATAAGTAATTTGAATATTCATATTTATTTATACCAATTCAAAAGGTTAGTAGTATGTTGTGTTTAGACTGCAATCACTATTAAGCCATATCAGTACAGTGAGTCAGTAACATTACATACGCTGATTCATAAAAGAAAAAGACCGAGTTGAGTTCAGAATGAAATTAATTACCTCATTGCAAATTTAATTAATATCTATAAGTCCGTACTAGTTTCACTATACTTTCCCATGATTTGCCGGATTATTAACTAATCGTGACAAATAGCTGCTTATAAATTCACAGATGCCTCTAAAAATGGTTTCACATATGTGATGCAGTTTACAGCTAGCTACTCAATTTCTTTAATGTTTTGCAATATAGTTTTAATTAATAGGGAATATAAAATTTATTTTTTAGTGGTTGCGGTGGATGAGTTAGGAATTCCTGTTAAATATCTCAATTGATTAGTTGATTATATAGTTAATTAAATAGTTAATTAATTATTATATATTAGTTAGTTGTTTATCTAATTAATTATATAAATTTTTGTAATTCTTGATGTAATTAACTTTCTTTATTATCAATATTATTAATATTTATTTCTCTCTTATCAATAACTTAAACTAAGAATTGTAATAAATAGAGTGATAAAAAGTTTTGGTCCCAATAAATATATATACCATATTCTATTTTTAATCTCTTTAAAAAAAATTTTCAAATAATTGTCCTTCAAATATTTTTTATCAACCATTTTGATTCCTGATTTTAAGTCAACTCATATATATCAATTGAATTTTTCAATGATTTTTTTTTCTTCATAAATGTTTAGAACATTATAAGAACTTATTATAAATTTTTAGAATTTTTCATCAAATATGAATTAGATATGAATTTTTAAGCACTAAAAACTTACAAAAAATCACATTTGATTCATTATTTGTTAAAAAATTCTAAATTTTTGTGAAAAATATTCTTATAATGTACTAAATATGCATCCAAAATATTATCTAAAAATTCAGACTATACATATGAGTTGTTTTAGAAGCAAAAACCAAAATTATTGACGGAAAATATTTGAGGACCATTGTTTGAAGAAAAATATTAAAAAGGCTAAAAATAAAATTTAGTATATTTATATGGACCATAAACTTATTTAATAAAAAAAATATATAGTTTGAATTCATTCAAAAATGGTTTTATGATTTTAATCTAATGTCTAAGATTGTCTATTGTGTGTGCATGTGTGATTCCGCTGCTGTAGGAAATTCGTATATGTTGATGATTCGCGTATTTCTTTCAATCAAATTTTGGACTCTATTGCCCAAATCTTGCTCTCTCACAAACTTGCTTAGAGATAATACTTATGCTTTTTGTACATAACTTAGTGTATCTTTAAATTCACTTTTGAGAAAGTCAAAGTGATTATAAAGATTTGATATTAATTTGGTATGTTTGGGGTGCTCGATTAAGATTGATTTTTTCTTTAAAATTAGTTCTAATTTTAACCTATGATAACAAATTTTGCTTGCAAATATGAATTTTACACTCAAATTTATTGTTTAATCTGCTAAACGATATCTCTGGTTTGTGTTGTGGTGTAAATCAATGTATGAGATCAAAATTTTCTCTTAACATTGATTAGTACTTTCTGTTTAACCCGCAAGTGTGTGTACCTTTTACATTCCATATATTTGTTCCAACAATTAGTATCAAGAGCCTCACATTTGTGATCCATAGAAGTGTGTATGTGCTTTATCATTGTGCAACGATTGAAGATGGCGAAATCAAATAGTAATCTTGGTGGCAAATTCCCTATTCTTGACATCAAGAATTGATTCCAACAATCAGTATCAAGAGCCTCACATTTGTGATCCATAGAAGTGTGTACGTGCTTTTTCATTGTGCAACGATTGAAAATGGCTAAATCAAATAGTAATCTTGGTGGCAAACTCCCTATTCTTGACATCAAGAATTGGAATTGATGAAGCAAGCCAAGAAAGTCATTTTTGGCTTTCAAGATGTGACAAAGGTGATTCAAAATGGAGTGCGAGTGTCTGGTGAAGACTTTACAAATGCTCAAAGAACAACATTCATGGAATCTAAGAAAAAAATACTACAAAGCATTGTTCTTCATTCATCAATGTGTATACATTATCAACTTTGAGAAGATTAAAAATGCATCAACATCCAAAGAAGCGTGGAATATTATTGAGAAATGTCATGTTGGTACGTTTACAAACTTTTAGAATGCAATTTGAGTTGTTGCAAATTGAATCCAATGAGAAGATTTATGAGTACTTCAATTGTATCACACAAAGTAACTAATCAAATGAATAATTGTGGTGAAAAGATCATTCATCAAACAATGGTTAACAAGGTTATGGTAACCTTATCCTCTTATTTTTATTATATAGTTTCTTAGAACTAAGATGGTTAGAAGAACAATGACCCTTAATTATTTTGATGATAACAAAAATTATTTTGTGGGAACTATTTATTGCGCTAATAATTTTATTTAATTGTGTAGATCCTTGCCATGAACTTTAAAGTCTTTACGGTGCATCCTTCGATGAAAAGATAAGATAAACAAGGAAATGAAGACATTGCTCTGAAAATTTTTTAAAGCTATGTTTGACTCTGTTAAATGCGTTCTCAATGCGCCTTTGCTAAATCTAATTGCAAGCTCACTCTGATGATTCTGAGGATGAATAACCATCCTTCATCTAATAAATATCCAGCGCATGTGGAACAACAAGAAGAAATCATTTCAAAGAAAAGATTTCAGACGATCCACAAATAACAGAGAAAGAAAAGAAAAATTAGAAGAAAAAAAAAATTGCTATGAATGCAAAGGGGCATGACACTTCAAATCAGAGTGTCCTAAGTTTGAGAAGGGAAAACGGTATGATGGCTACATGAGATAAAAGAGGGGGTACATGTTTTTAGAACAATTACTTTATGTTTTCCAAATTCTCATTTTAAATCTCCCTTGTTAGAATACTACATATCACCTTGTTTCTTTTAAGCCTGCTCAAATTAAGGGGGAGCTCTATTTTGAATAGTTTTGCATACATATCACTTTATTATTAAAAAGAAAAATTGTTTACAAAATATATGTTTCTCATCATAAAAAAGGGGGCGACTTTGAGAGCCATGTGTATTTGAAGATCAATGACCTTTAATTATTTTGATGATAACAAAAATTATTTTGTGGGAATAATTTATTTTGTTAATAATTTTATTTCAGTGTGTAGATCCTTGTGATGAACTTTAAATTATTTGCATTGCATCCTCTAATGAAAAGATTAGATAAAGAAGGAAATCAAGGCAATACTACGAAGAATTTGTTAATGTTGTGTCTGACTCTATTAAAGGCACTATCAGTGTGCCTCTCTTGAATTTGATTGCAAGCTCATTCTAATGATTATGCATCTGATAAATTTGGTAAACTAGTTGACCGTCTGGTCAACGCTTCAAGTCAACACACTGATAAAGTCAACCCTATAATAAGAAGTCAACGTTCCAGCATCATTTGCTCATCATAGTGGATTTATTATCTGACTAAAGAAAGTGCATGATATCCTATAAAAATATCATTCTCTGGTTTTCATGTCGCTTCTATCAAAATATGTTGGATCAATTATGAAGACGGATTTGAACAAGTTTTTAGTGTTGATTCAAGATCTCTGAAGATTAGATACAAACCATTATTTCGCATGTTGATTTTATGCAATCACAACAACGATCAGAAATCCTAATGGACTTAAAGACTCTCTATAAAAAGAATTGTGATCGTCACTGCAATATACACAAGAGAAAAACCTATTGTCATCAAAGATAGAAACTCAAGAAAACTATTATTTTTCCATGTTTTTAGCAAAGGAAAAGATACTCTATTTTGTCCTTTCTTAGAAATACCACACAGACAGCCTTAGGAGAAATAATATTTTCAACTTGTTCTTCAAACCCAATTCCTCTTCTTCTATTTCTCCTAACACCATAAATCATTGAAGCTTGCTTACTTCTAAATATGTCGTTTGCAAGAAAATTTTGAAAAACTAATTCGTATTTGACAAAGTTATAGATCTCATCCTATAAAGGTTTTGAAAAGTTTTCATTCAGAGTCATTTTCTCTCTCTTAAGTTTTTCAAAATCTTTTTCAAAATCTTTTTCAAGAGAGTTATATTTTTCAGTATAATCATTATGAGCTTATCTTAGAGTTTTCAATTTTGAAGACACATAATGATTTTTATTTAAAAACTCCTTTAAAGAAATTATAAGCTCACAATGAGATAGATTAGAGAATACCCTTAATTTCTTCATCATAGTCCGAATCAGAGTTAGACTGTATATCAGCCATCAGAACCATGTTTGCCATCTCTTTATCATCAAAGGATTCATCAATCCTCCCACGTAATTAGACCTTTCTTCTTGGTCTTGGATTCTTTCTCTTGTCTTCTTCTCTAAATTTTGGACATTCTGCCTTGAAATGTCCAGATTCCTTGCACTCCAAACATTTGAATTTTTCTTATCATTACCTCTTTCTTTGTTCTAGTACTTGTTGAAGTATTTTTGAGGGAAGGATTTCTTCTTCTGCCACATGCGTTGAATCTTCCTTGAGATGAAGGATGATTCCTTAGCCTCTGAATCTTCACTTTGATCCTTTGAATCATCATCATTTGATTATTCTACTGCATGTAGAGCCTTCTTGTCTTTGGATCTGAGAGCCAAGGACTTCTGCTTTTTCTTGGGATCATCCTCTACTAGTTCAATCTTGTGAGGTTGCAGGGAACAAATTAGTTCCTCAAGACGAAGATTGTTCAGATCATTTGCTTTTTGGATTGCAGTAATCTTAGGTCTCCATTTGCTTAGAAGAATCTTGAGAATTTTCTTTACATGATTTGCAGTTGCATAGCTTTTCTAAATCACCCTCAAGCTTGAAACCAAAGTCTGAAATATGGAAAACATCGTCTCAATGTTTTCATCTTCCTCCTTTTGAAATAACTCATACTTTTTTACTAGAAGATTGGCTTTGGCTTCTTGCATTTTCTTACTTCCTACATAGGTCAGAACTAGGGCATCGAATATGGTCTTGGTTGCTCTTTGTTACTGCATTTGTCAAATTTTTTAAATACGATCGCATTCATCATAAAAGTTTTGGCCTTGTTATGCATCTTAAACTGCTTCTTCTGATCAGCATTCATGTTCTTCCTAGATACTTCATCGACATCATAGTTGGTAGGAGTGGTGTATCCATCTTCAACCACATCCCAAGGTTTATAATCTTGAGAAATGAAAAAGCTTCTGAGTTTGTCTTTCCGATGCTCAAAACCTTCTCCATCGAAAAGAGGGGGCCAATTGATGTTTCCTCCTACAACTTCATCACCAAGGTTAGACATAATGGAATGTTGGATCTTTACTGAAACACTGTAAGGTGCATAGGCCTTGAGACTAAGCTCTGATTCCAATTGAAGGTTGAAAAACACAAGAAATAGGAGGTTTAAATTGTGTTTGACTGCTTTAAAAATTATTGGATAAACCTGGTAATTAAAAATACAAAATAAATAAGTAGAGGAAATAAGTAAATCACACAAAGATTTATATTGGTTCACCACCAAACCGGTAGCTACGTCCATTCCCTTCACCCACAAGAATTTTCTCCAATAATTCAAACTGAATTACAACACTTAATTTCATTAAGTTAAGTCTACTCAACTTCTTGTTTGCACCTACAAATTGTTGAGAAATACAGTCACTACCGGGCTAAGTTACAAATGAATGAGTTTAGGTTTTTATGAAAAATCTCTCTCAAGAGTTTGCTTACAATGATATACTTTCATATTTTTCTTTCTCAGCACTTAGATAAATTTTGAATGATTTCAAAATATTGTAATGCAGTTGAGTTGCGTGTAGTTGTTGTGTAAATGTTATGCGTTGTTGTATCTAGGTTGTTTTTTTTTTCAAGTAAGGAAGCATGTTCTTTTATAGAGCCTTTAGGGTATGGCCTATGTGCTTCATAGTAGAAATACATCATGTATCTTCATGGATTTCAACATAAAACCATTGAAGATAAATTTATCTGTTGAGCTCAAGTCAAATCACAATCCTAGAAATCACTCATCGTAACTTGTATGAAAATAGAGGAAACATAGGGTACGGGATAAGAGGATAGGATAATCAGAGCATTGTCTTACAGACCATTAGAGCATGGTGATTATTAGATGATGTACACAATTTTTTCTTCTTATCAAATCATTAACTCTCATCAAAATGTTGACTTCGTCAGAGGTGTTGACTTTTTTATAGGTAGACGAATTAGACACTTGATGTAGTCATCATAAACAACTAAGTCAGACAATTGCTTGCATCTCCAGAGGCAATCAAAGTAAACCCTTACTTGCACCATCAGAGCCACCAGTAACAGACCATTGTCTGCACCAAAAAAGCCAACCGTAGTAGAACCTTATCAGAGGCGCGTGTCACCAAACTTAGAAATATAGAGCGTAGAAGTGGAGTCTTGGTGTTCCTTTGTATAGTCTGATCATTAGAGGATATAGCATAATATCCTAAACAATACACTTGATCTACACACTTAATTAAATCATCGTGTATTAAATTGTTCCCACAAAATACATTTTGTTGTCATAAAAATAAGATAAGGAATTGTTCTTTAAACCATCTTGGTTCTAACAATACTCAAAGTAGGAATGGTTAGCATATTTATGTTCTTTAAGCGATCTTAAAATTCTCTCAACTGCCCACATATGAGAATGTTTAGGTTCTTGCATAAATATGCTAACCATTCTTGCACTAGGAATGGTTAGCATATTTATGCAAGAACCTAAACATTCTCATATGTGGGCAGTTGAGAGAATTTTAAGATACCTGCAAAGAATAGTTGATCATGGAGTGTAGTTTCCCAACACTAGTAGAATCATATATGGAGTGAAAAATGGGTTATGTGTTCAAGCTCTTCAACTCATCAATCTCATGATGTTCAAATAAGAAAGTAGTTATTGCGTTATGATCATTAGTGAAGTTGAATAAATCTGCTTGCAATGTAGCATATCAAGGAAATTTGTTTGCAATTCTTGTTGTCCGAAATATTGGTTGGAAAAGAAGAAATGGAGCTTATGGTTGACAACAAATTTGCCATAAACTTAACTAAAAGTTCCATATCTCATAAGGGAAGTAAGCAGATAAAATTTTACTTTCTTCGTGTTCAAATAAGCAAAGAGAATATTACTTTAAGAGTTTTTTACCATTATATCCCAGTTTTCAAAAAAAGTAACCAAAATGCCCTACTCCGAAAATAAAATACGGGATTGCCCTACTTTTTATCCCCAGTTGCTGATCGCAACCTGGGAATGCGACGAGGTGAAGGAGCTTTTTTTTCGTTATAGTAGGAGGTCGCATCCTGGGGATGCGACCATGTACTGAAGTTTTTTTATTGTTGTTACATTTTATTTATGGGTATAATTATTATTTAATTAATTAAAAATAATTAAAATATTTTAAAAATCAAAATAATAATAATAAATAAAATATATTATTAAATAATAATAATAATAATTTTAATTTTAATAATATTATTAATATTAGTGACTTATTGTTAATTTAAATTAATTATAAATAATTAAAATATTTAAAAAACCAAAATAAGAATAATAAAATAAAATACATTATTAAATAATAATAATAATTTTAATAATAACAATAATTTTAATAATATTATTAATAGTAGTGACTTATTGTTAATTTTAATTAATTATAAATAATTAAAACAATTAAAAAATCAAAATACTAATAATAAATTAAATTACATTATTAAGAAATATTAATAATAATAATAAAAAGAAAATTATATTAATAAACTAAAATAAAAATACATTAAATTGAAAGAAAAAAATACATTAATTGAAAGAAAAAAATACATGATATTTAAATTAATTATTTCCATCTAAATGTCCTCCAGTTCCACATCTATGCGGTCGTCGAACTCGTCTAGCCCTTTGTACGGCTTGAGGTTGTTGTGGTTGATCATCAATTTGATCATTATCTTCGTTATAATGTGTATGTGGATTAGAACCACTATCACCTGCTTCCATGTAATTTTGAATTTCGACGTTATACATAGAATCAAAAGCAGCATAAGCCGACTTAGGAGTTGTGCATTGAGTACCAAAAAAATTATAGAAAATTCCAGTCCCTGGTTGATGAACGGGGGTTGGTATTGGTGGCACTGAAGGAACATAGTACTGAGTCGGTATATCTGCAGATTCATGTAGATGTGGTGGTGATGATAAAGATGGTGTTTGGTGCATGGTATGTTGTTGTGGGGTTGATTGAGGGGTTGAGTGAACATCAGGATATGTTGAAGGTTGCAAACGTGGATCTTGCATATATCTTTCCACAGATATGTATAATTTGGTGTGATTTCTGAACCAATTCATATATTCTTTACTGTAGCGTAAAATACCTTCTACGAATTGACCTTGCAATACATAATTCTGACGTTCATTCCAATGTTGAATCTCATCTTTCCAAACCACATACCAATTATCATCGATGCCACTCCTCATGTCGACCTTATGGTACATTGTCATATCCTCTGGTGGTTGCGGAATTTGTTGATGGTAGCCGAACTGAAGTGTGACTCTATCTGCCTGATGTTTTTCGACGATATGATAACAGTGCAGATAGGTAGATGCAGTCCAAGTGTTCATCTCTTGTTCGGATACCTCGTGTTGGAACCCGAGATACGGTCTCCAACGAAACTAATATGTTAAAAATAGGTTAAAGTAAATATTAAAAGGTATAAAAAAAAATATAATTAAAAAAGTTCAACTAAATGTGAATGAATATATTACTTCTTGAACCATCATATGATCGATTGTATTCCGGTATCCCTCTATGTCGTTGTGAGGAACTCTACTGAAATTTAGACCACCGGAATTAAATCTGTCGAATATATAAAAAAAAAAAATTAATAAAATTAGTAATACACTAAGTAGTAAGTTTTAAAAAAATATATATAAAAATTAATTGCAATAGTTACCTTTGTGCAAGTGGAAATATCCATGCACTGGGTGATTCTAGAGCGACACAAGTCAAACGATACCATGCCCAGGTTTGAAACAACATTGCACATCCTCCGATAGACATTACGTCGGGTTTTGTAGCAAGGCATAATTCTCTATAGAGCGTTGCTAAAACTGCCGAACTCCAACTATATTGGGATGCTTTATTTAAATCGCCTAAAAGTGAAAGATACTTTAAATGGACACGATTGTTGGATTTGTCCGGCATCAACAATCCTCCAATCATACGTAGTATGTATGCCCGACACGATGCTTGTTTTTCTAATTCGGATGCATTTTCACCAACACCATCAAAAGTATCTTTTAGCCATTTTAATTTTATAAAATTACCCCTTGTTGCTCCCTCAGGAGGAATTACTCCTAAGTATTCTTGACAGACATCTTTAACATTCACAAAATTCGAACCGCTAACAGGAAAACCAGAAGTCTTTAATCCTAAAATGTAGTACACGTCTTCTAAAGTAATTGTGCACTCACCTATTGGCAGATGAAAAGTATGAGTTTCTGGTCTCCATCTTTCAACCATAGCTGTAATTAGGCCGACATCTATTTTGTAGTTTCCAAGTTTAATCACTTCACCAAATCCGGCCTGTTGCAAATACGGTAATATGGCTTCGTTCGGTCTTTTGTTGGCATGACCATGACATTTTAGTTTGTCCTTGGATGGTATATGAAATTAATAAAAAAATTCAATATTATTGACAATAATATAAAATACTAAGCTAATTTATTTGAAAATAATATGTATAATAATAATAAAATAAAAATTCAATATTATTGACAATAATATAAAATACTAAGCTAATTTATTTGAAAATAATAATAATAATAATAATAATAATAATAATAATAAAAATTCAATATTATTGACAATAATATAAAATACTAAGCTAATTTATTTGAAAATAATATATATAACAATAATAAAAAAAAATTCAATATTATTGACAATAATATAAAATACTAAGCTAATTTATTTGAAAATAATATATATAACAATAATAAAAAGAAATCAATATTATTGACAATAATATAAAATACTAAGCAAATTTATTTGAAAATAATATATATAACAATAATAAAAAAAAATTCAATATTATTGACAATAATATAAAATACTTACAGATGCGTTAATGTATCGAATTTTAGCTCTGTGATTCGTAGATAATTCCATCAGTAAGTGTGACTTTGAATGTTGAAGAAAGTGTTAGCTATGTGAATTATAGTGGTGAGTTTGACAATGCTGAGGAAGTGTGATTGGAAAGGAGTGTTTGGTGGCCTTATATAGGAAATCGCAGGCCCAGATTGCGAAGCCTTACTACACGCGCTCAGTTGGACGTCGCATCCCCAGGAAGTGATCCCTTAGGGATGTCGCATCCCAAGGAAGCGAACCCTTATGGACAGATCTAGGCCGCTCATTTTGTTTAATCAATGGTTGTGGATCCTTGTTACAATCAATAGTGTGGATCCGGATCCTTGTTCATTTCATTCACTTTATCCTGAACGTCCAATTTATTTTATCAACGGTTGTGGATAGTGCAGCAGAAAAATATGAATCCTTATTATTTTATTTGGACCAATCAAATTGATCTATTCAATCTTTAATCCCTAACATCCAATTTAATTTATCAACGATTGTGGATGGTGCAGTAGAAAAATATGAATCCTTGTTATTTTATTTGGATCAATCAAATTATTTCTATTAAATATTAAATTTTTACCTTCTACACTTTACTAACTTGTATAAATAGAAAACTAGATCACACTATATCACCACACCTTCTATCTCACCATACCTTCTAACATTTCATACTTAATAAATTACTTCATCATGGCTGCCCAACAAGTTATTTGTATTGTTTATTACAATGGTTCGATTGTCGACGGAGTTGAAGGTAAAACATTTGTAAGTGATTACAAAAAGGCGTTCAAAATACATTCTAGCAGCAACCTTGCTCGTCTAAAGAATGTCATTAAAAAAAAGTTACAGCTCGACGACAAAGTGACGATAAGTGATATAGTTTATCGGCACCTTGTCTTCTTTGGTGAAAATACAACCAGGTTTGAGCTGATGAACGTTTGCGATGACGAAGACGTCGAACTGATGTTTGATGTTTATGCACAATGGTCACAACTCGGCACCATCGAGTTATATGTTACATTTGAAGGTGCTCCTACATCAACAAACATTGATCAACCATCAACCTCAAACATGCCTAATCCCGACTACACCCCATCGTTTGGTCATTATCAACCCGACTACATCCCATCATTCGATAAGCCCGACTTATATTCACCATCACAACAATATGAACCTTATCCTAGCCAAAATGAACAAATTCAACAAATCCACAATGTCTCTCAACAACTCCGTCACGAATCTCTCCCAACAAGTCCACCATGTGATCTTCCGCTTAGTGTCTTGTATAATATCAACGAGGAAGAATTAGGCGACTATAGTGAAGAGGATGAAACATACTTCGATGAATCATCTGGTGATTCTGACGACGATGATGTTGACGAAGATCTCGAAGCAGAAGATCAACCTATCTTCGATCCACCAATCCACATGAGGAACATCAATTTAGACACTGCAAAGCAACCAAGTGAATTTGATCACATGTCCGTTGACGAAGTCCCGGCAATAGATGGAACTCTTGCAGTTGGAATGACGTTTCAGAACAAGGATGAATGCGTACATGCAATCAAACGTTACCATTTAAAACAATCATTGAATTTTGTGGTACAAAAATCAGATTTAGAAAGGTACGTTATTAAATGTTCAAATCCAAATTGTTTGTTTAGATGTAGAGCTTCATTACACAAGAGTCAATTGTGGGTGATTCGTAAATTAAATGCACTTCATACATGCACAAATTCTGCACTGTCACAAGATCATATAAAGCTCGATTCTAACATGATATCTACAAGCATAATGCAAGTTATGAAAGTGGACCCTTCAATCAAAGTGAAGGTCATTATTGCTCAGATTTGGGCTTTGCACAACTACACAGTTAGTTATAGAAAGGCTTGGTTGGGAAAAAATAAAGCGATCGAACAAATTTATGGCAATTGGGAAGAGTCTTACAATCAACTCCCACGATGGTTATTAGTTATGCAAACGTTTGCTCCAGGAACCAAAATTGAAATGGAAACGATCCCTGCTTATCATGAGAATGGTTTGATAAATGGGATTAGAATCTTCCATAGACAATTTTGGGCTTATGCTCCGTGCATATCTGCGTTTAAAAAGGGTTGGAGTTTCTTTTTGAGAAATTTGAGAAAATACGTCACCCCACAACCCAACATTTGTGTGATTTCAGATAGACACGAATCTATTAAGAGTGCTTATAATAATCCGAATAATGGCTGGCAAGATCCTCCGTCAAAGCATGTATTCTGCGTCCGACATATTTCACAAAGTTTTGCAAGGGAATTCAAGGATAATGATTTGAAGAAAAAAATTATTTCTATGGGTAATAATTTCATTCTTACTACTTATAATTAACGTAATTTTTAATAACTTCATTCTTAATTTCTATGGGTAATAATTGATTGTCTACTATTTCAATACAGGTTACTCAATCAATGAGCCTACATATCGATACTACCGTAGAGAAATCGGCATCGTAAACCTAGAAGCGTTGAAATGGTTAGACAACATACCGCGACAAGATTGGATTCAAGCATTTGATGGAGGTAGCTGTTGGGTTCATATGACCACCAACCTTGTGGAGTCGATTAACGGAGTATTAAAAGGACCACGCAACATTCCCATCACTGCTTTGGTGCAATCAACATATTATAAAACAGGGACACTGTTTCCAACCATGGCAAAACAACACGCATCAATTTTAGCTTCTGGTCAGGTATACACAGAACCATGCATAAATTTTATGAAATCAGAAATACGTAAATCCAATAGTCATAGAGTCGATAGTTTTGATCGGAGCAACCATACTTTCATGGTCCACGAGACGGTAAATCCAAGAGAAGGGCGGCCAATTGGTCATTTCAGTGTAAACCTTCTTAACAATTGGTGCGACTGTGGGAAATATCAAGCTAAACATCTGCCTTGTTCACATGTGATAGCAGCATGTTCTAGCATCAAATATGATTATTGGAGCCTTATACCTGATGTGTACAAAGTGGAAACGGTACTAAAAGTGTACGAGGAAATGTTCAAACCTATACCAAACGAAGGATATTGGCCAGAATATAAAGGTGTTAAGGTGTGTCACAATCCACTAATGCAGAGAGTCAAGAAAGGTCGCCCAAAGAGCAAACGCATTAGAACAGAAATGGACACTATAGAAAGAGTGTCAAGAAAGTGCGGATTATGTCGGGTCTCTGGTCATACTAGGAAACATTGTCCAAACACTGCTGACACATCTACTCAAAATTAATGTATTTTTTTTCTTTAAATTAATGTATTTTTTTCTTTCAATTAATGTATTTTTTTCTTGCAATTTAATGTATTTTTATTTTAGTTTATTAATATAATTTTCTTTTTATTATTATTATTAAAATTAAAATTATTAATATTACTTAATAATGTAATTTAATTTATTATTAGTATTTTGATTTTTTAATTGTTTTAATTATTTATAATTAATTAAAATTAACAATAAGTCACTAATATTAATAATATTATTAAAATTAAAATTATTATTATTATTATTTAATAATGTATTTTATTTATTATTATTATTTTGATTTTTAAAATATTTTAATTATTTTTAATTAATTAAATAATAATTATACCCATAAATAAAATGTAACAAAAAAAAAAAACATACTTCAGTACTCTCCTACTATAACGAAAAAAAAAACTCCTTCACCTCGTCGCATCCCCAGGTTGCGATCAGCAACTGAGGCTAAAAAGTAGGACAATCCCGTATTTTATTTTCGGAGTAGGAAATTTTGGTTACTTTATTTAAAAACTGGGATATAATGGTAAAAAACTCTTACTTTAACATATTTAAGAACCTATTTGGAAGTTGTTGATATCTTGACAAAACCTTTAAAGATTGAAATGTTAAGAGAGATGAGGAAGATGTTTAATGTGTTAAATGTTGAAAGATTTATTTAAAGGGGAGTTATGTGATGTAAATTAATGTATGATGTGTATTAGAAAGTTAAAAGAATTTGAATCTAAGTAAAGTTAGTTAGACCCAATATGAAGTTAATTTGTTGGCCAAGCCATGTGGAACTTAAATGCATAAATAACTACCTATTATTCAATGATAAGCAACACTTGAATTTTTAGAATTTTATCTAAACATTCTTATTATTACTTTCGCTTAAGTGTATTTGTTAGTATACAATGGTGTATCCCTTTTACATTAAATCTATTTGTTTAAATAGTTTGGACCGTCAAATTTTTGATTGAACAATCTTTTTTTTTTTTCAAAGATCGGAATTGAGATTATTATATAAAAAAAACTTAAAAACTAAACCAACTAATAAGATTGAACTATTGAGACTTAATAATTGTGTGACTCCACATGATCCATAGATATAGGAGATCAAAAACCACATATTTTCTATTTCTTCATTATTTGTTATATGTGGAGTTGTGTATATATGTTTAGATTCATTTTTTTTAGTGACAAAATTAATTTAATAACAAAACTGATTTTAATAATTTTAGATGTTCTCTAATTGAATCCATCTTGCTTCAAGAATTAATTATAACTAAAAGATAAAATTTGAAGTTTTTGAATCCAAAAACTTCTATTTCTAAATAACAATATCAATTGTAGTTGGTGTTCTAGTCAATTTTTAAGTATTCGTATTCATGGACGGTTAAGATAAATGAATTTTAACATCAACATCATATATTTCTTTCTCCTCAAGTGTTTTTCTTCTCACTTCAAATTCAATATTTACATTCATTGATATACGATATCAGTTTTCTTATGTTTAAATAACATATCTAATTTATCAATTGATTAATAAAAATTAAGAGAAAATTAATTAAGGAACCCATAAAAAGAAATTTTGTTTCAAAATCTAAGTCATAAATTCATTATTATAATAAATGCAATGTTTTCAATACAAATTTACCGACCACTGTGCCAATATGTCATGACTTATAAAACAATCCTAGTATATCCAAAGTTTATGCTTTGGCATGAATTCAATATAACAACTACTCCATTCATGTAAAAAAATTATCTCAAAATAAATATTATTTATAATTTTAATATAATTTTAATCATTATTTTTTATATTATCCTTTAATAATTATTATATACATAACTTAAAAATATTATTATACTTTGTCCTAATAATTATAAAAATATCAACAATAATTTAAATAAATAATTTAATAAAATGACTTTTTTTTCTTTTTAATTATTATATTTCTTAATAAATACATAAAAATGTTAAACTCAATCATGGTGAAATGGAGATAGCACATTATAGTAGTATTTTAAGAGTATTTAAATTTGCAAAGATGATGTGACAAGTCTTGGTCATAATTGGTGAGAGGGGGAGCCAGGACGGTCACGGTAAGTTCACATCTTTGTTGGTGAAAGGAGTGAATGTACTACTGCAATGTAAGACTCTACAGTCTACTGTTATGTTTATCTCTTTTTTCAGTCAAACAATGTAGCAACAGTAAGGATTTCCATCGTGGTCTTCACTCTTTCAGGTGTTGATAGTGACTATCAGATTATACTTTTAAATTTACTGCTCATACATTACAGATTACCATGACAAAATTATTGCTACTTAGTATAGTGTTTTGTGACAGCCCCCTACTACAATTTCATTTAATTTCGTATAAACAAAACATTAATATCCTGTTCAAACTTCACACCAAACCTGTCAGTTACCATCTCATTAACTTGTGACCTTTATGCTTCCATGCAGCTCACATTCATAGTTATAAGCCATGAGGCAAAATCTCACCCTCACAATCTATTTTTAAACCATAAATGTTGTTTCTATGCGACAAATTCTATGTCGACGATTTTGACCAATGATTAATTGTGAATTGATTTTTTTCTAAAATTTTTTAAAACTTTAACTATAATAGTTGTTCTGTTATAGAAGTAGAATTTAAGCTAAATACCAGCCGTGGTCCCTTAACTTAATTTCAGTTAACGATTTAGTCTTTTATTTTATTTTTTATTTTTTTTTCTGATTTGATCTTTTATGTTTTTAAATAATTTCAATGTTACCCTTTAAATGGAGTTTCGTTAAGAAAAAGTTAAAAAAATCGCTCGTCCATATTCAGAAAAAGTTTTGAAAATATTTCAGAAAAAAATTCAAAATTTGTTCTAAGTTTGATAGTTGGATTGATTCGTTAAAACTGAAGCTATGAGTATTTATACTCTATAAAAATCACTTCAGATCAGTGACAATCGTTCCTAGAGATTTGATGAACATATGCAATGATCTAGATGGGGGATTTTTTTAACTTTTTTTTAACGGAATCCCACTTAAAGGGTAACATTGAAATTATTTAAAAACATAAAGGAACAAATCGGAAAAAAAAATAAAAATAAAGGACCAAATCGTTAACCGAAATTAAGTTAAGGAACCACGAGTGGTATTTAGCCTAGAATTTAATAGTCATCTCTATTTTTTTATGACTGAAAAAAGATTAAATTTTTTCATTTGATTAAAAATATAGAAAATCGAATATGTGTCGCTCAAAATTATATTCATTGAATTAACACCAATTATATCATCGTCTCAACCGTAAAGAATAAGAGAACCTTAAAATTCTACTTTCGAAGAATATTGCCGCATTATTAAAAATTTAGATAATATTTTAACATTGGTCAATAATGAAATATATGATTAATTGAAATTTTCGTTTTGTATTTTTACATGTAGGAGTGTTATTTTTCACTGTCATGCTTCCAAAAAGAATTAACGTCATATTAAAAGTGTACAGTTTGTGACAATGTAAAATTAGTATTTTTTTTTTCTTCGTAAAAGAAATAGTATTTTTTCACAAGTATGTACATTTATTTTTGGTATACGATGTACGTATTTTCTTTGGTCACTATTATAAATAAATAAAGAAATCTTAAATTTTGATCACTATTATAAGTAAAAATTAATTATTTTTTACTCATTTAGAATTATTATTTTCAATACACCTTTCATTTAATTTAAAATATTTATTGTTGATAGTTTAAGTGTTTGACATTACAAATAGAAAATTTAACAAATTTAACTTACATTTTACTTAATACACAAAAAATTAATTGCATTTAACTACATTTCTTAATACCCGCAAAATTAATTTGTTTTTACAATAATGGAGCGAGAGATTATATATAAATTAATGTTTTAGTGGGAAAAAATTGGTTATATGCTGAACCCAGAAACATGTTTGAACCAAGGCCCAAAAAACCAAACGCAAGGACCCAAACAGTACAGAAGTTACATAACTAACTAGCTTTTTCTAATATAGGTAGACTTTTTAAAATATTTATTTCTAAATAGCAAAAATTATCTGAAAATTCATATTCAACATAAAAATGTTTGAAAATTTTAAATTTTAAAAAAATGGTCCTTTTATTAATTTCTAACGACATTTTTCGATATTTACTTTGTATATAGGTGTGGGAAATGACATTTAGTTATGATTTTCTTTTTAATTGTAATAGACAGAATGTAGAAGTTAACTTACAGGTATTAATTCTTGAAAACACTGAAAATAATATTTTTAAATTTTTTAAATTTTCAAAAAACTTTCACAATGATTTATTTAATTTTATTTTATTTGTGAAAATAACAACAAAAACACAAGAAGTAAATTCACCTTAAACTTTTGAAGATTCTAAGAGTGTTATTAAATGAGTCATAGAAAAGAGTGGTTTAAGTAAAAACAAACCAGGGGTGTTAATAGTTGTATCTTGTTTGGTGAATACTACTACTGGGCCGTTCTCAATTGTACTAATGGACCAACTCAGAAAATTGGTTTTCGTACCTCCCATTTGTGGTTGTACCCCCCAAATAGTTAAAAATCCAAAATTGCCCACACAATTCACCATTCAGTAAAAGGTAAAAAAAATTACTCTCAAAATTTCACCCACTCTCAAAATTTTCGGTACGTATTTTTTTCCCCAAAAAATCTGGTAGTTAAAATGTAACTACTGGAAATTTCAAAACTGTGAAATTTCCGGTAGTTAATTTCCTTTACCGGAAATTTCGTCAGCAAATTTCCGGTATGTTATTTGTACTACCGGAAATTTGGGAGCTGTGAAATTTCCGGTAGTTTTTACCGGAAATTTCAAAAATCCAGTACTCATTTTTTTTTGGTTAATTTTTTATTTTTGTTGACATAGGTATGAAAAAAGACAACTAGTGTATATAGATTTGACTGAAGCATTCACAACCGATCAAATTTTTGAATCACAGGAAGCTGTCATATCATGGGCAAGAGAGGTTGGCCGTCAAAATCGAGTAGTTGTTATCATAACTCGATCCGACGTAGAGACCGGAAAGAGAGGAAAGAAATCTAAATTAATTCTTGGTTGTGATAGAGGTGGAAAATATCAGTCAAATAAAAGTGACTCGGGTACTTCAACAAAAAGGTGTGGTTGTCCGTTAAAATTCGATCGAGACCATTGAAAAATGCTGAGGGATGGATTATTAGTTTAGTGTGTGGACTTCACAACCATGAGTTAGTGGCTACTTTTGAGAATAATGCCTTTGTGGGGCGCTTAAACGATGAAAATAAGAATCATGTTGACGAGCTGACAAAGTATCACGTTGCACCGAGGCATATCTTGTCATCTTTGAGGGATCGAGATAAGGAGTATGTGACTAGTATCTCTCAAATTTATAAACGACGAAGCACATACAGGAAGAATTTGAAAGGACCTAGAACTGATATGCAACATCTATTGAAGTTACTTGAAGCTGAGAAGTATGCATGTTGGACTAGGACTCATGGTGACTTCAACGTTGTGAGGAACATGTTTTGGACGCACCCAGATTCCATAACTTTGTTGAACATGTCCCATTTTGTATTGATCATGGATAACACCTACAAAACCAACAAGTATATGTTACTATTGTTTGAAATTGTTGGTGTAACTTCAACTAGGTTGACATTCAATGTTGCATTTGCTTATATGGATAGTGAGCGTCAAGAAAACTTCTGTTGGGCATTGGAGAAGTTAAAAGAGTTGTTTCTTGCAAACACTCTGTAAGTACAGATGTGCACCTAAGAGGGGGGGGGGTGAATTAGGTGTTTAGAAATTTTAGTTGTTTTCAGAATTTAAGTGATCGATTTTTGTGTTTAATGATGGTAAGTGAAAGAGTAAAAAACAATAAGGAAATGAACACAGCAGATTTATCCTGGTTCCCCTTATAACCAAGGGTACATCCAGTCCTCTTGCTCACCACAAGAGATTTCCTTCACTATTGTCAGAATATGTACAAGTCCTCACCCTAGGACCTTTGCTACAATCTTCTAACAAACCTTCTAGGATAGCACACTACTATCTTAGATAAAACACTTAAAGAAAGTACAACTTTCTTTTACAAACACTTGTGATTTTGATAAGAGTATAGGAGTAAGAAAGAGGTAGAATGATAACGATCCAAGATTGATTCAAGTACGTTGAGAACCTTAGTTAAGGATATGAAAATGATATGCAAGTACTTGAATTTATGAAAATGACTTTGAGAAAAATTCAGAAAAGTTTGTTCAAAGTCTTTAAAGTTGTGTAGTAGGATTGTTGTTGGTGAATCTGAAGTTATGATGTATTTATAGTCCATAAACATCTCTTCAGATTCGTGGCCATTGATCCAAGAGGTTTGAGGAAGAATTGCAATGTTTTAGATTCGATTTAGAACTGAAAAATTGCATTGCTTCCAGTTGTATTCGAATACAGGATATGTGTATTCGAATACACCTCTCTGCAACGTTCAAATTTATTCAAATTTAACACTATGTAGCCGAATACACTTGGATGTAGTCGAATACAGATTGGTCAATTTTGCCACTGACTTGCTGGGTGTATTCGAATACATCAGGATGTAGCCGAATACAGATGAAGGGTTTTAGCTACTGACTTAGCAATTTTTCATCTGTATTCGAATACACCTATGTTGTATTCGAATACACTTTTGTATTTTGTCAAAAATATTAATTCTAATACTTTGAAAATATAATTTTTGACTTTCGAAAATATTGTTTATGCATATGCAAGGATGTAAGGTTCTCTTTGTATTTGAACTATGGGTTGTATCATTTACCTTTACATAAAACATCTATGAGAAGATTTTAATACATCAATAGGATGTTTGGAGACTTCTTCTTTTTGAGCTTGTCGCTTTGAGCATTATCACCATTGGTCTTTTGTATTATCAAAAACATGTATTTTACATTCTCCCCTTTTTTGATTATGACAAAACCATTTGTTGTTTATTGATGACTCCCCGTAATATATGCGCATCATATTCCCCCGTAATGTATGCATACTTCCGTGTTGGATGATCAAGGGAATATTTGTGTTGAGTACCTACATTGATAGTCTAATGGACAACAAAATACCATATTGTCTCCCCCTTTTGACATGATCAAAAAGAAGAAGACGAGCAATAATATAAAAAATAAACTAAGTAGTAAAACAGAAGAGAGACATAATAAGCCAATAATCGTCACATAAGAAACAAGCAAGCAGAAAAAGTCACATAAGAGTCATAATACAACGTCAAAACAGAACGGAAAGTAGAAGAGAGTGCAGCATAACAAAACAGGAAAGTAAGCAGAACCCAGAAAACAAAATGCCAACTATTCCTAGGAAACGAAATGCGAATCAGTGATGGCCAGTCGGGAGATGGAGATGATCAATTTTGTCGGATAAAATACACATCTCATGAATCAGGCTGCTCTGGTTGGTGGCGATGGTAGATTCGATAGTCTGAAAGCGAGTAGCAACCGAAGCGGTGAAATCGGAGAGGCAGGTCTGAAGAGAGTCAAGTTTTGCCATAACCATGCGATTAGAGATATAATCATCATCAGATGCGGTATCTTCGGGGTCATCATCGTCAGGGGCAGCATCAGTCGCAGTGGTAGGAGCGCCATCAGGAGTAGCAGAAGTTTGACCAAGATCACTCATATGTATGTACTTCTGAAGCGGTTCGTGCCAAACAATTTTCATGCTAGGGAGGACACTTAAATCCAACAGATTGTCCTTCGTAACGGTATACAAAACCTCCTCAGAGAAGTCCACTCCGAAGTGTTCGAGAATGCGAGTGACCTCCTTGGCGTAAGGCAAACCAACAGCCTCTCTGGACGTAAACATGACTGATTTAACGAAATATGCCCAATTGAGAGGAAGGCCTTCGAACATATAGTACATAATCTGGAGTTCAAACTCTGAAATCTGAGAATAGTTACCAGCTTTGGGAACCAAAATGTAACTCAAGAAATAATGAAGCAAACGATAATCAACAGTGAGATTACCAACGCCATGTCGTTGCTTAGCAAATTTTGAACCTGCTTGAATACGCTTCTGTTCCATAGTTTGTTTGTTAAAACGACAAAGAGTCACATAAGCATCATATTTGGGAACACCAGACCATTTACAGAGGTTATTTGGACTAGTTTTCTGTCCTTCACAGGGAATTTTCAAAATGTCACCAATAATTCGTGAATCGAGTACAATACTTTTCCCTTTGACACGAGATTTCAGCATTTTTCCATCCCTAGTTAAATTGCAGTAAAAGACCCTAACTAAATCGGGATAGATAGGACCTTTGTAACTGATAAACCCTTCCATACGTTGAGCTTTAAGTAAAGCAGGAAATTGAAATGCAGAAAAAGAGTCTAAAGTACCGAATTTTGGGATGATAAGCCGTTTGTCGGAGTAGAGTGTGAGAAACCGAGCAATTTCTTCCGGTGTGTGTAAGAGGCGTGACAAATCCGTGATGTTGGTGTTCTTGGTTCGTTTCTTGGAAGGACCCACGCATGCATGTTTAGTTCTGGGCCCTCGTTTGCGTGCGTCCTGGACAGCGAAAGAGAGTTTGGACATATTGATTGAGAGAAATTTGGGGGTTTAGGGTTTGAGTCTGTGAAATCTGAATGAAGGAAGGATAGGGGTAGATTGCGATCAGGATTGGAAGTAATAACGAAGGGGTAAACAGTTTGTAGAGGAAGACAAGTTGAAAGAAGAAGGTGGTGTTCGAGGAAAGCTGTATTCGAATACCTAAAATGAATGAATGAGTGCAAAACTGTCGCGGCTTTAAATATAACAGAAAAACCTGAAGGTGTAGTCGAATACACTTGAGTGTATTCGAATACAGATGGAAGTATTCTGATACTGAGTGGTTCTGGGAAAATGTGTATTCGATTACACTCTGATACTCAGAATTTGTATTCGGCTACATCTTCCATTTATTTGAAACTGAAAGTAATATATCATATAGAGCATACTAAATACTGTATATAATCACCAATATAAGGACAAGTAGACATAGAGATGACTTAATGCTAACATGCTATCAAGAGAAAACTAATACCTTTTGAATAATGATGACAAAGTACCTGATATTTAAATATCATTTTCACTTAAGATGCCGAGTTCTCGTCGTATTTTGTAAAATGAGTCCTTAGGAAGTGGTTTAGTGAAGATGTCCGCTAGTTGATTATGAGTATCCACAAAGGTTACTTCAACATTTCCTTTAAGCACATGATCGCGCAGAAAATGATGTCTTATATCAATGTGTTTAGTTCGAGAGTGCATAATTGGATTCTTTGAAATATTGATCGCACTAGTGTTGTCACATCATAACGGAATGCATCCGAGATCAAGTCCATAGTCACATAGTTGTTGCTTGAGCCATAAAATTTGTGCACAACAACTTCCTACTGCTATATATTCGGCTTCAGCATTACTAAGTGCAACACATGCTTTTTACATGACCATGATACCAGTTCATTTCCCAAGACATGACAAGTGCTGCTTGTGCTTTTACGGTCAGTTTTACATCCTGCATAATCTGAATCAGAATACCCAACGAGACTACATATACTACCTTTCGGATACCATAGTCCTACGTTGATTGTTCCTTTCAAATATTTCATGATTCTTTTGACTGCCACAATATGTGATTCTTTGGGATCCGCCTGAAATCTTGCACACAAACAAACACTAAACATAATATCGGGCCGGCTGGCCGTTAGATATAATAGAGAGCCAATCATACCTCGATATTTTGAAATGTCTATTGATATACCAGATTCATCTTTATCAACATATGTTTCTGAACCCATTGGAGTAGCACTTTCTTTGCAATTTTCCATTTCAAATCTTTTTAGTAATTCTTTGCAATATTTTCCTTGATTGATGAAGATGCCATGCTTGAGTTGTTTGATGTGAAGACCAAGAAAATAGTTTAATTTTCCCATCATGGACATTTCAAATTCACCTTGCATCATCAATGAGAATTCTTCACATATTTCATTGTTTGTTGAACCGAATATGATATCGTCAACATAGATTTGGACCAGCAAAGTGTGACCATTATTTCGTTTAATAAATAATGTCTTGTCAACTTTGCCCTTTTCAAAACCTCTTTCACACAGGAAGGCACTTAATCTGTCGTACCAAGCTCTTGGTGCTTGTTTTAGACCATAGAGAGCTTTCCTTAATTTGAATACATGTGTAGGATTCTTGAAGTCCTCAAAGTCGGGTGGTTGTTTGAAATATACTTCTTCATTGACGTATCCATTTAGAAATGCACTTTTCACATCCATCTGAAATAATTCAAAGTTCATAGAACAAGCATAAGCAAGTAGTAAACGTATTGCTTCTAACCTTGCGACCGGAGCAAATGTTTCGTCAAAATCAATTCATTCTTCTTGATTATATCCTTGGGCGACTAATCTAGCTTTATTGCGAACAACTATACCGTTTTCGTCAAGTTTATTATTAAACACCCATTTTGTACCAATTATGTGTTTATTTCCTGGATTAGGAACAAGTTCCCATACTTCGTTTCTTTCGAATTGGTTAAGTTCTTCTTCCATTGCAAGTATCCATTGATCATCTTTTAGTGCTTCACCAATTTTGGAGGGTTCGATTTGAGAAACAAATGCCATGTTTAAGCACGCATCTTGTAGTTTGAGTCTAGTTGTAACTCCTTTGTTGATATCACCAATAATGTTATCAATTGGGTGATCTCGATGGGTTCTCCATTCCTTTGGGAGTTTATCACTTTCTTTTTCAATGTTGACTTCACTTTCTTGACTTGGTTGATCAATTTGATGTTCTTTACTTGGATCACTACTTTCAATGTCATCATCATCATAAGAAATAGCTTTGTCCTCTTTCAAGGGGTTAGTTTCATCAAAATTTACATGTATTGATTCTTCTACAATTAAAGTTCTCTTATTGAAAATTCTAAAAGCTTTACTAGATAATGCATAACCAATAAAAATACATTCATCTGCTTTTTCATCGAATTTTCCAAGGTTGTCTTTTCCGTTATTTAGCACAAAGCACTTGCATCCAAAGATGTGGAAGTGAGAGATATTGGGCTTTCTGCCTTTGTAGAGTTCATAAGGAGTCTTCTTAAGAATTGGCCGAATGTTTACTCTGTTAGTAACATAGCATGCCGTGTTTACGGCATCTGCCCAAAAGTACTTTGGTAGACTTGAATCACTTAGCATAGATCTTGCAAGTTCTACCAAGGATCTGTTCTTTCTCTCAACAACCCCATTTTGTTAAGGTGTTCTAGGTGCAGAAAAATTGTGGAAAATTCCATTTTCTTCACAGAATTCTTCAGACAAGGTATTTTGAAATTCTCTTCCATGATCACTTCTAATTGATACAATTTTAGATGATTGTTCATTTTGGACTAGCTTGGCATAATTTTTAAATGCTTTAAAAGCTTCGTTTTTACTTGCCAAAAATAAGGTCCATGTGTACCTTGAAAAGTCATCAACAATCACTAGTCCATATGAATTTCCACCAAGACTTTTAGTTCCTGATGGACCAAACAAATCCATGTGTATTAGTTGAAGTGGTCTTGTAGTTGATATAACATTTATAGGTTTGAAAGAAGTTTTTGTTTGTTTACCTTTTTGACAAGCGTCACATAATTTATCCTTGACAAATTTCATTTTTGGTAATCCAACAACAAGATCATGCTTGACTAGTTTGTTTAAGTGATCCATGTGGATATGCGCAATTCTTTTATGCCATAGCCATGCATCATTGTTGTCGCTTACCAAAAGACATTTCATTTTCAAGGATAAATCGTCAAGATTAAGTATAAAAATATTTTTGAAACGTTTACCGATAAATTGAATTTCACTTGTTGCTGCATTTTGAATGATGCACTCATCTTTGTTGAAGACTATCTTGTGTCCTTTGTCACATAGCTGGCTAATGCTTATGAGATTATGCTTTAGGCCTTCAACATACAGAACATCTTCAATTGACGGAGAAGGGGATGTTCCAAATTTTCCAATACCTAAGATTTTTCCTTTATTATTATCTCCATAGACTACATATCCTTTTGATTCAAGGGTCAAGGCTGAAAATTTTGTTATGTCACCCGTCATGTGTTTGGAGCACCCACTATCTAAGTACCACAAATTCGAAGTACTTTGTGTGCATACCTACAACATTGAAATCAAATTTTATTAGGTACCCAATGTGCTTTGGGTCCTTGAGGGTTAGTACCTTTCTTGACCCACACGCAATGCCCTTTAGGAATGCTAATGTTTCTTATATGACAGGCATTAGGTGTGTGTCCATGAAGACCACAATAGGAACAAGTAAGACTTTTACTAGTATATGTATGAAATTTATTTTTAGTAATTTTCTTTTTATAAGGATGACCTTTTTGTAAAATTGTAACATTTCCTTGATTGGTTTGAGTACTTGATTTGACAAAAATGGTCTTATTTGTGCTTGGTTTGTCAAATTTAGAAAATCCAAGACCACTTTTATCGTTTGAATATCTTTGCATATTTAGAACATTTTCCAATCCTATATGTCCTTTTTCATATCTTCCAATCACTCTATTTAATTCACTATTAGTTTTATTATAATGAAGAGTGTTTAAGTTACTGACCTTTTCGTCATCTGAATGATGTGAAGCCATTAGTGCAACATTAGCACATTCATCACTTTCAGTTTCTGATGATCAACTTATATCGTTATCTTCCCACGCTATATATGCTTTCTTGAAGTCTTTTCTTTTACCGGCATTCTTCTTGATAAGATTTGGGCAGTCTGCTTTGATATGTCCTTGTTTTCCGCATTCAAAGCACGTGAAATTTTGGTTGGAAGTAGAGCTATCTTTCTTTCTGAAGTTCTTCTTTTTGAAGTTTCTGTCATTTTTAAGAAATTTACCGAATTTCTTAACAAGGAAGTTAATGTTTTCGTCTTCATCAGAAATTTCGTCTTTGACTACTTCCTTTGATTCGGTTTTTAGAGCAATGTTTTTACTCTTCTTTTCTTGGGTTTCATTTTGCTCTAATCTTCCAAGTTCAATTTCATGTTCTTGGAATTTGTCAAATAATGCGGAAAGTGACATCTTGGATAAGCTTTTCTTTTCTGATATTGCTGTCACCTTTGGTTGCCACGCCCTTGTTAGTGACCTTAATACTTTCAGATTTAGTTCATCGTTGGAGAAAATCTTTCCAAGGGCTGTCAAGTGATTTGTTAAGTGGGAGAATCTTTTCTGCATGTCTAATATAGATTCTCCAGGCTGCATACGAAATAATTCATATTCTTGAAAAAGTGTATTAAGTTTGGATATTTTTACCTCTACGGTGCCTTCATGGGTTACTTCCAATGTGTCCCATATTTCTTTGGCTGTTTTACAATGAGATACGCGGAAAAATTCATCCATACCTAATGCTGATTGTAAAATGTTTTTAGCCTTTTTATCAAACAACACTTTCCTTTTATCGTCATTGGTCCAGGAATTCTTTATCTTGATTTCTTCTTTGTCATTGATTACTGTTGTTAGGATGTAAAGACCATTTTCGACAGCATCCCATATATCGTCTCCCTGTGCTTCAAGATATGCTTGCATGCGTATCTTCCAAAAATCATAATGCTCACCGACGAAACATGGTGGTTTGTTACTGCTGCCACCGTCTCTGAAAACTGGTTGTACGGAAGCCATGAGTTATTGATCGAGGAGTAAGTTACCTTGAACCTGCTCTGATGCCAATTGTAAGTACAGATGTGCACCTAAGAGGGGGGGTGAATTAGGTGTTTAGAAATTTTAGTTGTTTTCAGAATTTAAGTGATTGATTTTTGTGTTTAATGATGGTAGGTGAAAGAGTAAGTAACAATAAGGAAATGAACACAATAGATTTATCCTGGTTCCCCTTATAACCAAGGGTACATCCAGTCCTCTTGCTCACCACAAGAGATTTCCTTCACTATTGTCAGAATATGTACAAGTCCTCACCCTAAGACCTTTGCTACAATCTTTTAACAAACCTTATAGGATAACACACTACTATCTTAGATAAAACACTTAAAGAAAGTACAACTTTCTTTTACAAACACTTGTGATTTTGATAAGAGTATAGGAGTAAGAAAGAGGTAGAATGATAACGATCCAAGATTGATTCAAGTACGTTGAGAACCTTAGTTAAGGATATGAAAATGATATGCAAGTACTTGAATTTATGAAAATGACTTTGAGAAAAATTCAGAAAAATTTGTTCAAAGTCTTTAAAGTTGTGTAGTAGGATTATTGTTGGTGAATCTGAAGTTATGATGTATTTATAGTCCATAAACATCTCTTCAGATTCGTGGCCATTGATCCAAGAGGTTTGAGGAAGAATTGCAATGTTTTAGATTCGATTCAGAACTGAAAAATTGCATTGCTTCCAGTTGTATTCGAATACAGAATATGTGTATTCGAATACACCTCTCTACAACGTTCAAATTTAACACTGTGTAGCCGAATACACTTGGATGTAGTCGAATACAGATTGGTCAATTTTGCCACTGACTTGCTGAGTGTATTCGAATACATCAGGATGTAGCCGAATACAGATGAAGGGTTTTAGCTACTGACTTAGCAATTTCTCATCTGTATTCGAATACACCTATGTTGTATTCGAATACACTTTTGTATTTTGTCAAAAATATTAATTCTAATACTTTGAAAATATAATTTTTGACTTTCGAAAATACTGTTTATGCATATGCAAGGATGTAAAGTTCTCTTTGTATTTGAACTATGGGTTGTATCATTTACCTTTACATAAAACATCTATGAGAAGATTTTAATACATCAATAGGATGTTTGGAGACTTCTTGGAGACTTCTTCTTTTTGAGCTTATCGCTTTGAGCATTATCACCATTGGTCTTTTGTATTATCAAAAACATGTATTTTACACACTCCATTTTCTCAGGTGATCGTCACTGATAGAGAACTTGCTTTAATGAATGCAATTGAAGTTGTATTTCCATCTTCAAGAAATTTACTTTGTCAACTTCATATCAACAAAAATGTTGGAGCCAAATGCAAACAGTATACATTAAAGAAAGATATGCAGGAACCCATTCTTGAGTTGTGGAAGAAAATTGTTTATTGTTCTGAAGAGAAAGAGTATGAGGAACTGTTGCAAATGTTTGAGCAAGCATGTGTCGATAATATTATTTTCTTTGACTACGTCAAAGACACATGGTTGAATCCTCACAAGGAAAGATTTGTTCAAGCATGGACCAATCGAGTATTGCATCTAGGAAATACTACAACTAATAGGTACGTCATTAAAACTTTATTTTTTTTTATATTTATACTTATATATGATTAATTTTGTCTATATATGATTTTATCTATATATGATTAAATAATATCAAATTTTGTTTATGTTTGAATATTAGGGTTGAGTCTGCTCATTGGTCGTTGAAGAAATTTTTGGAACACAGTAAAGGAAATTTCTGTAAGGCATGGAATGATATGCATGACATGTTGAAGTACCAAATTATTAAGATCAAAGGTTCATTTGAGACAAGTAAGGGTCGCAGATAGCATATACACAACAATTCATTCTATGAGAATTTGAATTGGGTTGTATCCAAGAACGCTTTAGCTAAATCACCCGGTAGTCTATCTAAATCTAAACTCTCCTGTATCAGACCACCGATATGTTGGCACCGTGTATACCACTCCCCACGACTATCACTAGGACCGGCAGCATCAGTAGGACCTCCAGCATCAGTATGATCTCCAGCATGACTAGGACCAGCAACATCAGTATGACCTCCAGCATGACTACGAGCAGCATTTGCAGCAACGTGAGGGGTCATCCTAGGATGAGATATCCTATAGTACCACTGGATGTACCCCTCAACAGTCTCGTGTGGATATGTAGCCCGATGCAACACTACACGAAGGGCTCGAACAGAGTTCCGGTACATACTCCATTCAATATCCACATCACGTACTACAAGCATCGGTGGTATAGGAGGGATATGCTGAGTATATCCGAACTGTCGGATGCACCTCTCTGGTAAATAAGGTACCATAGTGGAACACCAACGAATATGACCAGTAAACAACGAAACAGACTGAAACCGTGTGGTAGAGTCCTCGTCGTAATTTACTGCCCATATAACCTCAGACTCCCTAAAAGCATCCAATTTTGCTCTTTAGTACGACAAGCTCCTGAATGTTTGTTTAGGAGTCCACCGATACATCCGTGGCATGAAAGAAATCGACTCATTCAGATCCCTTTTACAGATATCAGGGAAGTGCTCATATATCCAGGTCTGTAAATAATAAAAACATACAAATAATTAATTAACCATATTATCAAATAACAATATAATAAGTATGAAAAATAATATAATAGTACCTGAATGAGAGATAAATATCCACCGATCTGCTTTGTTGCCGGCAGAGTACTATCTTTAAGATAGTCATATAACACAACGAGTGCTGCTGGTCCCCAAGCCTATCTGCCACATGTATCAAGATCTTGAAACATAAACAAATATTTAGTAGATACTAGTGTAAAACTTTTATCTGCTAATATCATACACCCTACTAAATGTAGTAGGTATGCCCTGACTGCACAATCGTACCGTCCATCACGCAACTGTGTCAAAAATACCGATTTCAACCACTCGAAACTGTATGATGGACCTCTGTTAGTCCTGGTCTCTGCCACTGCTTCATCAACAGTAACTCCTAGAAATTCAACGGCATCAGTAATCGCCAGGTCTTCAGTGACATTAGCTGGAGGAGTGAAGAACTCACCACAACATGGGATGCTGAGTAGACCCCTGACATCGTCCAGAGTAATAGTCATCTCACCAAATGGCAGGTGAAATGAGCTCGTCTCTGCGTGCCATCTCTCGGCAAAAGCTGATATTAGATTACCGTCAATCATATTCAGACTACATCGCTGCAGAGGACATAGTCCAGATACGGTAATCCAATGATCAATCTCCGCAGGTAATACAACTCTAATGTCAATAAATTTGGCCTGCTTCTTGCCATTTGAGACCACTTTAAGGGCCCGCTTATCCTGTTTAATTACAATAAATAACAAACACACAATAAATTAAAATTTAAATAATGAATATAAAATTTAAATATAACAAATTATACTACAAATATATTAAAATAAATAAATAAAATAATAAATAATTATAATAATAAATAATTAAAATAATAAATATTATTAACTAACCTCCCCATTCCAGATTTTTACAGCTATGTGGTCCTCATAATTCTTCAAGACAGATAAATCATACAGACCACCAGGAAATAATGGAGCATCAGGCAGCTCCTACTCCTGATCCTGCTGCTGATCATCAATATAATCATCCTGATGCTGATCATCAATATAATCATGCTGATGATGATCCTGCTGATCCTGCTGGTGAACATCTATTTCTTCATTTCTCCTTATACGTTTCTCAACTGCCGCTCTCCTATTTGACTGCGTAGGAGGCCGAACTCTAGAATATTCACCACTGGTTTTAGCTCCTCTGGTCCTCACCGTAAACAATAGAATGAAAAAGATTAATCAAACAATAAATAAAAAATAACAAATTTCTGGTACACAAAATACATACCGGAAATTTCAAAATGAAATTTCCGGTATTGAAAGTAAACTACCGGATTTTTCAAATTTCCGGACCAATTCCCGGAAATTTCAAAAATGAAATTTCCGGTACGTATTTTGTGTACCGGAAATTTCAAATATGAATTTGAAATTTCCGGGAAAAAACTTAAAATCTCCAAACTCACTTTTTCCGGAAATTTCAGAATTAAGGGTATGAGGAATTTTTGTGAATTTTACTAAATTTTTAGGGTTATTTAGGTAATTTCACTCAGAATTTTTTAAAATGTGGGAGTACAACAATAAATGGCGGGGGTATGAAAACTAATTTTCACCAACTCAATATATTTTCAACATCGCCAACTTAAAGAAAATAAAAGAGACAGCTAGGTACTACCTAGTGTATAAACCTTAAAATATAAGCCCAATGGTACATTATGTATATTTCTACACTACTTAAAATAGCACCATATTTAGTTAACCAATAAAAAAACCTAGCACTATATTTTATAATATTTCTAAAATATCCTTCACTATTAATTCTTCTTCCTCCACATTAAACACTTTCACAATCTTTAATATATAATGTAGTTTACAATGAAAAAAATAGAAAAAAAAAAAACATTTTTCACTATAAATTGCAGTTTATATATAATGTACAATTATTAAAAGTATATACCATAAATTATATGTTTAGAGGGAATAATTTTGTTTTCATTTCTTTACTGCAAACTACAGTTTTAAATGACATTAGTTTTATCCATTTCTTATTTGTTAACACGTACTTTACAATTTATATTTTTTATGAGCATAATAAACTTTCTATTTTCGGTGATGAAATGTTAAAACATTGTTTACCGTAAACAATGTATTTATGATAAAACATCAAAAAACAAAAATTGTATTTACGATGAACAATATGTTCACTTTTGTTTACCAAATATCTATTTATGCAACCATTGGAGAAATATAAAAAGTGAGGAAGGGTAATTGTGAACAAGGACGGCTCCAGAGAGCTGTGTTAGATCAGGACTAAGAAAAATGTAATTCTCTCTAATAATACATAGTCAAATTAAAGAATAATATATATAGGTTATTGTTTGTATTCGGTAAAGGAGACATATTTTGTGCTTTGGGAGGAGTTTATCACATGTGTCACCGCACCTCCATTTCAAGATCTAGTGTAACATCCTTTTATCCAATCAAAAGTATCATTATTTGTGTGGAGGTTGTTTCAAAATAGATTACTTACATAGGATAATTTGGTCCGTCGATGAATCATTTCTTTGGAAATTAACAATGTGTAGAAGTTTGCGGAGAAGTTGAAATAGTCCGTCATTTGTTCTTTGTGTACCCAATTTTTGAATCAGTGTGGTAAGGTATTTTAAATTGGTTTGGACTATCGGGTGTGTTTCATATGGATGCAATCAATCATTCTAACCAATTTTATGATTTTCTTTTTCATGCGGTCGTGTAATGCGTCAAAGAATTAATTTAGTTTGGTTTGCACTGACGTATTGACGTGGGCGACTCAAGAAATGAGGCGATTTTTCGTTCGCATGTTTTGAATGCAAATCTTATTATTGAGCAGATTAAACTTTTAACATAGAGGTGGAGCAAATTGCACGTAAAAGAATTTTGTTATGGGTATAATCAATGATGCTCTTAACCCTTGGAATGCATTAGTATCACTTGTGGTTAATTGTTTTGCTTCTTGTTGAGTAATTTAGTTTTGTGTTTCTGATTTGTTTTAGTCATACGGTAGAAACATTGTAAAATTTCTCTCGTTCTTGTTCCAAACATGATAAATCAACTGATTTATAGTCTCCTCTATTTTGGAGTAAATATATATGATTTCAGTTAATTTATTTTTTTAAATGTTAGTTATATTGTTTTAGTTTCTGATACAAACTGTTAGTTAAACTTATAGCTAGTTTATATAATCATCGGGGAAACTTGTTAGCTTATATACATACATGATAATTACTTTTGGAACAAAGAAACACAGGTGATATGTTTCATAACACAAATTGCATGTTGTGGCTTCATTGGTCCTTTGATAAACCATATCATTAGCATAGATGTAAATTGTGCTTTTGCTTTGATAAAGCTCTAGGCACCAAAATATATTAGAAACAAAAGGAAAAATCATTGTATTAAGACTGAACTCAGACCAGTACCATGATGATAACTGATCCTGAGTTCTGAAAATATCACTGAGGAAATTTTGTGTTCTTTAATCTTTCTAGTTTGCATATTGTTGAGAAACTTACTGTGGAGACAGATTCTTGGAATGAGAAAGTAGTAGTAGCTTTCATGCAATAGTTTGATTCATAGAATAAGGAAGTGTGTTGGTTCTTTGTACCTTGAACATTTTAGGTTCATTAACTATCTTCATTATTATTGCAGCAACCTGTAACATTACATCAAGATGGGTGATCAATCTGAGACAGTAGATTTGTTTGTTTCTCATCCACCAATTGTCCCGAACACAACTACTATGTTACCACCTAGAACCAAAGGTCGTAAAAACCAATCTTTTGTTTGGAATGATTTCACAGTAGATCCTAACTTGGATGGGACACCTATTTGCAACCATTGTAGCAGGAAGCTCAAGTGTGATAATGGGACGAGTTTGATTATACAACATTCAAAGGGATGTAAGAAAAACCCCAATAGCGAATTTAACAAGAGGAAGAGAACATTGGATGCAATGAATGTTGAAGGTCATACTATTTCTTCCCTTCCAGTGCCTAGGTTTGATCAAGAAAAATTGCGGTATTTACTCGTGAAGATGTTTATAGGCATGGAATTGCCTTTTCGACAAGTGGAGCATCCAGATTTACAAGAATTTGTAAGTGGCTTAAACCCAAAATTCAATCTTATATCACACACTACACTTGCACGCGATACTTTGTTGTTATGGGATGTAGAAAAGTTAAAATTGAAAAACTATATGTCTCAACACTGCCAAAAGGTTTGCCTCACTGCCGACACATGGACGTCTATCCAAAATTTGTCTTATATGTGTGTCACTGTTCACTTTGTTGACAATAATTGGAACTTGCAAAATATAGTTCTAACATTTTGTCAAGTTCCAGGTCACACGGCAGATGTTATGACAAACACAATTGATGCATGCTTGACTGATTGAGGGCTGAATCGTGTTTTGACTGTTACACTTGACAATGCCTCATCAAATGATCTTGGAATCAAATAATTGAAGAAAAGACTAATGTCTTTTAAAAACTTAGTTTTGAATGGAAAGTACATGCATATGCGTTGTTGTGCGCACATCTTAAATATCATTGTTCGTGGGAGGTTGAGTGATTTGGACATGTCAATTTTAAGACTTCGTGCTGTTGTGAAATATGATAAGTTTTCTCCTCTTAGGTTTGCGAAATTTAAAGCATGTGTAGAACGGTCAAACTCTGAATACAAAGGTCTGTCTTGATGTGGAAACTAGGTGGAACTCAACGTATTGAATGTTAGACTCGACTTTGAAGCATCAAAAGACATTTGAAGTGCTTGAAATTCATGATCTTAAGTATTCTGAGGAACTACTTATTGAAAAGGGGAAAGGTGTGCCTACCGGTTTAGATTGGGCGAAAGCACAATCAATTATGCCATGTTTAAAAATGTTTTACGATGCCACCTTACGAATATCTGGTTCCTCCTATGTTGCCTCTAATATGTATATGTTAGAGGTTTTTGGAATAGGTGAAAAGATACTTAAAATGTGCAATTCCAATGATATGTGCTTAAAAGTAATGGCTGAAAAGACGAAAACAAAGTATGATAAATATTGGGGAAAATATGAAAATTTGAACATGTTGTTATTGATTTCTTCTGTCTTAGACCCTAGGAACAAATTAAAGTTTGTCAATTGGTTGATCACTCAGAACTTTAATTCATTGGATGCAATAATGACAATTGATTTCTTCTTCCTTGGACCTTTATATAGGGCTGTGCATGGTTGATTTTTTAAAAAAACCAAAACATATCCATTTTAAAACCAATATATAGATTTAGATTTATAACCAAATCCATTATTTGGTTTAAAATCGGTTATAAAACCAATTGTAAAACTGGTTATGGTTAAATAACCGGTTTTTAGTTATGCAACCAAATCCATTATTTGGTTTAAAATCGGTTATAAAATCAATTGTAAAACTAGTTATGGTTAAATAACTGGTTTTTAATTATGCAACCGGTTTTCAAAAATTCAATTTTAGAATCAATTTTTTTCTCAAAACTAGTTAAAATTTGGTTATTATTAAATATCTATTTTTAAAAAACCATTTATTCATAGTTTAAAAACCGACTATTTATAAAAAAAAATCGATAAAGTTCTCAAACCAACCCAAAATTACAAAATAAAACACAAACAAATTCAGTAAGTCTCTCATCATTTGAGCAATTTCAACTTCATATTGTGTGTAAACAAAAACAAATTCACCTATTCCCATTCCACATGCACCGACTACTATTCCTGCAAAATCAGCCACTAATCCTGCAAAATCAGCCACTAATCCTGCAAAACCAGCAACTAACATTGCTGTGTTAGCTCTTTTAACAGCTCCTACACCCATCATTAATGAAGCAAAATAAACTAAACCATCATTAGCTCCTAATACAACTACACAAAGCCATTGTGCTCTTTGCCATTTCCTCAATAGCTGTCATTCTTTTTGTAATTGCACCTTGCTGAGAAAGCCTATTGAAAAGCTAAAAAGCATAAAATTATGTAATTATCACTTCTCAATCTTCACCAAGAGAAACATGAATCGAACAAGCACCACCAAATTTCATATAAGAGACATGTCCAAATCACTCAACCTCCCACGAACAATGATATTTAAGATGTGCGCACAACAACGCATATGCGCACAACAACGCATATGCATGTACTCTCCATTCAAAACTAAGTTGTTAAAAGACATTAGTCTTTTCTTCAATTATTTGATTCCAAGATCATTTGATGAGGCATTGTCAAGTGTAACAGTCAAAACACGATTCAGCCCCCAATCAGTCAAGCATGCATCAATTGTGTTTGTCATAACATCTGCCGTGTGACCTGGAACTTGACAAAATGTTAGAACTATATTTTGCAAGTTCCAATTATTGTCAACAAAGTGAACAGTGACACACATATAAGACAGATTTTGGATAGACGTCCATGTGTCGGCAGTGAGGCAAACCTTTTGGCAGTGTTGGGACATGTAGTTTTTCAATTTTAACTTTTCTACATCCCATAACAACAAAGTATCGCGTGCAAGTGTAGTGTGTGATATAAGATTGAATTTTGGGTTTAAGCCACTTACAAATTCTTGTAAATCTGGATGCTCCACTTGTCGAAAAGGCAATTCCATGCCTATAAAATAGTATACCGCAATTTTTCTTGATCAAACCTAGGCACTGAAAGGGAAGAAATAGTATGACCTTCAACATTCATTGCATCCAATGTTCTCTTCCTCTTGTTAAATTCGCTATTGGGGTTTTTCTTACATCCCTTTGAATGTTGTATAATCAAACTCGTCCCATTATCACACTTGAGCTTCCTGCTACAATGGTTGCAAATAGGTGTCCCATCCAAGTTAGGATCTACTGTGAAATCATTCCAAACAAAAGATTGGTTTTTACGACCTTTGGTTCTAGGTGGTAACATAGTAGTTGTGTTCGGGACAATTGGTGGATGAGAAACAAACAAATCTACTGTCTCAGATTGATCACCCATCTTGATGTAATGTTACAGGTTGCTGCAATAATAATGAAGATAGTTAATGAACCTAAAATGTTCAAGGTACAAAGAACCAACACACTTCCTTATTCTATGAATCAAACTATTGTATGAAAGCTACTACTACTTTCTCATTCCAAGAATCTGTCTCCACAGTAAGTTTCTCAACAATATGCAAACTAGAAAGATTAAAGAACACAGAATTTCCTCAGTGATATTTTCAGAACTCAGGATCAGTTATCATCTTAGTACAGGTCTGAGTTTAGTCTTAATACAATGATTTTTCCTTTTGTTTCTAATATATTTTGGTGCCTAGAGCTTTATCAAAGCAAAAGCACAATTTACATCTATGCTAATGACATGGTTTATCAAAGGACCAATTAAGCCACGACATGCAATTTGTGTTATGAAACATATCACCTGTGTTTCTTTGTTCCAAAAGTAATTATCATGTATGTATATAAGCTAACAAGTTTCCCCTGATGATGTTATAAACTAGCTATAAGTTTAACTAACAGTTTGTATCAGAAACTAAAACAACATAACTAACATTTTAAAAAATAAATAAACTGAAATCATATATATTTACTCCAATATAGAGGAGACTATAAATCAGTTGATTAATCAAATTACTGTGATGCATTAATAGCAAAACAAACAAAAACTAAGCAACCAAAACAAAACTTCAGAGTGCCCTCAATACCTCCTAAATGATCTAGAAAACATCTTGTCTATGTTTGGCTCTATGGTCCTAAATTTTATTTGAGTTTCAAGCTCAATTCTTTCTCAAATTTATTATTAAAAGTGACAGATACATGTAGACAATCAAAAGCAATTTTGGTCCAACCTATCCAAACATGGATCAATAAAAATCACTTTTTTGGTGAAAGTATAAACCAAATATAAATAATTGTACATTAAACTCACTTGTGACCAAAATCAATTATACAAAATTAATTCATTCAAATCAATACGTGTCGCGGCTGAACCAAATCCACATTTTGCTGAAAATGTTCCATGTTCCACGTTTCTGTTTTTTAAGAAAAAAAATTCATATCTAACATTAGGTATTGTGTGATTCTAAATTTAGACACAAAAAAGAACCAATATCTACCCCAGTAAATAAAACATGCAGTTTTTTTATCTCAGCCATTAATATGAGATTTGATTAATCAACTTACAATATCCCTTTCATCAGCTAAAATCAGCTAACTTACAATATCCCTTTCATCAGCTAAAATCAGCTAAAATCGATCTCGGACGATAATGTAACATCGATGAAGATCGAAAACTGCGTGACACAGTTACCGCATAAAAAACAGTGCAGAACGCCAATTTACTAGGAATTGCAAGCTGCAAAACAACTGAAACTCACATAGCCTAAATCCAACTATCAATGATTACCAAATTTAACACCGGAAAAAAATTAAGTAACAACCATTTCCATCTAGAGTAAAATAAAATACCCATAAACCAAAAAATATAAATTGAACAAATTTAGTGTTGATTGAAGTTGTAAGAATAGGGTGAAAAACAATAATAATAGAAATCACACACTGGCAGCAGAAAAAATCAACATAATAGAAGAACAGTAATTTAACGAAACAACACACCAAGAGAACAATCAAAACTAAACTAAAATGTTCAAAATAAAAACCAAAACAGCCATTGAAACAACATAAAAGAAGAATAAATAAGAGAAAAAACTTGGTAAGGATGAATAGAAACGAACCAGAGCTAAAGGTTTGAGAAAGAAGGAAGGACGGTGCTTCAAAGATGGAAGGTCGGTTTGCCGGAAGGAAGGATTGCCGGAAAACGCTTTTGGAGTTTTGGGGATTTAGGGTTCTGGGATTGAAATTTGGGAACCTCTTCAACTCTTGGAGTTTTCTCTTCCAAGCTAAAACAGAAAAATTGAGGAAACCTCTTCAACTCATCAACATTACCATTCATCTCCTTCAAGAAAAACTCAACCTTTGGAGCCATATTATTAGCCACACTCAAAGTCAACAACCCAGGTTACCTCACAATCATATTCGAAACCTCCACACGTGTGAACCCCAAACCCATCAAAAACTCAACTTTAGGCAAAAGGGTATCCTCAACACTTGAAACCAAAAGCAATGTGGTTTGGCACGTGAGAGAGTGAGGCCCAACAAACCCTAATTCCTTCAAAAAACAAAGTGCAGGTCTTAATCGATTCTCTACGCTACTAACCAACAATCTGGGACACCGCAAGATTGATTTTTGAACATCTGGATAAGGAATTCGAACCTCGTTGAGAAGAAAATCGAGAAGGGGTAAATGTCATCGTGTGGTTCGCAGGTGAGAAGTTCGGGGAGCATGTCGAGGATTCTACCCATTGCGTTTCGGTGTATTCCCATTGATGAAAGACATTGTATAACCGACTTTAGGGTTCTTAGAGAGCAAGATCGGAGGGTAGGGTTTTCTTTAAAGCCTTTTCTGAGTTTACTTGGATGCCACAATCGGAAGGGGTTGTTGTTGTTGGTTGGTGGGAAAATTGAGCGATTGGTTTGAAGAATTGATGAGATTTGGTGTTATTTCTGGGATTGAAATTAGGGTTTATGATGGGTTTTGGGTTTGGGTTTTGAGAGAAGAAGAATTTGGAGTATAGTTCGATTATTATCGCCATGTGGTGGAAGAAGACAATGACGACTGTCACTATATTTGTGGAAAATGTAAACGGCTACTTTTTTTTTTTTTTTCTAACCGATGTCTTTTTTTTTTTTCTGTAAACAAACGATGTCGCCGTGGTGTGGTCCCAGTTCTTCTACGTTATTACTGGGGCTTGTACTTTTAGTCTATTATGATTGAAAATCAGTTTTTTAATATTCGTAAAAAAATTTAAAATTTTTGGTAACTCAAGTATTTTAAAAAACATATAAATATTAAAAAATAAGGTATTAGAAGAGTAAATGGTTCAAGTTATTTATAATAGAAAATTTGAATCAATAATTCTTGCATGCTATACAAGACTTATATTTTTTTTGTAACATAAAACTTATTGTAGATACTTCCAACTTTATCATCGTGTGGTCTTCCAAATTCGAAAGCATTCGTTCATATGGCCTTTATTGTAGATACTTCCAACTTTATCATTGTATTTGTGGTCTTCCAAATTCGAAAGCATTCGTTCATATGTGCTTCTAAATTCGAAAGCATGTGAACCTTATTGCTGGCCCAAAAGGAATGGTGAAAGCGCTTTAGCCTTCCCTAAGAAACAAAGTTTTTTACTTAATAAAAAAGCTTTACATTTTTTGTATTTAATAAAAACACTTCACATTCTAATATTTTTAAAATTAAAACTTATAAAATCTTATATAAATTAAATAAAATATTTTGTTTTTGTTGCAAACATAAGTAAATTGGTGTAGTAAGGATGAGAGAAATATTAGTTATAAATTGAGAAATCATGAGACAAAAAGTGAGCACATTGCTCATATAAGAAATATTAGTTATAAATTGAGAAATCATGAGACAAGTAGTGAACATATTGCTAACATGAGTTAGTGGTACAAGGTATACATACTATTTTATTCTTCAACTAAAAAATGAAAAATTTTACATGAGTTTTTGATGTTGTTGTAGAACAGTTAAATGTCTTATTTTATTCTTTGAAAAATATAGAGGAAATAAATTTAAAAATGTCATTAATTCTGCTAAAGAAATTTTCTATAGTTATTAAATAAAATATTAATAATTTATTTATTAACGTTTGAAAAAACTCCGTCTAATAGTTTTGCTTTAGGTCTCGTAACGTATAAGTCTCTCTCAAATCAACCACTCAAACTTTAGAATAATCCTACTTTTGAGATCACTTAAAATTTGGTGGTGGATGCTATCAGGTTCATTTGTTAAAGGATTTTCTGTTAATAAAAAAACCTTGATGAGAATGATATATGTTTGATTCGGAAAACATGAGATAAAAATAAAAAGTAAAATGATAAAATAGTAAAAAAATAAAAGAGATAAAATTGGAAATTTTTAAAAAACTATGAAGATAAGAGTATAGTTATGGTGATAAGAACTACCATTTTTTAAGTAGACTTATGTAATATCATAGTCTTTAAAAGGATAAACCATACGTAAAAACAGGATAATACTTCCATGTTTCTAGTCACCATTGAGAGAAGTTGCCCAAGACATATCAAGCATTCAACCCAATTGTATCCCTTGAATACATATAGTTTAGATAACTATTTTAGTTTTTTATGAATTGATAGTAACTTTTTAGTAGCAATAAAATAATAAAAATAGTATTCCCGTAAAAAAAAATAATAAAAGTAGTATAGACCAAAATAAAAAGTAAAATAAAATAAAAAGTAGTTTTTGAATAAGGTTAACTACTAATTCATATATATAAAGATTTGAAGGTAATTAGTAGATGTAAATGAAATATGAATATTTTCTTAATATATAAGCTTAATTTTTATACACTAATAATAAAAAAAAATACTTATTCTTATAAAAAATATAAAAAAAATTTACACAGAAGAAATCAATCATAATTCTCAAATAAAAAAAAGTAATGTTTGATTTTTACCCTCCATTATCAAAGTTAGGGTTGTTCAAAAAAACCAAAAACTGAACCAAACTGCAGAATTGAACTGAACCGAATTGTTTTTGAACTAAATTGATTTATAAAAATTGAACCAAACTGTTTTTTCAAAAACAATTTATTAACTGAATTGATTTTTAAAAACTAGAAGCGAATTGAACCAGTTTTCAATTCAAAAAATTAGAATTAGACCTGTTTTTCAGAAGTAATTAGGGTAATTATGTAAAATTTGGCTTACAAGAACAAAAAAAAAACCTATAGGAATAAAACAGTTTGGCTCAATTTGATACAAAAATAGTTTGATTCGATACTATCCATATTATAACAATTCAGTTTAATTCGAACAAGTAAAACAAAGTTAAAACCAGTTCGGTTTAATTCAGAGCAACAAACGGCTCACCGGTTTATAGAACTAGTTGGATTTGGTTCAGAGTAATAAATTGGTTCACCGACTTATAGAACCAGTTCGGTTCGATTTTTCGAACTGAAAATTGGTTCAGTTTAGTTTTTTCGAATTGAAAATCAATATGATTCAGTTTTTATATAGTTCTAGTTCAGAACTGAACTTTGTTCACCACTAATCAAAGTAATGGCTAATCAAAGTAATGCATATAATTAGTTGTGATTTGTTCATAGTGCAAACTTTTTTCACAGTTAGAGTATAATATATGTATATATATATATATGGATGGAGATCTGTTGACTCTAAGAGTAACTCTTGTTATGTGTTACTCCGTTTAATAACTCAATATAAACAATGAATTTTAGTAATTCAACTATTGATTATTGAGATAATTTTATATTAAAGATCAAACACACAAAATTTTATATAAATTCGAAATTTGTAGCTATGTAATTTAGAATTGATATTTACTTATATTTTTTAAGAGTTTATTATACGTTTATTTGAAATTACTTAATGAAGTTTCAAATAGTTTTAAAATTTTATAAAAATGTATGGAGACGTTGATCTACATAATAAGAAATTTTAGTAATTCAACTATTGATATTGAGTTATTAAACAGAGTAACTCATCACAGAGTTACTCTTTGAGTCAATACATATATGTATGATGGAGATCCATTGATTTCAGGAGTAACTCTTGTGATGAGTTATTCCGCTTAATAACTCAATATCAACAGTGAATTTTATCAATTCAACCGTCTAATCGAAAGTTCTTATCGAGTGAGTTGATTACATAAGTTTTTATAAAATTTTAAAACTATTTGATACGTCATTAAATAATTTCAAATTAACATATAAATTTTTTTTTGAAAAATATAATTAAATATCGATGGTTAGATTATATAACTATGAATTTTTTATTTATATAAAACTTTGTATACTTGATCAATAATATATTACGTCAATAATCAAACATTAAATTAATAAAATTTATTGTTTATATTAAATTGAGTAAAATATTGAATTTTTTGACACGTACAAGTGTATCACGTATTAGTGTAAAGCTTAGTTGAGTTAGTTGAGAGTTAACCTATTATTGTTGTTGTTTGTTTTAAATACAATTGCATGGTTTATGAATTAGAAGACGACACGTCAGAAAGTGAAAATGGTTGTGTTGTTAAAATTGTTGGTGATACTAACTTGTGACATGGCAAACGAAATCTCTAACAGCCCCCTGTTCTCTCGGACGCTCAAATGACCGGTTTTTCTGGTCACCCTCTAGTGTTCCCCAATCTATATATCATCGTTATCATCATCATACAATGTTTGAATCTTCCATTAACCCAATATTTTAAACGTAATTTGAATTATCAATCCTTCAACTTGCATTACATATTTTTATTTGACTTTGTTTCTAATTCTATGCTTTCCCTTTTTAAATTTTTGTAATTTAGGAATTAATATTGTTGTTATATATGAATTTGTAGGATGGGGAGGGTAAAGCTAAAGATTAAGAGATTGGAGAACACCAATGGACGCCAAGCAACCTATGCCAAAAGGAAGAATGGAATCATGAAGAAAGCTAGTGAATTATCTATATTATGTGATATTGATATTATACTTCTCATGTTTTCACCAGGTGGAAAACCTTCGTTATGTAGAGGGAGGCGCAGGTATATATTTGCTTATTTTTGTTTTATGTTATGTCACAATTAATGTAAATGTACTTTATAATCACACCTCGATGGCATAAAATTCAAATGGGTTTAGTATATGTTCGATGACTTTATCGTGGTATTACGAATTTGTTGAAACTTATGTGTGTTGTTTTAAAATTATTCCTAATTGTTTTGATTTTATTATTATTAGAGCATCCAACGGACATGAACTTCTAATGTTAGTCTTTTTCATTAAAAAACATTGTGAAAATGATTAAAGTTATCTATACTTCTATAAATCATGGGAACTTTACATTCATTGTCTAATTATTCTCTCCTCAACTTTGGTGTATATATGTAGCAACTTTGAGGAGGTGATAGCAAAGTTTGCTCAACTAACCTCACAAGAAAGGGCAAAGAGGTACAATTAAAATCCTTTGACATAAGCATATTATTTATGCATTTTTTTCCTTAGAAAAATACTCGAATTTGATAAAATCTTTTCCAATTGAATTGTAACAGGAAGTTGGAGAGTCTTGAAGTAAGTCCCTTTCTTACAATTCATTCCTAGCACTAAAAATCTTTCTCATAATTATTTTGGTTTGAAATTAAAGCAATAATTGTTTCCCTCATTAATTCATTCTTAGTAATGATTATTTTGTTTGTTTGGGAGGTTAGGCACTAAAGAAAACATTTAAGAAGTTAGATCATGATGTGAATATACAAGAATTTTATGGTACAAGGTAAACATTTCTCCAACTAATTTAGCAATTGCACTATCAATACATTTAACCATTTATTTCACTAAGTAGAGAAACTAAAATATTCTTTTTTTTGTTACAGTAGTCAAACCGTTGAGGTAAATCATCTCAATTATTATTGATATTTCTCATTTTATCTTTCAATGTTATGTTCTTCACTAACTGGATTTGTGCAGGACTTGAGTAATCAAACCAAGCTATTACATAATCGAATCGCTGAAATACAAGAGAGACTAAGGTGAATTTTATTAAATAACTTTTTTTTATTTGTATAATCTATAGTTTTACACTAATAAATATTCTATCTATTCATTTTTATATGTCGTTTTGTAAGAAGAAATCAATTCTTAAGAAAAAGACAGTACAACAAAATTTATTGATTTCATTAATAAGTGTTAAAAAAAAGCCTAAAACGACACTTAAAAAAAATGGAGGCATTATATTATAATGAACATGTCCTATTTAATGCCCTATAGCTACAAGCTAATCTGAAAAAAATTGTTGGATTTTATAGCCATTGGACTGAAATTGAAAAAATTAGTAGTGTGGATGAATTGGGACACATGGAAAATTCACTCAAGGAGTCTCTTAATCAAATTAATTCTCACAAGGTATGCACCTCAGTTTCTTTCTACCTAAACTTCTATGCAAAAAGATTTTTCAATGATAAATTTTTGTGTTAAAGAAATTGAAACTTTTGGAAAAATTTGCTTCTTTTGTTTGTGTTTCATATTTAGCCTATATGAACAAAATTGAGCAAACTTGAATGGAAGAAAAATGTTGTTTTTAGCTTAGATTATTGGATATATGGTTGTAATACTAATATATATACAATCCTCAATAATGTAGCATTTAAATTATTAATAAGCTCTTCCTACTTTGATAGGAAAATGTACAAAAGCAGCAATTGGCATCACTGCAATGCAATAATCAGGTAAATAATTAATTTGGGGTGTTTAAATTTTTTTTTTTTTTTATTTAAACTTGTTTCTATGACATATAAATAAAAGCCATGGCTAAAATATCTCTATCTTCTAGTTCAATGAAATGCATGTTCCCTACAAAATGAGTGCTCAACAACATCTTCAATCTATTTCATGGATGGTTAATGGTGATAACCAGAATATAGTACTACCTGAAGATTCAAACTTGCTTCTCCACAAGTGAGTTTAATTTTTCTGAAGTATATATATATATTGAATGCTCCAAAACATTATCTTTGATATTCTAATTTCTTAGTTTGCTTAACTTATTCTAATAGTAAGTTATATTAAAACATATTTCAGTTAGAACAGAGTCATAAAATATATTATAGTAGAACTGATGAATGATATAATAAACATTTTCTTCTGTATAATATTTTATAGGCTTAAACATATTTTAACCAATGCAAAATATATAAGTTTTCACTTTTAATCCTTGTAAACACAAATTTCGGTTTTAATTGTTAAGATATAGAAAAAATTGGTCTTTCTTGTTGTTTTGATTTTAGTATATGTAATATTTGATTGTCTTTGAATTGGTCCTTATATGATCCTATATTATGGACTAAAATTAATATGATCCACATATAATTAAACAAAAAATGTAAAAAAAAAATGCATTTTTTCCTACATTATAGTGATTAAAACCAAAAAACTAGTACAAAAACTAAGAAAGAAGGTTAGTTACTTTTATAACAAACTTTGATAAAATTATAAATTTGATAAAATTATGATTGGTTAAAAGTTAAAAATTATATGAAAATATATAAGGAAATGCATCTAAGTTTTATCCAAAAAAAAGTTGATAGATTTGTATTTTTTTTTCTTGCATTTTAGTTACTTTGTTGTGTTTGTTCCTAAATATCTCTAGGCTTAAATATATGATGGGTCCATATAATTATGCATTTTTTATTTTATTTTAATTTCTATAGATATTTTGTTTGATTTTGTTCTTTGCAAACATGTTTTTTTTTATCCTGTTTTTTTGTTTTAATCCCTATAAAATTGATTTTTATTGGGATGAGTCATTGCAATATTGCAATATATATAATGTTTGATTTTAGTCATTCAATTATTAGCGATATAAGAAATTGCATGGACCAATTTCAATAAAACTAATTTTATAGGGACTAAAACATAAGAACAAAGACAAAAAATAAAACAAAAATATTTACAATGATAAAAATCAAACAAAAAAACAAAGACTAAAACAAAAAATGAGGATATCTACTAGGACCAATCATATATTTAAGTCATATCTCTAATTCTCTCTAAATATTTACGAGGTGAGATATGATTGATCACATGTGTAAAAAAATTTTACACCAACCTAACAAATAAATTAATTTCATAGATATACACATTGGATATCTTTAAATTGTTGTCTCTAACTCTACTTATCAAGCTTATTCCTTTCTATGATAGAGATGTAGAAGGCTCAACAAGTTCATCTTTTGGGAGTTATGCAAGTTACCTTGGCTCAAGCACAAAAACAAACAATATTTCAAATTCTGGTCAAGAAAATTGTGTCCTTAGTGATATGAGCAATACAGCACCAGTGAGGCTACAATTCAATGGACAATTTCCATACATTCCTAACAATTTCAACATAATGAATGATGTGAAGCTCCAACCAACTACAGGGATGAATAATAATAATCCACATGAAAACCAAGTAGATTATAATGTGAATGGTAACATTAATGAAGCTCCTAAACAAGGGTTTGATCAATCCAATCACCATGGATGGAGTTCTGCTTCAGGGCCTTGTGCTGTTAATATCTTTGATGAACATTTGTATCATGCACAGCCAAATTTTCCACAAGTGCATTTTGGATTCACATAGAAACGCTTCTTTTTTCTTCTAGTTTTTGGTATTTTTGCATGACTTACTTCTCTGCTTTGTTGCACTTTTTGGTAGCATATACTGGAATTGTAAGTAACTTGCAACAAAGAGAAAAATATTGTAATGATGTCCCAATTACAAAGTTTTTTTTTTGTATATTATTTATAAGATAGTTAATAAAAATACACGACTAATTGGGTTTTATTTCATAATTCCACACATCCTAATTGCAATCTATATACTTGCTCTTTCAAAATAGTTAGTATACGATCAAAATACTCTCTCCAAACTTAAATATAAATAAAAAAATTAATATATTTAAGGCTAAATACCACCTGTGGTCCCTTAACTTAATTTCGGTTAACGATTTAATCCTTTATCTTTTTTTTTTTTTTTTCCGATTTGATCCTTTATGTTTTTAAATAATTTCAGCGTTACCCTTTAAGTGAGGTTCCATTAAGAAAAAGTTAAAAAATCCTTCATCTGGATCATTGCATATGTTCAATACCCCATAGTTTCAGTTTTAACGAATCAATCCTACTACCAAATTTAAAACAAACTTTGAACATTTTTCTGAAATATTTCCAAAACATAAAGGGTAACTTTTTCTGAAAACAAATTAGGGGTTTTTTAACTTTTTCTTAACAAAACCACACTTAAAGGGTAACGCTGAAATTATTTAAAAACATAAATGATCAAATCGAAAAAAAAAATAAATAAATGACTAAATCGTTAACTTAAAGTAAGTTAAAGGACCATGAGTGGTATTTAACCTATATTTAATATAAATTTAAACTAAGTATATAAACTTTTGTATTTATATTTAAAGTTAAAGGGAGTACTGAATTATTATTTTCTTTTATATTTTAATATTCAACGAATTAACTTTAATTTTTTTTAGGAAAACAAAACCAATTCAAATCATTCATTAGAAAAACTTTCGAGCAATTATATTTGCTTGTCTCTTAATATAAATTACATTAATTAAGATTGCTATCTAACAAATGAATAAATTCAGCAATAATACTCCCAAGTTTTGTGTTGCCTGTTCATTGGTGATGAATTGTGTTGACTTATGGGTGGCAATCAAGTTACACAGATCACTCAGTCCTCACTTCTATTAAGCATCATTTGAATTGTGGCTTGTGCTTCATCTTCAATAGGCGATGCATCAGATTTATCCCATCTATCCATGAGACTATTCCATTGAATTTTATCGATTACTTTTATTAATTAAATAATTAAAATAAAAATATTAAATATCAATCATTAAATTCTTATTGCATTTATTTTAAAATATGAATGAATATCATATTGGGTTGAATTTGTGAATGATCCACGATGGGTTGAGTTGTTCTTTTGGTTAGTCTCCTGATAGGTTCTTACGTACTGTCACTGGTGAATATAAACTCTAACTATTCCATTAAGTTAGATAAACCCTAACCATCAATTTACTAGTAAAGAGGGAACTACATTTCTCACAACTTACTTTTCTCTAAAGTAATGGATCATAGTACCATGATAGGTAATTGAAGGTGTTGGAAAACATAAGAAATGAAGAATTTGAATTGTGTTTTGTCATTTTTGAAAATTATTTGAGTTGCTTAAATAAAAGGATATGTTCTTCATCAAATCATTCAACTTATAATTATAAAACATATGAGGTAAAATAAAATTGAATCATACAGAACCTAAAGAGGGAGATAGAGAAGGAACACATGTATTTTTATACTAGTTCACAACAAACTGTTGTTACATCTAGTTCTCCCCTTGTAGAGAGATTTTGTCTCAGTGCACTCGAAGACTTAATCAACTATTTAAACAATAACATATAAGTATTATTTACTCTACCTCTTCAGGCTTTGAGTATTCTTCTTTAGCCTTTTCAAGCTATCACCATTAGAACCCTTCTAAACTTTCTGAAAAACTATTGTTGAGGTTCATAAGTATTCTTACACCTCTTCAAATACCTCTTACAGAAGAAAAATTTGTTGCCACTAGCGGTCTGATTTACATCAGTTCTGATTTGTGTTTGAATTGACACAAAGTTTATTTCTAAGATTCTAACTCTCATTGAGAGAGTATTACATTTTAAATCTTATATCAATTCAAGTGTATCAAACAAATGGATTGATTTACATCAATTCTAATAACTCTCCACTGATAGGGTTTTTCATTCATTCATTCATTCTTTTCTTTTGACGTGTTCTAGACTTTTACAGAAATTCTCTTTAACACGTTGCTTTTTTCACTCTCTCTCTCTCTCTATTTCATATTGAACGGTTTCTAATTAAATACTTAGAAAAGTATTCATTGAGGATATTACTGTTGGAAATCGGCATTTAAAGCAAATCGGCCTTTAAGACATGTCCAAATATATCCTCATAATTAATTCAATATGTCTTGATTTAAAAAGGCAGATATCAAAGGATCACGTTTTTAGAGGATGTCGTGCACTTCTTTAGTCAGAGAATAAGTCTAATTTATGATGAACAGAGAATGTTGAGATATTGACTTTCTTCAAGGTTATGGGTTCAAATGATTAATTTAAGAAGGTTGTCTTTTTACGAGAGTGTTGATTTTATCATAGTTTTGACTTGAATGGTTGACTAGACGATCACTTAGTTTACTAGAATTATCAAACGCAAAATCATCAGAGTGAGCTTGTAAGATCAGATTTATCAGAGGTGCGTTGAGAGCGCGTTGATCATAGTCAAAAACAACTTTAGACAAACTCTTCAGAACATTGGTACATTTGCCTTGTGTCGTTGCCTAAAATTTCGAGTGTTTCTCAAATTCAATGGAGTCGCCACCAAAATTTATTTTAAAATAGGGAAAATATTGGGAAACCCTTAAAAATAGAAAAATAAAATTAAAAATGGTCTTTGAAATTAAATTTTGAGTTCAGGAGTCGATTATGCATAGGGAAGGTATTAGCACTCTACAACATCCGTTAAAATACGGTTACCTATAATTAATTGTGAAAAATTAATATTAATTTAAATATGCTTATTTCTCATTATTATTAAATATGAATATTAATTGTTTTTTGAAATAAATGTGTGCTTAAAAAAGAGAGGGAAAAAAGAGATTTTTTTATTAATGTGCTTGACAAGAGTGCGATCTTGCTCCAACGTATCTCCCGCTGCGATGGAGAAATCAAAGCTACGTAGTTCTTGGGTAGAAAATGCGGATGCGTGGATTGCTTTTAAAGAAATTGTGTTTTGTTGTTGATAAAAAAAAAAAAGTTGTTTTGACGGAAAAAAGAAAGAAAGAGTTTGTTTGATTTGAATAATTATTTAAAAAAAATGAGTTTTAAGACTATCAAGTTGTACAACTTGTGTCTTAGAAACTCAAGGAGTAAAAAGATGACTCATCTAGTTAATCCGTTTAAGAGTATTTTTTATTATTTTTGGTTTTAAAATTGAATTTTGAAGCCACCAAGATGTACAACTTGTGTCTTAACAACTCAAAGATTAAAAGATGTCACATCTAATTAATCTAATATTTATTTATTGTGAATTTTTTTTTTTAAAGTAAACAAACACATAGAGAGAAATGAGTTTCATTGTTAAGAGATAGAGAGTGAGAGATAATAAACACACAAAAAATGGCCACAAAAGGGGAGTTGTCATCGGTGGTGGTTCGTCGAGGGTCGAAGTTGACGGTGGTGGCTGAGTGGACGCTCTAGCGGTAGCGCTCGTGGTGGTGGTTCGTCGGAGGTGGCTGTGTGGACGCTCTGACGGTAGTGCTCGTGGTGGTGGTTTGCGGAGGTCGATTTGATGATGGTTTCCTAAGGGATTTGCAAAGGATGATGAATGTGGTGATGTGTGGCTCATGCTCTCTAACTCTCTATATTTTAAGAAGATGGTGGTTTTCTTTGTTGATCTTAGAAGTAAAGAAGAACTCTATTTTCTCTATTCTAATTTTTTAGGAAAAAAAACTTTTTTTTGAAACCAAATTTTGGTTATCAATTTATCGGCTACAAGGATGAATTGTTGCGTCCATGAGATAAATTGAGTTCCGGTTTTTCTATTGTTTTGCATAAATTATGGAATGACAAGTAAAGATGAGACGTTACTTTTTAGTGGAGTGCAAAGTTGGTGAAGATTCAAAAGGAGGGAAACATGGAAGCTTAAAATGTGGAGGAGGGAGGCTTGTACTATTTCTACCAAAAACATTATTTTTATTTGTTTGTTAGTTATTGTTACTTTTTATTTATTTTTTTATAATTTTATGATGTAAATTGGAAACTTTGTTAAAACACCGATGAGAATGTGAGCTCAATTATTGGAATAGATTTATGAGTTTAATTTTGATTTTTGAAAATTTTTTAGTACAATAAAATGTGGTCGTAAATATATAAAATTAAACACATTATTATGACTTATTATTTTTTAAATTTTTTAAATGGTCGGATAAAATTGGGGTACTACACCTTGAGTAATTTTTTTTTCTTTGTTTATCAAAGGATTTGACTTTCAGAGCTTTGACTCGAAAAGAGGCTTTATTCAAAGTTTTTTTCGTTGGTCTTTGAATCAGATGATCAATCAAGGTCTTGACTCTTCGTCAATTTTAGTCGGAGGTAGATGATCAGTATAACGTTCTTTTCCTTTGGGATCAAAGGATCAATTCTTGACTTATATTTCTTTTGTCTTTAACGCTTTGACTCGAATAGTAGATTATCAGATGTTTGTTACAATGCTTCTTATTGCTATATGATGACTTACTTTGTTAGTAAAAATAATTATTTGTTTATTAAGTGATAATATTCTCTGTTAAGAACACTTGGATTATTATCTCTAACTTACTCACAGTTTATGTTACCTTAAATTAGATAATCATTAATATATAAATCTTTATCTTCTAACTTAATTTACACACTTAGCAAATAATTATGGGATAATTGTTATTGTTTTTGTTATCATCAAAACATCAATTAGAGGATTGTAGCTAAAAGCCACTTTTGCACTAATACAATTCTTAATGACTACTACGACGACAACAACAAATGATTTTAGTCATGGGGAGTAAACTTTCCATCATCTTCTTCTTGCCTTTGAACTTGCCTCGTCTTGGTCTTTTCTTAATAATATTAGGACATTCGGATTTATAATGGCAAAGATCGATGCACTCAAAGCAGACTAACTGCTTCTTGTCAAAAACTTCCTTCTTGTCTTTGTATTCTCTTGAGATGGAAACTCTTGAGCCTTTCTCAGGAAGTACTTTTGAGTCTTACTTATTTTGGTCCATGAGTGTTGAACTCATTTTGAGAGGACGACAGGTCATCATCTTCTAAATATCTGCTCTATTTGATTCTACTTATGCTTTTGCTTGTAGAACATTGGATATGGGTTCCTTCTTCATTGATTTTAAGACAATTGACTTAAACATGGTTAAAAGTACAAAAATAAAAAAGATATTGAACTGTTTCCATTAAAAAAATATCTTTTCCATTATAAAAAAGATATTGAATTGTTATCAAAATAGCAAATACATAGATTTAAGTTTAAATACAGCAAATGAAAAAATTTCTTAACAAAGAAAATGTATTTACAATTCGTTGATTGGCTCTGAGTTGCTTATAGAACTTGACTGATTTATCAAACTTTTAGATATGTTTGAAAGTCATTGTGATTCTTATGCTCAAAATATTTTCAAGAGTTTGATGATCAATTCTTGTACAATCAATTTATTGCAAGTCAATAGTTTCTTCAATATTCGAATAGACTTTATATTTTCCTCGAAGAAATAAATTGTTTAATATAGAAAGGTTTCAAAGAAACCCTAGCTTCTTTAGAACGAACGGATTTTGATGTTTTTAGGTTGGCATTGTACGAAATTTGATTATTCAAAATAGATTTGGCGGCGCCTAAATTAAACTTTGTACATAAAGCATAATATTTAATGTATTAACATTTGTCCATCTAGTGTATTGAATACACATTTGTACTAGACATTATTCTTCAACTCAATGTTGTCTTCGTTGCATACAATCAAAAGATGTGTTTGTATAGTATCAGACACATGTTCTTCAACCTTATCTTATTAGATAATGTGATCAGATGATGTTTATGAGTCTTTGTATATTAGCATCTACACAGTTAAACAATCGTCAAAAAATAAATTATTCTCTTATGATTTATTATCATCAAAATAAATTATGGGTGATTGTTGTGAACCATCTTGGTTTCAATAGGACATTGCCTTCTTTGTTGACCCATCCTCCTTGAGCTTTATCTCATGAGATCAGAGAGTGTTGAACAACTCCTTTAACTTACGTTTGTTGAGGTCTTTAAATTCATGTATAAAATGTTACTTTGTAAGGCACACACTATCTTTTTTAGTTTAATTAAGCTTCTTTTTCTTTTGATAAAATAAACTTCTTCTCGAAGAATTTGTAGTTTTTTTATTGGGCAAGAACATTGTTTGAATAAGCAAAAAAATGAATTTAAAAATTCTGAAAAATACAAAGATGGTAAAGTTTTTAGGTAAAAAAAGTTTAAGAAAAACTATAATTATGTTTTTAGATGGTTAAAGTTTTTTATTATCATTTCATGTTTCTTGACACGATGTTTGTTTCACATTTTTTATTGTTTCGGTTGAGATATTAGAATTGGGGTGTGCAAAATCACAAAAGATACAAACACATTATATACTTTTAATTTCTTCGTTATCATATTCTTTAAAATGAAAGTGAGTTGTTCAATTTAAATATATAACTCGATTTTGAATCATCACTCAATCTTTTAATATACATTTTTTTTAATGAAATAAAAAAGTAACGTAACTTTAGAATAATTAATTTAACTTAATATACAATGTTTTAGAGGTGTTAATTTATGGTACAGTTTAAATCATTTTTAAGACCCCAAAAAATCATATGTAGTTTGATTCGATCTGGATGACACGTTTTACAAAAATCGACCTGATCTAATTATACACGATTTAATTTAGATCAATTTTTGAATATCTAAATTATAATATTAAAAAATTTAATACTACTATTACAAAAACAAACACGGTAAAATAAAATATTTGATGCAAAATATAATATATAATATCTTAAAATTTAACATTTGAAATAATAATTCAATCATGTTTGAAATATATGAAATACCAACAACAACAAAATAGGTTAAATTAAAGTAAAAAAGAATTATTAGAAAAAAAAATTAAAAAACAACAAATAATATATAAATGTAATCTATCATACTAATAAAAAATAAATGAATTTAATTTATATATGTTGTCAGTATAAAGAGTTTTTATACTGTCAATTAATCAAAACTGTTAAATTATTAATAATATTTGAATTTCGATATAACTACTTATAAAATCACTCACATGATTGGTCGTGATTTGCTGACTATGTAAATTTTTTACAATAACAAGTACATGAAAATTTAACTCAAATCAGTAAGTATTAAAATTTATTTTTATAGTTCAGTTTTGAAAAAAAATCCGACAATTGATCTAATCTATATCATTATTAGGAAATAACATTAAAAAAATCAAATAATATTTAATTTTATACGGTTTCAATTTTTTTAGAACGGTTTATGAATTTATTTTAGACCGATTTGTACAGGAACTCCCCTACAATGCTTAGCGGTTACCTCCATCTCCGTGCATATAAAATTGGATCTTTAACTATGGGTAACCCCTCCTTTTCAAAATAGTATTATTATTTAAGCATATTTTAATAAATGCAATAAATAAAATAAACAGAATAGTTATTTTATCAAATTCTCTTTTTATTAATCAGTGGTGTGTTTTCTACTATCACAAATCACAAACGACTTAGAAGAATTTAGAAGTTACACGTTGTTGTTTTGTCTTAGTATGACTAAACATTCAATATTAAGAAAGAAGATAATTGGACCAAAGAAAAGTAGTAGACACCGGTGCAGCATCTTCACAGTTTGTGTTTGCTTAATACATAAAAATATATTTGCTTAGATGTTAAGTATAGCATGCCTCTAAAAGGTAGTGTGATTAAAATCGAGATCAAAAAATAGAGTTGTATTCTCTTCAAGTGTTGTCTCTCTGCCGGCATATATCTGTTAATGAGTTTAATGAAAATTATGTCCCAGTAACAAAGCTGGTGAGATCCGTTAGTCTGAGTGTAAAAATATTTTAGTGTGTGATGAGTAAGAGAATTCTCACCATTTAGAAATTTTTTTGAGTATATAAAGAGATATGATAAGTATTTATAATATGGAGTATGTTTATTTAAGATTTTTTTACAAATGATTTTTATAATATTTTATTTTTTTTATAATATTTTTAAAAAAGAATTTTAAATATAAAGTTTCGAATGAAAAAATGGTTTAAATAGTTTATCTTAAAATATTATTTTAAATATTTCATATATTTGCTAAAAAAAAATTTATTAATCAAAAAATGATTAAAATGAAAAGCCATATCTAAAGATATATTTTTTAAAAAAAAGTGATTATCATGTTAAAATATTTAATAATAAGTATCTGAGATATTGAATGTCAAAATTAATTTTTTTATCGATAAAAAAGAAGTCTAACACAACTTATACTATTTTTTAAATAAATTCGCATAAAAATCATTTTTTAAAATATAAAGTAAAAATCACTTTTTAAAAATGTTAGACAAACGGATCTATTGTCTAGTCCAACCACAAGTTAGACGTAAATTTAGATGTTAGCTATTGAGAACTTTTTATGACAACATATCTAAAAATTCACAATGTTCGAAGATTTCTGGAATTTGGGTTACAACAAGGAGTTGACGAAATTGTTCGAAGAAAGAAACAATTGGCATTTACATAAATTCATCAAGGAATAGATTACTCATTTTTTGGCAAAATAACGAATGTCAGAATTGCTAAAGAAGCACGAGATATATTTGAAGCTCTCACATAAAGGAATTGAGAAGGTTTATAAATTCAAACTGCAATCACGTTAGAAAATAGTATTTAATGTATTTTTCTCTTGTTACAAATCTTGTCGATAAGATGAGGGTGTTGAGAAAAGACATTCTTGATCTCAAAATGGTGGGAAAAAATTATACGCACCATACTGATGAAGTTTGATGGACAAATAACAATTTCTATTAATCAAATCAAGGAAGAGATGGAAATAATTTAAGTTAAACCAATCATGACAGAGGAAAAGGTATAACTACAACCAAGAGAGGACAAATTATTTTCCATAGTTATATCAACTATAATTTGTCATCTCTTTGTTGTAACTATCTCTTCCTCTGCCACGGTTAGTTTGCCGAAATTATTTCCACCTATTCCTTAGTTTGATTGATAGAAATGAAGTAACAATATCAATTTACAAGAAAGAGGGGTTTGAATTGTAAATTCACCTTTTTAAAATTTCTTGTTAAAACTTAAAGTATTTAACTCAAGATTTATCTTGGTTATGAAAACAGAAAACAGAGAACGTTCTTAGTTAGTGAAAAACACACAATTTAACTTATCTATTTAATTTGATAATTAAAATATTAGAAATAAATAGAGATAAAGGAAGAGATATCACACAGAGATATATCCTGGTTCACCCAAACCAGGTTACGTCTAGTCCTCACAGTTGTGAGATTTTTCACTAATTGTTCAAAATAGATAACGTTATTGGTTTTTACACCACCAGTCCAGATCAACTTTGATCTGTTACACAACACTACCTTTCAGCCCAGAAAGGATTTCCACATATTACCTTTCAATCTTTAGAGAGGATTTTTAAACTTTACCTTTTAACCATAAAAGGATTTTCTACAAACTACTCAAACGATTTTCAATACTATAGTCTTAAGTTACAAGGTGATGGTTTTAAAGAGTTTGGCAGAATCTGAGTAAGCTCAACACTTGTTTGAGTTTAGATTCTTTAACAGAAGAATTCAGTAGAACGATTGTAAAATTCGAATGAGAAAGTGGAACTGATTCTTTGTACGTAAATGAGAGACTTTCGAGTGTATGAATGTAAGTAAGTGATGTATTGCTTTGCACTTCAAGCTATGCCTCTTCCTTGAGCTTGAGGTTCCTTTCATAGGCTTTAAGGGGCTCATGACAACTCATTTGACCGTTGGAGAGGGTCTAATTGTCATGTGTCAGTTTAATGAATAAGATCAGATTTAAAACAAGAATGTTTTTGTATGAACATTCTTCGTTTTCTGCTTTGAAGAATGCTAAACTGTAAGCTTCTTTGTCAGCCATCTTTGACAGTGATTCATGGTCCCTTTATCATGTGTACAGACATCTTAGAGATATGCTGAAGTATCCACTCAAGATCGTTCTTGATTCTTGCTTAAATTTGGAGAATAATCTTGCTTGGTTTTTTCATGATCCATAGCTTTTTCCCTTAGTCTTTTGGAGAGTGATTCTTTTGCTGATATGAGCTCTGTATATTCCTAGTGGAATACTGGAAACGCATTTGTAAATCCCATGAGCTTTCTTTTCCTTAAAAGAGGATATGATCATTCTTGTTGTTTTATAACAGTGGATAACGTTCTTCGTTTTGCAAACTTCTGTCAAAAACGTTTTTCATTCTGTTTGTATATTTTTGTTTCCTCTTTAATATGATCTTGCTTGAAATGCTTAGTACCTATCTTTGATTATCACACTCAAAAACATATGTTTAATCAACATATCATTTAGAATCATAATTAGAAGTCTTAATTAACTTTTGTTTGTTTACATTAAAACACTAATTTGGGATTTTGTCTTAACAAGAAATTGTTGTCTCACCTTTAATTAAAGTTATCATGTCCTCTTCCTCTAAAGGATTCTCGATCTCTACTTCTATAATTTCTTTTTCCTTCATCGTTGAAATTATTAAGACCTATACCTTCTCCCATTTGACTAGATTCAACAACATTGTTGAGATTCACCTGACATTACAAGGCTTCTTATTTTACCTTTTCATTCTTCTCTAATATTCTGTTAGGGTGACTTTCAATATTCCATGCAACTCTATCACTAACAAAGTGTCGGTGTCGTGAGACTCAATTATCATAGTCACCGCATGATTAAACTTCATCGGCATGGTGCGTAGAATTTTCTCCACCATTTTTCTATCAAAAATATTATTCTATTATTTCTGAACTAAACATTTCATGTCTTTCATATTCTCTATGTAGATATTGCAGTTTAAATTTATAGGTCTTCTCAATTTCATTATGTGAGAGCTTCAATATATTTCACACTTCTTTATCTAGTTTAGATATTGCAGTTTAAATCAAATAATATTATAATTTGTTGTCATATCTCTTTCAATATACTCACAAAAAATTGTAAACGGTAAAAGTTCTCTTATTACTAATATACTAAAATATTGTGACACAAATTACCATAATCTCACCAGGTTTGATACCAATTTGATTTTAACATATAAACTAAACACAAAAGCTCAAAAGTTGAAGCAAAGAGAGAACAACATAGAAATGATTTCAAGTTAACAATATACTTCCATTTATATATGAAATAGATACTACAAAGCAAAAGACAAGCCTTTATATAGTCTTAGCTATTAAGCATACAAATTCTTAGTCTTAAGCCAAATTCCAAACGGCAGTATAGTTGTACAGGCGGTGCAGTGCCGCTATGCAGCCCAGTTGTGTTACTGATAAATATTAAAGTATATTACAACTTTGCTTTTCTAAATTTGATTTAATTTCTTCAAATAATACGTATAAACTAAAATTCATATTTTAGAAGTAGTGTATATTGTAATAATTGTAGTATAATAATTAAAAATAAAATAATTAAAATTATATTAAAAATGATCTTTATTTTAAAATATTTTTTTAAAATAATATTTATTGTGAAGTGGAGAATGTTTGTCTTTTTTTTTAATTTATATGTGTCCCCAGTATAAAATTTAATATACTATTATTTAATCATAATTATTAAATTATTAAAATATTTAATTTTAATTATAACTATTTTAATTACAAATAAAAATAATTGTAATTTTTGTAAAACTTTTTATACAATGTATAAAACCAATCTCTAATTTTTTTATAATGTTAGCGCGACAATCATGTGATATTAGAGAAAGCAACATACGTAGGCAATGTTCGTTGTGAACATCAAAGGAATCGAACTGTTTTCCACAACCCACATTTACACCATAAAAGGCAATTCTTTGTTTCTCTTTGACATGTCCACATGGAGGGATCCTATTCCCTATAGTCATCCATTCAGGTCTCACATTTATGCATCAATCGTATGTGGTCATTAAAATCATATAATTTAAATTTAAAATTGATATTTTAAATTAAACTCATTGATTTTTGGACCGTGTGATTGCTTGAATTCATCAACGAATCCAATTTACACATATAGACAGTTGCTTCTCTCTCTCTTTTTTTTTTTTTTTTTTTTTTTTTTT
>JBBPBQ010000004.1:9382533-9413391 GCA_037974755.1 Cicer yamashitae
TTAAAATTGATATTTTAAATTAAACTCATTGATTTTTGGACCGTGTGATTGCTTGAATTCATCAACGAATCCAATTTACACATATAGACAGTTGCTTCTCTCTCTCTTTTTTTTTTTTTTTTTTTTTGTCTCGTCTTTTTCTTTTTTATTAAAACTCTTCTTTTTTTATGATATTTTTTTAAAAATAATAATAATTAAGTTAATTAAAAAACTTCATAGTTAAAATTTTAAGATATATAACTTTTTTACTATTTAGTACTATAATTTTTTTTAGAAGAAATGATAAATATTATCATACTTAACTTGTACAATTACGAGATTTTAAATTTAAACCTAAAATATAATGTTCAATCAAGATAAACGAATATACTACAATTCTACTCAACCTAATTTAACTCTTTCCATTTTATATATATAATTTTACTCTCTTTATCCATTATTAGTTATAGTTTTTTTTATAAAAAAACACGGTTATTGAAAAAAGTAGTTCCATTTTAAATTAATAAAAAAATGTGTGTAAGTTTCTCATAATTATCTTTACAATTATTAATAACAGAAGAGGAAAAATTTTATATTTTTTCAATGTTAAATTAAATATGATATTTTTATAAAAAAAAAACATTATTAATACATGAATAATTTTAAAAGAGTCTTATACAAAGAAATGAGAAAATATGAGGTTTATTAAAAAAAGATAGAGGGAGCAAATCACAAATCATAGATAACAAGAGGTAGTAGTAGTAGGAATCATAGATGATAAGAGGTAGTAGTATTACTAGTAAATCACTTCAACTTTTCATTACTTGCAGAAATAGGAAATTTTACAATTACAATCTCTATTACACCAACATACTCACCTAAAGATGCTCACAAGTCACAAGGAATTAGTGAAGCAAACAATGCTTCTTACAAATCCCATTAAGTAGAGGGAAAAAAAAACATTATTTCAATACTAATATGGCGGGTGGTATAAATTTCCACCTCTTCCAATTTAGTAGAATAATAACTAAGATAATAAAACACCATAATCTCTCTGCTTACTTCTTTAGCAGCAGAAGATTCAAAAAGCTTTTAAAGAAAAACCCAATAATCAAAAAGGCCCAAAGAAATATGAACCTCTTTGCTACTATCAAAATGATGAAGGGCTAATTAAAAAAGCCCTTTACATTTTTTGAGCCCTATAATACCAATAACTTACCAAACCCACCCATCTCAACCCCCAAAACTAGCATACTATCTAATACCCTAGTATACTATTGAGTTATACTAATACTTAATTTGGGAAATTATTATAAATAAAATTGTATGTAGCTACTTAATGTGACTTAGAGTCTTGGTGCATGTTTGAATTAAATCCAAAATCACATCGAATCATCATGATAACATAACCATGATGTCACTGTGATTTCAAACATACACTTAGATCTAAGATATTCAATGGATTCAGCGGAATTGAGCACCGGTATAAGTTTGACCAAAGGACCAACCAGATGGGGCAACGTTGTTGGAAACCACAGTTTGACCATCACTTGTTGTAACCTTGAAAGACAAGGTTTGTCCATTAAGGTAGTTGTTGCTTTGCCAGTTTTGTCCCCAGTTTCTTGACATAGGCATCCACCCTGTCTTAGACCCTTTAACAGCAACTGAATGAACATCACCAGCACCACCAACATTAGTTACAAGAACTAAATTGAAGTAGGAATGACCATTGATTGTGAACCTAATTCCTCCCCTTCTTCTGCAGGGTACCCTACACATATCCACCAAACAATAAATTTCATACCGCCTAGGACTGGTTTATTTTCTAAAAATATGTTTATTTTTTATTTTATAAAATTTGTGTTTATTTTAAATTCTTAATAAGGAGTTACAAGATTCATATAATAAAATAATTGTGATTAGAAAATTATGGAAGTGCTCAACCAAAAAAAATGGAAGATAAAGTTATGAAGAATGCATTATAAGAAAAAAATATATTAAAATTAGCTTTTATATTTAATAATTTATGAAAATATTAGATCTATTTTAAAAAAAAATGTAAAAAATAGTGGAAAAAAATTAATCAATACTTTATAAAATTTATTAGTTAATTAAATTTATTTATTAGTTAAAATATAAATTAAATCCGAAGACATAAAAAGTTAGTTACAATTCACCAACCATTTAGTAAAAAAAAACAGTATTTTCACTGCAGAAATTACCACCTCTTGAAGGAACCTCATTTAACCACATAGATAAAGTCCAAATCTTTTAACTAAAAGAAATTACACTATAACTAAAAATAAACATAGATAACGAAAGTTAGGAAACTTCCAAATACATGTGACTAGAAATAGAATTAATAAAAATCCCTTTCACAAGTTGAAAGTGACAAGGAGGGCCAACCCATTATCCCAATTTAAAATCAAAAGCAAAAAAAAAAAAGTGCTAAAAAAAGAAAGAAAAAAAGTTACCTTCTGTAAGAAACAGGAACAATTCCAGCTTTGTATTGAGCAATGCGAAGAAAAACAGGTTGAGCAAGATCAAAGTGATGCAAAGGAGGGTTACACCATCCTCCATTATTGTTAGGTAAGGCATTGTTTGGTGGACAGAAATTAGTAGCAGTGACCAAAATTGAACCAGGAAGACACCATCTATGATCATTAGCACACCTAATTTCAAAACAAGATCCACAGCTCAAACCATTGTTGAACAGAGCTGTGCTTAGAGCAGCTGTGTTTGTTCCATATCCTTGACTGTAAAGGTTACCATATCCACATGCACCACCTAAACAAATAACATTAATAAACAAATTAGTCAAATGGGTTTGCTCTAAATTGTTGAAATAATACAAACAAGTGACAAAAATTTGAACTTTTTCATAGATGTTTCATACCCACATAATTAAATTTAATTAATAAACAAATTAGTCAAATGGGTTTGGTATAAATTGTTGAAACATTCAAATAAGTAATAAAAAATTGAACTTTTTCATAGTTATTGCATACCCACCTAAATAAATTTCATTAATAAACAAATTAGTCAAATGGGTTTGCTCTAAATTGTTGAAATAATTTAAATAAGTACTAAAAATTTGAACGTTTTTATAGTTGTTGCATACCCATTGTTCCTGATGCATCACTCCCTCCATAGAAGGTAGCATGTGCATTAACCCAACCTCCACCATAGCCATAAGCAGAGGAAAACATTGTGTGAAACACCACCAAGAGTAAACCAATTAGAGCCATTTTTTACCTGAAAATTCAAAAACAAAAAACATTAATTCTTTTTTTTTCTAGTATTTTTTGCTAGTTTCAACATTTAGCTGAAAATTTGCAATTAAGGATTTTACATAAAGCATTGATTAGTAAAGAAAGGTGAAATGAAATTACTTTGAAATGGAAGGACAAAATGCTCTAAATGTTGAGAGAGGGTGTGAAGTGAATGAGTGAACAAAAATGAAGGGTAGTGGTACTTAATTTATAGACCTTTGGAAAGAAAGAAGGGGGTAGAAAAGATAGGGTCAGTTACAACTTTAACTACCGTTTTTAAACTGTTTGGGACCAAAAACCGCTAATAGGTTATAGAAGTGTATAAGCGGTTTATTAAATATTAAACAGTTGATATAATTATAATACCTTAAAACAATGCAAATTGGCAAGGGGACAATGTTTGAAGTTGCAACAAAAGCTGTTTTGTGGTGGGAAAGCGTGTGGTTTTGTAGCTTTCATAGACGGAAAGGAAAATCTCAAAATAAAATCCATGTGGGGCATAGTGGTTTTAACTTGGATGGTTAGCAAGCTGCCAATAGCACATGCAAGCATCTTCCATTTGCCGCAAGTACCCTTTTAACTCCTAAAGTCCTCTTTTGCACCGTTAATGCTTTCTGCTTTTTTTCTTATTTCTTTTTTCTTTTTAAGAATCAAGATACATTCACTAAAAAAAAAGTAACGACACATTTATCATCCCAAATAAAAAAGTCACACTAACAAATGAACTCACGGCATTTGTTAAGTAAACAAAAAAGAAAATAAAAAATAATCTTTAAAAAAAAAAATTCACTATTTGCAATTCCAAAGTATAAAATGTATAATTTTCAAGATCTTATTTATATATTTAGATTTTGATGATACTTGTTAGTATTTTCCATAAAAAAAAAAATCGAGTCAATTTGATCTCTCAAAACTAAAAAATACAATTTCAAGTCATCTACTAAATTATTTCGAGATAGTTGAGTCCTTAAGTAAACCTTTCTTATAGTATTTACATGTTGACGGTGTATATTGGGTCATGATCCACTCCATACAAAAATGCATAAGGTCCCATGAAAAACACCAAGTATGTCGAACACTTCTATGCGATCTTGGACAATCAAAATCCTTGAATAGATCTAATGGGTCCTCAAACTCCATGTCAGATTTGGCACAACCGTCAACGATGTTTCATGCTAAAATCAACATTTGATTATATTAAATCAATTGTAACAACATCACACTTCAATCACAATTAACAACTCATCTAACAAATATCATGTATCTTTGTAGTCATGTCAATCATAGTAACTAATGTTCACCTAAGCAGCATTAATTGGAAAAGATGGTATACAACATCGAGTATCACATAAACATTATATAATACAATTAGTAGTAATAAACTCGATATTAAAACATATATAATTTTCTCCCATCATTGTATAAATTACTAAACTTAATCTTTAATCCACAATCTCACTCAATATCATCTTGTGATTGCAAATGTAAATACAGTGTCATATTGAATGTGTTGTCCATGACCTCTGGTGGAATCTCATAGCAACTCTTAATGAACCACTTCTCATAATGTGGTAGCAACTAACTTTAAAACACTTGAGAGGAACGTCTAGGGGTGTACGTGGGTTGGGTTGGGCTGGTTTTGACAAAACCCAAGACCCGACCCGATTGATTATCTTTGGGTTGGGTTAAGTTTTAAACCCGTATTTGTTTTATTTAACCCGAACCAACCCGACCCGATCAAGAACGGGTTGGGTTGGGTTGGCGGGTCATACATAATTAATAACCTATTTTTTTTATTTTACAGGAAAATATATTGAATGAAAATATATTTAATACTTAAATGTCTCAAAACTATAAAATTTCAATCAAATTATGCAATTCTTTAAAAAACTCATCAACCTCTCACAAAAAAAAATAAATCCAACAATCTTCAAATACATAAATAAATTCAACAACAGTAAATCAATAAAATATGAAAATTCATCAATTCTAAAAAATAAATCCAACAATCTTCATGTCATTTGGTTAGATTAATTCATGTTACAAGAAAAAATGCACATATAGTATGTTATCTTCACATATTAGACTGAAACATACATCTCGACAACATAAATCAACAACCGCAATTCAACTCATAAAATACACCAATTATAGAACCCAACATTAAAACAACATAAAATTCTGATTTAATCCTGATTTAATTTATATTAATTTTTATTTAACAAATTATAGTATTATAAATAAAATAAAATAAGAAGTATTTTTGAAAGATTAGAGAAAATTTTGGGGTGGCCGTGGCCAACCTATGTCCCAACAACTATTAGCCACTGGTTACACATAATCCACCAACCATTTTAGTTTACTAAGTATCATTCGTAAGCTTTTGCATAAGCATCAATTTTGCTCATAAATAGTATTTAACTCAAATGAATAGTATTTAACTAAAAAAAATTGTATTTAACAAATGTAAAAAATTTAAACTAAATTCATTATAAGCATAAGCTTTCTGTTCATACCTTTATTACGTAAAACTATAACAAAATATAACATTTAAATAAATAGTATTTAACTCAAATTAAATTACTCATTTGAAAGAGACAATTCAAAAATTAGATATGAATTTTACGAGTAGGCATATACGAGATTACAATGTCAAAACAAATTAAACGAGTTTAGTGTTTAGCCTAGACGCATGAACACCTTGCATCAACATTCATATAAAAATCACTTGTTAATATAGTTGAAAATCTAAATAAGAAGAAGAGTAATGAAACCCTATTAAGCTAGCCAAACAAATTTTTTTAAAAAAAATATAACTAGTTACCGGGTCGGGTCGACGGGTTCAAATTGTTAAACCCATTACCCGACCCAAATATAAGCGGGTTTCGACGGGTTGGGTTGGGTCGGACCCGAAAGTGATCGGGTATGGGTAAAAATCGGGTTGAGTTGGGTTGGGTGATCGGGTTGGCGGGTCGACCCGCGCCCATGTTCACCCCTAGGAACGTCACACTACGTCTTTCTCTTGGACGGACCTACTCAAGTCATTCATACACTCGCTCAACTCAAACTCCTTGGGTCACTATTGATGTCTAGTCTGGGTGTTGATGTAATGCATGGCAACACCCAACATTAGAGATATCCCTCCAAACTACATAAGCATTCCTCTCTCGAACACCCCTAAAATGTTTCGATCGTCATTCCAAGAACCAATACATTTGTATTTTCTCGATATCACTAGGTTGCTTAGTCGTCCTAATTACCACTTCATGCATGCATTCACACATATTAACTTAGGGTTTCAACCCTCACGTATACCCTCCTCTCCTCGTCGTCTCAAGTCACTCCTTACTCTCAGAGGACTATCATGGACATGGGTCAGGTATTTTCAATCGTCATATTTCATCACATCATATATCACCACATCATTATAAATCATCATTAAATTGTAATTCATCTTATAATCGCACTCTAACTCAGGCATAGTAATTGAGAGAAATAACTCTATTACAACTAGCGTCCATACGACACACTATTTGAATGGTAATTGATCATAATTTAGAGAAATAATTTATCATAGTAATTGATAATTACCTAGCATCCATTCGGACACAGGTCTATCTGTTTTTCTATTGTGGTAACGTATTATAATGAGAGAAATAATTTATTTTACAAAGTGCTACATAAATATTTGTACCCGTACAAAAAAATCGAAATATCTTTACCATATTTTTTAACACTACTTAGCATATAAATTTTTATTTCAGATTACTTTACTATATATGACTACCAATTAATATATCAAAATCAACACAATCCATATAATGGTTGTTCACTAAGATAAATCAACTGCAACAAAGTATTTTCGTGTCTTGCTTATTTCTTCTCTTATAGTGATTTTCAACGATGGTTCTACTTTTGTTGTGAGAATTTTCTTTTGTCAATAAATTATCTCTTGGTATGCAGTGAGTTTTTTAAAAACCGTGAAAATAGTTATAAAAGAAATTGGCTTAACTATTTTTTAGAGGTTAATTTTAAGTAATATAATAGTAAATACCAAGGGTAGTTGTGGAAGAAAAACAAGTCACACCAAATATAGGTATTACCTTTAAGTATAGTATAGATTATTTTTTATCATTTAGCCATTAGTCAATCACAATATTTACATATATCACATTGTCGACTAAGAATTAATAGTAATTACTCTCAATTCTACATGACACATAAACACCTCATATTCTCTATTAACACACAATTCATCATATGATCGTCACTCATATATAAATATTATTAAAAACATATTAATAATTCACATTCAACAGGTCACAATTAGCAGTGTCACAACTATTGTTATAGATAGTAGAAATTAATTTTTATAAGTTATCCTTCAACTATCCAATCACATATCTGCTAAACATCAGGATCCCTCTCATTCTAATGAGAATTCGGTCCATTCATGCTTTCATTTGCCCTAAAAACGTGATATGTATCGTTCATTGAACATGCCTTAATCACCGATGATCACTCCCCACCCTTATGAGGTTCAGGCTTCTTATGTCAATGAACTTCCACTTTATTCTAGGAATGAGCATCAGGCGGATCCAGACGATTCCGGGCCGAAAAATCCCAACCTTGATTAATCGAATGTTACATTACATGACCCATTTTCGATCGTTTCCATCTTCGAACACGTCAGGTGGCGGGTTCGTTGCCGGTTGGGTTTACACAGGCTCTTCATTGGAAGCACGGCAACAAGAAATGAACATGAAAATCTGGGGACAAAGCAGAAATGAAGAGCAAGGTGAGAGAGAGAACGAAAGACATAAGTTACAACTTGATGTTAGAGAAAACTGTTCTTATATCCAAATAACATTAACAATAGGAAATTAAATTCAATAAAAGTAGCATCAACATTCAAGAAAGATATGGAGAAAAATATGGAGAAGAGGAGAAAAAATATAAAAGAGGTTTTATGGTGATTATTTTTGGTACTAATTGAGCATAGTAGAGTTGTTGTTGAACTCTAGTATTTTTTATTATTTATTATGGTTGTTATATTATTTACTAGTGGAGTATTTATTTATTGTATACTAGTAATTATTTACTAATGGAGTATTTATTTATTGTGTACTAATAGCTACTAGCTAACTAGTTGTTTATGTGTATACTTTGTGGTGCAGTCTCACATGTTTATAGGAATAGGAAACAAGCATAGAGTAGACATCAACATTTTAATACAACAAAGTTAGCATTGTAATATGACTATAAGTATATTAGTGGAGAATTCGAACAACCAAGGTTGCGCGGGCGGGTACGAATACCTTTTGATTTTGTAGGACCGAATCCTCCCGTGTTAACTCATCATTAATCGTTCATTTTAATTAAGTGTACCTGACACCCGCCTTGAGACGCCCAACACACCCATATGTGTCACAATTTTATTGGATTTCGGCAAGCTAACATTTATTGTGTACCCCTACTTAGTTTGTCCTTAAACCATATCATATTGGGAGAGGTATGCTCATATACCATTTGTAACACCCCAAACTACATTCAAAATTATCGACTGTTCCCACAAACTAACACTGTTCTTTTTAGCATGTTTTATCATCACTCTTTTTTTTTTTTTTAAATTTCCCGAAAGTTCACCCCATTCAAATAGTGTTCCAAGTCAAACACATTTAACTATGGATTTGTTAAGTTATCGGCTACCAAAAAGAAGATGCACCTGAATGGTATATGTAGTATCAGTTAATTATTGTAAGTCATCCCCCAGCTATACAATCTCATACATCCACAACTTCAAGATCTCTCTCATTCGGATGTGAATTTGGTTTATTCACGTGTCATTTGCTGAGAAGTGTGTCAGGAGACGCTCATTGAACATGCCTCGTACACTAACAATCACTCCTCCCTGTTCATCCTCATGTGTTACATCCTAAAACATGACACCCTATTTCCCAAAATGTTATAAAATGTAAATATAGAAAAAACACAAGCAAAGTTAGTTCATAAATAAAATATAATCAAGCATAGAAAGATTATAATTTAAAATGTGTGGAAATAATATTTGTCAAAAAAGTTCAACCCCAAAATTTGTTATATTAATCAGAGTTGATTCTATACAATTCCAATTTATTTGTTGCCTAACATCTCGACAAATCAACATAATTAAATGACTATATAATGTGTTGGCAGCATACCAATCACTCTGCCTTCTCCATGTTGATAATTTTTTCATTTGTCTCTGTCTCATTATGTGCCCACACAAGTAGTGTGCAAGCTGCCACAAAAGAAACAAAATGAAGGTGAGTCATCATTCTCAAAGATATAATCACGTGGATAAAGTAAATTAAATGCACGTCAACATTCATAGCATATAACATTAGCAATATTAACAAAGACAATATAATGCACCAAGAATCCTAATAAGCCATTAATCCACACTAGATTCTTCTAAATCCAGACTAATACGGTAGAGAAGTCAACTATACTACCCCATGAATAAGAGTGTCTAATCAAGGTGATTTGGTACTCAACAGAATGTCCCAATAGTGCCCCGCATTTATGTAAGATCTTCCTATTGATGATGTCATCAAGGTCTTCTCGACCATCAAGCTCCAATTATATCATAATCAATCACACAAATATGGCCTACTATATGAATGAAACATATAACATGTAGGATATAACATTTATCATCAATAATCAGATACTAGCATCATTAGTCAGTATTTGCGAGTAAGTGTGCTATGATCGATTAACATTTATCATCAATAAATCAAGCAACATCAACAACACTTATTAACAATTAATCTTATTAGTTAATCCTAATTTATTAACTTATAACTTAATACCTAAATTCTTGTTGCTAATGTATTACTAACTTAATTTATCATTCTAACTTAACCTATTCGATAACCCTAAGTCTCTAAATGATTAATCTTTTAACTTTGTTACTTTCTAATCCTAATTTTTTTTTTTTATCAAATTGATTGATCTTAAACTTATTATATATTAAATCTCAATTATTGTCCTAATCAATTAACAAGGTCTTACAAACAAGGTCTTACAAATAAATTATTTTTTAACTTATACGTTTTAAAATTTTGGTCATATACCTAATCAATTATCATGGTTCCATTAAATATTAAATAAATTATTTTACATTATCTTAAACTAATCAATTTTTCCTACATGATTAATTGATTAATCTTAACCAATATATCCCTTTTAATACATAAAATTCGATTAATCCCTAATACTAATCGATTATTATATCAGAAATCATGACCGAATATAGTTTAATCAAGACATAGACATTTAAATCATTAATCTCAACAAAATATATGAAACACATGTATCACGAATTCCAACAATATATATAATCAAACATACACATAAAACAATCAATTAGCATTAACCACATTATCATCAATTTTGTAATTTAAATAAAAGACGACTCAACATAAGATGTGGTTTAAACAGAAAACAAACAACCTATTTCGCTATATGTGCAATAGTTCTAAACAAATCAAACGGTTAGTGCAGACTTAGTGATCATGGACACTTATATTTAATAAACTTACTCAATCTACTTACTATATCAAGATTCAAAATCCATTTTATAACCGTAATTGATTATTAACGGATTACATACTTTATTTTATAGAAATGATGAATTCCTCGTTGATTAACATATAGAACACACCTAATTAATAGTATAGTTTAAATGAAAGATAATAGAAATAGAAGATTTTAATGTAAATTTAGAAATTGAAAACGATTTTGATCAATGCCAAAATTATATGGGTTGAGAATCTTCAAATTATGAGTCGCACATTAACAAATATAATTGAAATTGGTTAAGAATTGATCAAATTATGAGTGTTTAAAGATTTGCTTGATACTTGAACACCTACCAATTATAGATTCTACGAATTTATGATGTTAAGAGTCATTTATATATCTAAATTAATGGATTGGATGATAACTAAAAGATAAGATGCATATTTGACTACCCAAAAATAGGACATATTATTTTTCAAATGTAGTCATCAACTAATCGAATAGTAGAGTATACATAGGATCATCTAGCACTGAAACCCGCATATAAGTCGATTAACTCATTCAACCTAATCAATTAACACCTTACTGAGCGATTAATATCAAGGCATTAAACGATTGACCATTTTCTTAATCCATTGATACAAATTAAAATTGAATAATTATCTTTAGGCTAAATACCACCCGTGGTCCCTTAACTTAATTTCGGTTAACGATTTAGTACTTTATCTTTTTTTTCCCGATTTAGTCCTTTATGTTTTTAAATAATTTCAGCGTTACCCTTTAAGTGGGGTTCCGTTAAAAAAAAACTTAAAAAATCTCTCGTCTAGATCATTGTATATGTTCATTAAACCTCTAGGAATGATTGTCACTGATCTGAAGTGAAGTTTAAGGAGTATAAATACCCGTAGCTTCAGTTTTAACGAATCAATCCTACTACCAAACATAGAACAAACTTTGAATATTTTTCTGAAATATTTCCAAAACATAAAGGATAACTTTTTCTGAACACGGAGGAGAGATTTTTGTAACTTTTTCTTAACGAAATCCCACTTAAAGGGTAACGCTGAAATTATTTAAAAACATAAAGGACCAAATCGGGAAAAAAAAAAGATAAAGGACTAAATCGTTAACTGAAATTAATTTAAGGGACCACGGGTGGTATTTAGCCTTATCTTTAAAATAGTTACTATACTACTTATCACTACTCTATATTGATGTCTAAGCATCCTATCATCAAACAATTAGTACAATTGACTCTTAGAGATTTAAAACTAATTATGAAAAACTTGGATGCTACCTTCAAATCTTTTAAAAAGGAATTTCGTCCTCAAAATTTGACTAACTTAAACTAAACAGTTACATATATGCTACTTTCATCTTCCTTTCCTCTTAGATTCTTGGTCTTTCTATCTGCTATATGTATTTGGAAAGCTTCAAAATTAATATTATCCTTAAGTTGAACGGTATTTGATTGTACTACATGCGTAAGGTCGTATTCATACTTTTTGAGTTGCAATATGTGAAACAAATTATGTAAATTTGACATAATTAGAAGCAAAGAAATCTGATATGCCAATGGTCTGATAAATTTAGGAGTTAGCTTCTTCGTCTTCAACACTTTATCAACTCCTTTAGTATGAGTAACTCTAAAGCACATATGATCTCCTACTTAAAAATATAATTTTATTAAATATATTATCATGATAATTCTTCTGAGTACTCTGTGCAACTTTCATATTTTCTTTAATTAATTTGATATTCTTTGTTGTTTCTTGTATAGTTTCTAGTCCAAACACAATATGATCTCCTAATTCGAACCAACAAAGTAGGGTTCTACACTTTCTCCCATTCATATCTTAATTATATGCGAACTTAATCAAAGGCATTAACTTTTTCAAGTTTCCTTTCTCTTCTTAAACACAAACCCTTATAGATCTTCTAAAGATTGAATAGTCCTCTCTGATTTTCCATCAGTTTGAGGTCTACAAGTTGAACTCAAATTTAATTGTGTTCCCAAGGCTTCTTGAAGACTTTTCCAAAATCATGAACTAAAACTTGGATCTCTATCTGAATTAATACTCTATGGTACAACATGCAATTTTACAATTTCCTTGATAATTAAGATAGTATCTGACCTATTTGTCAGGCCAATGTGTTAGTTGGGATTTAATTTACGTGACAATTGGAGTTTGATCCATTCATATATTTGTTATTTATGCATGTTTGATTTTGTGACATCTTTTGTCTATAAAGTTTTTAAATTGGTCAATTTTTAGTCTTATTTTTGCTTTAGATTTTAGTTAAATTACATTCAGGTAAATGGCTCACAAAGTAGATCTTGTAGAAAAGATTTACTACCATTAGTAGTTGAAAGTGACATTACAAACACTTTTTTAGACCTTCATTTACTTTTTTAGACCTTCACTAAATTAGATGTTTGTAAACACATTTTTTCATAGATATAGAAGGTTTTATGAGATACTTCAGCAACCAAAATTTATCTTTGTGATGATGCAGTTATCATGTAGTGTGGTAAGTTAGTTTGGGAGCACAAATGGTACTTGTAATTAACCTAATCATATGGATATTTTTAAAAGTTTACAATGATTTTTTTTCGAAAAGAGATCGATCCCTTATGGAGGTTTTCAAATCGTTCAGCAAAAAAATTTGATTAATAACACACACTTCAGGCATGCCATGAAACATTGGGTCAATTGTTATACTCTAATGAAATAATAATTTTCACTTTTGATACATTGGAACCTATGTAATATGTAACAGTTAGTGTGGCGTAGTGATCTACCCTGAAAATGCTATAGCGGGTAACGGTATGGCCACTACGTTGAAGTCTTGGGTAACATTACAAGCAATTTATACCATATATACAAAAAGGCTAAAAATTAGAAAAATGCAAAAATTAAAGACATATTCATAAGTCATAACTTCAAAGTTCATTGCTACTAATATTTCAAACATAATACAAAGAAAAATAGCAAATAAGTTCTAGCCTGCAACATTCAAAATAAGACATTTAATTTTCAAACATACTAATAAGCAAAGACAGATCTAACCTGTAAGGCTCAAATTTACATGTATGAATCACGTTCAAGCTCTTCATCATCATTCTCAAATGCAATTTTTATTGTATCCTCCTCCTCTATGTTAAGTGGGTTTAAAGGGAAAGTTTGGTTCTCATTCTTTGTTGGCTCTCAGTGATCGTTGTTGGCTCACAACCTTTGCCATATTAGCAACACCCCCAAAGCCAATGTATCATCCTCAAATATCAAGTTAGCTTCGGCTCCAACCGCTTGTTGATTTTCAACTATTACTCCCATCAACCACTCATTACAATAATGAATGTCCTTTAAGACAATGGGATTAATTAAGTCACGAATGTCAAAGCCTTGCATAAGTTTTTGGTTATACTTGACAAAAACCAAATCTTGCAACTTTTGGTGCTCAAGTTTGTTTCTTTTCTTGGAATAAATCTATTTTAAACTTTTGAAAAAAGAATATTAGCTTGTTTGACACACACTATATCAATCAATAAATCAACCATTTTCGAACAAATTAAACCCAAATCACATTTACTTACTTGTTGAAAAGTATTTGAGTTACGCTCATAACCTAAAGAACTACATGTCAAGCTCAATACTCTAATTGTAATCTTTTTCATGTCAGGAACATGATTAACACAATAACTCATGTAAATCTAATTAAATTTACCAAAACATTTCACCTTAAGTTACCACAAGCCATAACAATTTTATTTCTTATTGTTGCCTTCAAACCTTATATAATGTGCTAGTTCACTTATAGCTCTATCATTTCCTTTAATAGTATTACTTAGCTTATGATAACATGTAAAGAGTCCGTAATTAATTTCTTTATCCTCGTCAATACTTGCATCACCATAGTAGAATTAGGTATTAAGGTAATGGTCAGATGTATGCAGTGAATGATGAAGTTGGCATTCCCATCTTTTATCAATGATAGAAAAATTATCTTTGTATTTGTTTTCATTGTTTTTGAAAGACTTCATTATGGTTTCCTTGGAGTTATCCACAACCTCATAGATGTAACTCATATAAGGCTTTTTCTCACTATCAACACGCCTTAGTACTTGGACAAGAGGTCTCATGGCTTAAGACTATAGACCACATCATTTCAAAAAGATGACATGAGTATAATGTCTCATGCCTTTTTCCCTTTAGGCTCCATGGATACAATTAAGCCTGACCAATAATTCAAGGTGAACATCCAATGAAGTTTGTTTTTCAATTTGGGCAACCTTTGCAATTGGAAGAAATAAGTAGCAAAACAAGTAATGTCAGCCTTTACCAGTTCAGCCTCGTTGGTGTATTTTCTCATTGTAATTATGGTCATGGTATGATTGAAAATGTATCCTACAAAAGTGACACCTATTTGACACACCTTTTGCTTTTTGGGAGTTTACCAATGTAGTTTAACATCAAATTCAGACAATTTGCTACACATGGTGTCCAAAAGAGTTTTTGTCTTCTTGTTTCTAATTTCTATCTACAATATCAAATAAACCTAAGTAACCAAGTATCACTTAAATTGGCACAATTAAATTAAACTAGTAAAGAAAATGACTCTTATCATCCAAAACATAATTGCAGTGTTGTCCGTCATTACTTCCACAACATTTACTTCTCCCAAATATGTCTAAAAAGCATTCAAGAAAGAGCTCAAATACTTTATGTTCGATCTTCACATACTCAGAAGCATCAACGCTGCTGAAAAACATTGCCTTGTGCGGACAATTAACCATAAAATTGATCAATGTGCTACTCTTGCGATCTGTCCATACACCAAACATGATAGAACAACTACTTTTAGTCTGCTCTAGAATATGTGCTTACATCATCTCTTTAGTAAGCTCTAACTCCTTATTTTTGGGGGAGTTTTCTTGCAAGCCCCAACACCACTCCTCAATCTCATTTGGTGTCTCTTTGCGCTACTAATGCCTCTAGAAGATGTATATAGACAAAAATCGCAAGTAAATTTTTTCTTATATTTGATGTCTTTAAAGTTGTTCCGTTCCCAAGCTGGGTCAAGGTTATTCCCATTGTGTTTAACTAGACCACAAAAAGATCGAGTTGTTCAGATGTAAAAAGTTGCATATAACTGAAAAAGATTGATCACAACAAAAAAAAAGCTGAAGAAGAAATGAACTAAAGGGTTGCACTATTTCAAAAGAAAATAGAGAATGAATACATCGTATTTTGGAGAAGAAAGATGTCGTTGAAGAGAAGAAGTCTTTTGAAAATAAACAATTTAATTGCAAAAAGAAAAGAAAAAAGCAATTAAAAAACCCTATACGGTTTAAAAAGCAAGGGTAGTTTAGACATTTCGTGTCGCAAATTACTGTTGCGCATATGAAATGAAGAATTGTGATTCATGTTCTCCGTGATTTCGCTACTATCAAGGCCATGATCCCCACACTTTGCAATTGTAGTCGAGATAACAGCTACGGACTACAGAGCGGAATAACAAGAAATTATTGTGCGAGGTACACATATTTATCGTTTGAAAAATAGATTGGATTTAATAGATTAGGTTTCTTATTGAGAGTGGAATGCTAAAATTATATGATAATAAAATTATAATAAATTGTTTTGTAACTCAAAAAGTAAAAAAATTAATAAACAAAATTGAAAATTTTTATAATACGGAATCTTTTTATAATTTTTGTCTTAGGCCCCGATATTCTTATATATGGCCTGATTATGACCATGGTCCAATAAATGAATTATCTATCATTTTCAGAAAGAAAAAAAAATACATTTTCTCTAAAACTCTAACTAACTATTCACACCATTATCTATCTTGCACCAAATTCCATTCTAATTTGTTGAAATTCCAGCTCTAGAGAACAAGATTTTATGAATCTCTCCTAAAATCCAAATTTTCGTCTCAACCTAATCCAAAAATGAGGTATTTGACTATTGTGTAATATTTCCATCCACCATAGCAGTTCATTGTGTCACCACCATATTGACTAAAAATGTGTCAAGTTATAGAATTAAATGATGATAGAGAAATATTTATATGAACACAATATTTAAACACAAATTTTTTAACATAGATATATAAATAAATAAATAAATAAATAAAATTAAAAGAAAAAAGGAATAAATTATATGATTAAATAATTTCTTTTTTGGCTCAAAAACATAAATTACTTCTCTTTTAATTTTTTTATTTATAATATATATCCATTCAAATATTTAATTTGAGATTGTATCTGTGTAAGACTTGTTAAAGGTGATATAGTAACTGACAATACATTCAAATAATGATTTTACTTCTTTAATTTGATTTTAGAAAATGCACAAATCTAGTTAGGGTAAAACATGTGAATCTCATTTTTCAAACTAAACATTCAATGGCAATGGATTTTTTATTGAAAAAAAAATCAAAATAGTTAGTTCAACATTTGAGAAAGAAAAAAAAAAGAACATATTAAAATAATTAAATCGTGGAATAAAAAAGAAAACATATAAAAAACAAAAACGAATGAACGATTTTGTTCTTTGAAGTGCTGAGAAGTTTGTATCGACCTTATGACTTTCTTTTTTATCATTGAACTTATATATTTCGAAAAACTTTTGTATTGATAATTACGAAAAATTAGTATGTACGATATCAACAGCCTATTGTAGGATTCAAAAGTTTTAATGAAATATGTTATTTTTATTATAAATCTTAAAATACATATAAAATCATTCTAACCGTTTTACAGATTACTTAAGGAATCTATAAAACTAAATTTATTAAAATTATAACATCTAAGGTGTTTATTGGTTAATCGTAACATTAAATGTTTTATTTTTAATATGTACTTTTCAAAAGAAAATGATTAGACCATTAAGTGATATGACATTTTAAAAAATTATTAAATAAAAAATAAATACTTTTAAATATGTTAAAAGATTGTTTTTGACAAAAACAAATTAATAAAAAAAAATAAAGTATAAAAATATCACATGATTGAGATAACATTTCAAGTATGTTGGTACCTCAAGACAATCATCTATCATTTACAACACCTTAAAAATTTATTCAAAACGAAAAATGAGAAAATACAAAAAATTCGAGGACTAGGTCAAAATCTAACGTAAATATCCAAGAGCATAAACGACATTTTCCTAGTTAAAAACCTTACTAGAAAAATCTAACCGGTTACAATTTTGATTAAGGAAAAAAGAGTACTCTTTTTGTCTGAAACTAAGTGTAACATTGTAATATTTACTTGTCTCATACTGTTATTTTACAATAACAATGAAGCATCAACGATACTTTTCCACCAATATACTTTTATTTATTGAATATTAATCCACTTAATTATTATAATTATAAGATTGAAATCAAACTGAGCTAAACGGTTCAATCGGTTAGATTGACAATCAGACTTATGTTCGAACCAATTTACCTAAAAATTAGATAACTATAGAACCTTGAACCGATGCCAACACCGATTCAATATTCAAACCAATTTGGATTACCTTGATCTCACCCCAACATATAACATTGGCATACACTACTTTCGTCTTAGTATATGATAGTCTTGTAAAATTAAATTTTCTCTCCCTTTATTATACCAAAAAAAATTATATTTTTTTTTATATAAGATTATTTTCAAATTATAAGATTTATTAATTATTTTTCCACAAAATACTCTTAGTTGAATAGGGAGAGTTAAAAGATCAATAATTTCTTTCTTTTATTAATTGAAAGTTAGTTTTAGAAAGAGAATATAAATTGTAGGTAAATTTAATATCAAAATTATTTTCTTATGGACATTGAAGTAGTATACTCACATAACTATTAAAAAACTCAAATAAATATTCTACTAACTACTACTCCTTCTAGTCTTTGCTATAAGAATATTTTTTAATGATTTTTTATGCTCATTTTTAATCCTCAATTTATGGGATTTACTATAAAATATTTATTTTTTTAATATTAGTGAGTGTACTAAAAATTTCACAATTTTCTATAAAGATAAAAAAAAAAAACATTAAAAAATTGCAACAATAAATAAATTCAATTAATTTTCATGTTTTTTCTTTGTATATTTGAAACTAAAGAGAGTATATGATATTTTTGCTCGATATCGAAACAATATTGAGACACGTGATTACATTCAATCACTTTTAATTTTTCAAATTATTATTTGTATTGACGAGTTAATATTATTTGCGGTTGTTTATGTCGATGATTAATAGTTCAATATAGAATATTGTGTGGTTTAACATATAATAATATCTAGTTTTGAGTGTTTAATGACATTGATTTTGAATGTTTGTATCGAGTCTCCTTTCATGTTCTTGGTTTTGATCTTCTCCATGAAAAACTAGATAATAACCAAGAGTTTGTCATCTTATTTTGATATAATACATCTATTAGCATTCTCTTTTGTATCTAGAAGTATTAATAGTTTGGGCCTTTTAGCCCTCACTATATAACTATATTGAATTTTCTAAGGTCACAACCCTAAAAAAATATGGAACATTTGAATTTTGCTAGAGTCATAAACTTAGGTGATGCTACATTAAAACTTTACTAGGGCTGAAGCTCTCGGACAAAATAAGGATGAGATTTATCATTTTTGTTATTTGATCACACTTCAAATTATGATCTCAATGTTACGGACAATTCTACTCAATCTTTATAATTTTTGTATTTTTTCTACTAATTTTAATTATTTTTATATTAATATTAATTAATATAAAAAAAGAATATATATAGAAGGTCGCATCTGGACCTCAAGAATGCAATTAACTACTAGTCCTCAAATATCACATATTGGAGATGCGGCTTAACAAATATCTAAAAAAAATAGAATATTTTTTTATTTAAATTAGAGTATTTTAAATCTTTTTTATAAAAAAAGATATTAAAGAAAAAAAATCCATTTAATGATATCTTTCAACTAATTTGAATTTAGGTTTTCAATAACATTTTAAATTTTTACATTTAAATAATATAATTAACTTTTAAATTATATTAAAAGATAAATAAAATTATACAGTATTTTGTTATATTTAAAATGGAATAAAGTAGAGCAGGGGAATAATTTTTCTAGGGTGTAATTGTTAAAAAAGAAGATAGTATCATAGTTATATAAAGAACAATGACATTAGAATACAAAATTTAAAATTAAATATGATATAAATATAATATTATATAAAATATATTGGTTCATATTTTTCATAATAGGTAAAAGTATTGTATTTATGTGAAATTTTATATTTGAATAAGATTAGTATTTCACAAAATTTAATTTATATATAGATAGGTTCACGGCTATCGCCCCCTACCTCTGTGATGTGGGTCTCATCTATTATCATGGACGGTCTCAATTCAACTCAACATGTTCTGTTACTGTTGATGACCATATACCAACGTACACAGCACAGATAGTTAAAGCAACCTAGCTAGCACATGGGTTATGACACTTTGATAATCACTTCAACAATACTATTCGTTTAGTTGAAATCTCATTTTTTTTTTTAATATATTTTTCTTACACCTCGTTATAAATTGGGTTTGGATAGTCAGTGCCTTAAGCATTCGTTAATTTTTCAGAAATAAAAACAAAATTCATTAAAAACTCAAAATATAAATTCATAAAAAGTTAAATGACAATTGTATATAATGTTAATATTATATTTGGATCATTAATATGTATTTTTAAACTCTTTTTAACATTTGTTTTATTAATTATCGGGTAAATAATTATTTTAATTTCTAAATGTGTTATGAACTTTCATAATAGTTATTTAATATATTATTTACAAAAATATAATTAAATATATTTTTGTTAATTATATTGGATATCACATATGTTTTTGGTGTCTATTTAATCTTTGAATATGATTTTTATTAATCAATTTAATTTACAAAATTATCAACAAAAGATATATTGAAATATATATTTGCAATTTTGATTCATTTAAGAACAATAATTACATCATCTCACAAATTCAATGTCCAAAATGATTATTTAATATAAATTGTATGTTGGTTGAATTGTACTCCCGTGAATTTAAAATTCATCTTCAAATGTTTTTAAAATTTTGTAAGTGTCTTCTACTTAGCTGGATTTTGATTATCTATAAAGCAAGTCATTTATGGTGATCTATGTATTGAGGAGTTTATTAATCACAAATCTTCGAAGATACGATCTGTATGGAAAACGATAAATTTGATTTGAGATTTAACGTTGAAATCTTGTATAAACCCGCGATTCTCGGCATTAGTGTTTTTTAATCACTTTAATGAACCATGACTTAATATCACTAATAATTTAATTATGTGTAGAAAAAAACAACAAGTAAACAAATGGGAGTCCAATCATTTGATCCAGTTAATTATAAAAAGATAGACATTTTATAATACTCTTTTGTCTAAAAATAATTGTTCTATTTATAAAAGAATTTATTTTAAAAATAGTATTTTATTTTTTTTATATATTTTTTTAATATGTGTAAAATATCTCATAATTCAATTATTTGAAGAATATATAATAGATTTCAGATCCGATAGTATTATTAGAAAGACAAATGGTATTATTTTATAATCGTTGTATCTTAAAATTAAAAAGAAAAAACAAGCAGTCATATGGACAAATAAAAAAGAAAGAAAATCTTATTGTATCGCTGGTTTGTTTAATTTCCCTTCACCATCATCCATAATCTTCTCTGATTTTTTTAAAACATTTCTGATGCTTTGCTAACTAACCTATTTATTTATTCGGTTAGTTTTAAAATGCTAGTTATACACAAATTAAATTAAATAAAAATACATCATGATGTCAAATTAATTGGTAGTGATTGTCCATATCAGGCTTGCCGGTTCATAGTGGAGGCTTTTTTATTTTGTTGAAAATTAGTAAGTCAATTTATACAATACATTTTGTCATTTTGTTATATTAAAACATTTTTACAAATATTTAAGTAGTGAGATAATTATCGCAGACATGTATAAATCAAACATATACATTTTGTCATTTTGTTATATAGTTTTTAAAACATTTTTACAAATATTTAAGTAGTAAGATAATTATCGCAGACATGTATAAATCAAACATTTTTTTTGAAAGAATAAAAAACTTTTTTATATTAATAATACATATAAATTAAATTTTATTTAAAATATCATTATAAACTCTTTTCAAAATATAAAATTGTGTTTTTAGTCTTCAGTAAAAGAAGTGATGCGGACTAAATATTTATTAAATATATAGAGTAAAAATAAATAAATATTTTATCATAATACTTAACTTTTTATGATGTTGTTGTTACAAATTTGGCCACCATATAGCTAAACAAAAGCTGATAGGTATGGGCTTTGAGTGACCCAACCCATTTAATGCATTTCCTCTCTTGGCAGTTTCTACTCACAGCATAATAGAAAGGTCATATTAAATAATCAACAGAAAAAGTAATTTTTTTTATAGAAAATTATTAATTTTCATTTTTCAGGGGCTTCTGTAAAAATGAAAGTGAATGCATGGTTAGTTGGTTATACAAAAAGGAAAAATCAGTGTTTCATAAAAAGGCAATAATAGCCATGCTAGTCTTTTATTGGTAAAAAATATAGCATCTACATGTGCATGCAGTTAAGTTATTATTATTTTTAACCTATGCTTATAACGTGAATCAAGGTATGTGCCATTTGCATATTGAAAGTGATTTATGAGTCATTTTAACGGCGCCAAGGTAGCAGCTGCACATGCACCTTGTTTGGTTTTTTGTTGGCTTGTTGGAAATCAAATTGGATTCTACCATTATGTTTTCTTTGAAAATTTTGCTTTGTGGGACAGGTACCCCCAACGCTCAGAAGAAAGAAACACAGCAAAAAGACGAGAGAATTCAAAAAACAAATCAGATATGGTGTCAGTTTGAAAAGCTTATACATCATGGCTAATTCTCTCTCCGGTTGTCTATTTCATGAAGTTGAACCCTTACATAAATGCAAATACAAACTCATTTTAAAAAAGAAACAATTAAAAAATTAATTTTCAAATTACTACAAACATTTTTCATATTTAAATTATATGTTTGGTGTCCAAGATAAAATAAAAAAACGATATAATATAAAATTAGTTAACGATATGATAAAATTGCAGTATGATGAATAATATAATATTTAGTGTTTGATGTGTGTATAATAAATATTATTTTATCTTGTTATTACTTTGGTACACACTTCGCTATAAAAGGATATAATATATATAAAAAATTACTATTTCAAAACAATTATATATAATGATTTTCAAAATTAATTTATAATACTTTTAAAATTTATAAATGAACAAAATAATAATAAAAAATTTATAATGAAAATAATGTTAAATGAACAATTTAAATTTTTTAAATAATCAAATAATTATACTTTATTTGTTAGATAAACTAAAAAAATAAATGATATATATAATATCTAAATGACAAAACTATCCTTGTAAAAAATTTAGATTAAAAATTTAAAACTACCCTTGTAAAACCAAATGATTCTATTTTTATAATTTTGAATAATAATTTATTAGATTATATAAAATGTCAAAACTACTCTTGTAATAAAATCGTACATATTTTTTAAATTTCTTTTAATTTTTTTATTTTTAAGTTTAATATTAAATTATTTTTTATATTTATATTTATTAGATTTAGTTTTTTATTTATTTATATTTTATAAGAATAACTAAGTAAATTATTATTCTTATTGTATTTTATCGGTTTCTAACTCAACTCAAATGTTCAAGATAAATTTTTTAACTAGAGACATCATATAATAATATTCAAGATTAATTTAACATATATGGTTGACTCGTCATTCGTCAAAGACTAAAAGGGTGTTTAGTGTCGACTCGCATCATGAAGATGTGACCATCTATAAGCGACAAATCTTTTTGTTCTTTAACTTTGGTGATGGTCGTATCCCTAATATCCGACCTCCTACTATCTTTTTTATATTATTTTGCTGAAAAATGAAAATTGAATAAATAATATTATTAAATTGACTAAAATTAGTAGCAAAATACATAAAAATTATAGAGATTGAGAAAATGTGTCAACACCATTCAGATAATATTTTTAATTATCAAATATAGTTCTTATTTACTTGATACTTTATCCCTACGTCTATTTCGTGTCTTATACAAGTACTATTTGGATGACTGTTCTTAAAAATTTAAGATAATTATAGATAAAAAATGAAATGTAAATAAACATAGTACAACGAAAAAACACATTAATTTAGTTGAAGATGAAAGAATGTAAGATAACTATAGAAAGAAAAAAAAAAGATGTTATCAAATATAGAATAACAAAAAATAACAATAGTGAAATTTTGTAAGAAAATGTCACATCTCCAATATACAACTTTCTCATCTAGCCACATCTCAATTATGCAACCTCCTAATGAAATTAAAAAAAAAAGGTCATCTAAAGAAGGTCGCAACTTAGGGATGCGATTTTCTACAAAGTATGAGTAAATTAGTATATAATTTAAAATATGGAAAACTTGGAATTTTTAAAATAATGGCATTTAAAAAAAAAAAAAAACCTCATCTCACTATTTATCTTTTATTAACTATCATAGCATTGTAATAGAAAAATTGAGAAATTCTTTAGTGTAATAATACACTTTATACTTGAATAAGTTTTTGCTAATTTTACTTTATTTTATTCTTAAAGATAGAGGTTCAAATGCATTCTTGAAGGTGTTCAAGAAGTTTGATTTTTGGAGCGTTTAGGAATGAAGGGTTATTGTACAAGCTTTGTAATAATCGTCTACATATCTTGTAAACTTTTAAGTATTATAATGGAATAAGACCTTGTTCTTTTAAATGGAGATTGAATGTACTCTACAAGCAAAGACAAGGTAGAGGTTTAGTGTGATTTTTCTTCTATTTTATCTCTTTACATTTTGTGTTTTACTTGCTCGTTGTTATTTTCGTTTCTTAGTGATTGAGTTTGGAGGGAAATTCTGTTTTGATTGATATAAAAACTAGTTCTATTGTATATTTTGTTTTAAGATTTCTTCATGATTTGAGTTGTTATTGAGAACACTCAAAACACATCAATGATTGGGAATTATATCTCAAAGTGAATTTTCTTTTGAATCTGTTTCTATATCATTTGTTCATTCCATTAAGCACTACAAGGTTTTCTTCAATTTGATTGAGTCATTTTTAACTTTGCTTGATTCAATGAGAGGTTATTCTTGTATAAAATTGTCATTTTGATTGGTATGATTAATTGCAATATCAATCGAATTTATAAGCAATTATTCAATAAAAATTAGCTTCATTCTATCACGTTTTTCAAAAAAAATTTGTTGTGTGATAAAAAAACTTTGAAAGTGTGGACTCTATTCAACTCCTTCTTATAGAATCCTAAGTTCAAATCAACTAACATTGTTGAGATTAATGTAATCAACACACATACGACATTTATTATTTAATTTTTTGAACGATATAACATTTAAGAGCCATATTGTGTACTTGACCATAAAAATTAAATTATCTTTTACAAGATGAATATTGACTTTCTCTACGACCTCCACTTTCTTAGAATCGACAATTTTGTCTCATACTAATAGATAATTGTTTCTTTAATGGAGCTTGAATATCAACTCTTATTTTGAGAGTTTGTTAGGATCTTCCCTTTTGAGAACATGCATTAAGAGACCACATATGATCAACCTCCTTAGCTTAGGTTTAACCCTTTTGTTTCCTTATTCTTTTTCTTCCTCGAAGAAGGCATCAAAGTCAGCAAGGCTAACATCCACTGCTCCTAAGGGCTCATTCTTCTTAGAATAGTATGCCTTTCTAAACATTTTGACTTTGGCTAGCTCTTTCATATTCTTTTAGTGAAGCCTAGAAACATATTTTGGTTGATTCATAATTCGCCTTGTTGTGGCAATTTTATGGTTGAACACCTCAACTTGAGATGGATCTTCGATGACACAAAACATAACTTGATGAATATGGTTTGTTGTTGATGCAATTGCAAATTGATGTATAACTTACCACCAAAATTCGACATTTCACTATGTTCTAAGTGTCTTTATCTCTAAATTTCATCAGTACTTTGATGTATCCCCATATTTGGCTGGTGATTCCTTTGAACCCATTGAGATCACACCCAACATAAGGCATGGTGCTTTCCTCAATTAAGTTTAGTATCTTGAAGAGGTTCAAGTATGTAACAGTCCAACCTTTACCGTTATCAACACTATTAATCACGACTTTCTCGCCCCCTTCCACCTTGTGGAAATAACGAGTTTTTGTCTTCTGTATAAATCAAATCCCGTACCTAGGGGATAAGTATTACCGTCCATTCATTCCTACTACCAATTGAGTTTTTTTTGTAACAACCCAACCCTTACTGTTACCAGCACTGTTAATCACGACCTTCTTGCCCCCTTTCCACCTCGTAGAAATAACGAGTTTTAGTCTTCTATGGGAATCAAACTCGGTACCTAGGGGATAAGTACTATCTTCAATTCATTCCTAGTACCAATGGAGTTTTTTTGTAACAAACCAACCCTTACCATTACCGGTATTGTTAATCACGACCTTCTCGCAACCCTTCCATCTCGTGGAAATAGTAAGTATCGTCGTCCATTCATTCCCACTACCAATTGAGCTACAACTCAATTGGTAGTGGGAATGAATGGACAATGGTACTTATCCCCTTGGTATCGGATTCTATTCTCACGGAAGGCCAAAACTCGCTATTTCCACAAGATGGAATGAGGAACGAGAAGGTCGTGATTAACATTGTCGGTAACAGTAAGGGCTGGACTGTAACTAAGTACATGATATCACATGACTTTCCTTGGTTTACAAGGACTCTTTAAGCACTGGGAAGACCCTAATCAGCAAAAATATTTTAAAATTTGGAATACCAGGGATAAGGTCTACGTCATATAGGCACAAAAGAGGCTTTTTGGAGTTTATTTTAGGGTTGGGCTTGCTTTCTCTATGATTTACCATCTCGTTAAACTTTCCTTGATGGAGATGATACTAGCGTCATCACTTGTAGGGTGTCTGCAAAACACGACTATGGATGTAGTGAAATTCTATCACAGAGTAATGTATCTAATGGTTCCTATGAGGTTGTTTTCGGTTTCATTAGTACCTAGAAAACCTTCTAGCGCCAAGATTTGTATGGCAAAATCTTTACAAGAGCTAGTGTACGTGGGGGCTTCCATTCCTTCTCGAGAAGTGGTAAGTGGGGTATAGCCGCTGATTCTTCCTACAGGTCCCTAACAAGTACGTTTCTCGTGGCGCCTTTCAAGTACATTTTTTAAGATAACATTTCTTTGTTGCCCTTAATATTAGATCTTGCTTAGAAGTCGTGAAGGGATCTATATGGTTTCAGGCCAATGCTCTCGTGGAATCTAGAGCCTTATAGGAGTCCTTATTTGAGAAGATACATCTTCATTTTGGTGTCGACATCTTTGACTAGGAACATTTTTGTGTTGAATCTTTTTATGTATTATTGGATTGGTTCGACCTTGGCCTGGTAGAAAGCCCCCAAAATAATCACATTTTTAGGTCGTTAAATGGGATGTGACTAGTGGCAAACTTCTTCCCATAAGGCGATGAAATTCAGTTTTAAGTTTTTGTACCATGTCAGCGCCTATTCTAAGTGTTATGACAAAAAGCTTACACTTGATCAGTCTACTGGCGCTATAGTAATTCCATATGGTGTCGTAGTTTTCCACATGTTCAATTAGGTATGTGCTTCCATCATAAGAACCCTTGTGAGGTGGTTTTCTAGTGACTTCGGGATTGAACATTTGTTGATTGTGTCAAGGAAATGACTGTGTCAAAAGTATCTTCATATTCCTCCATGTATTCAAATGATGGTGAAAGTCGGGGACAATTACATGGAAGAAGATGATAGCGTTTATCAGGTTCGTGACGTCGAATGGGTTTTCTCTCTCTCTCTCTCTCTATCTCTCTCTCTCTATCTCTATCTATCTCTATCTCGATGACAAAGGTGAATAAATCCATCGTTCCTTGGTGAGTGACACTTGTCATGCAAAGGCGATTGACTTCGCTTTGAGGAATTGGCTCGAAGAGTAGGTGATAGTGAGTTGTATTTCTTATATGAACAAAAGTCTTCCAATAACCGAATAACAAACTTGACGTTCTCTTCTAGGTGGGATTGAGTTTCCTGTTGTTGCAGTGAGCCCAGTTTTGTGGAGATGTATTGGATTTGTTTTTATTGATTTCCACATGAGAAGGATTGAGAATGTGCTCTTCAATCATTCTTGATTGATTTAGCAAAATTCTGATTAAATCTTCCAAGGTTGATGCCCTGACTTAACTGTTAGAGCGTGGTAGAATCTGCTGATTCTTCGATGGAACATTGTCCAATTAAGGTGTTGTCGTCATTCTATCTATCTACTAAAGGTGGATGATTGTACTGACGACTGTCTTCTTAGAGATTGTTGACTGTTTTGATTTGGCCATTTCAAATGTAAGGGTAGACAAAGCAGTTTAAAAAGTTTCCCACAAATGGCACCTATGATTTGATTTGGACTCGAGGTAACATATGAAGTTGCCCTAAATAGGTGATTGGCAACGGTTTCCTTCCCGGAGGATTGAAGGGGATGTTGTACTAGTAAACACTCTTACTCCTATGTAAGGATTTAAGTACGGTGTAGAAGGTAAAGTGAACCAGAAATCATATACCTTTTTCGTTGTTTTTTCTCTTCTATTAATATGAATTGTTAAGTCATATATTTGAAGAATTAAAAGAGATAATTTTAGCAAGATTTTCTCTGTTATTAATGTTGTATTCAAACATTACAATAATGAAAGAAAAAATTTAATGACCATTAATTGAACTGTGATTATATACCTCTATTTATAATATGAAATATAATGATTTGAAAATAAAATATCTAAATATAATTAGAAATAATATTATTTTTAAATATTTTTTATGCTAAAACAATATTTACTTTGAGACATAAATGAGATGTAGTTGGAGAAGTTGACATTTGGACTTTGGTTGTTAAATTACAGAAGAAAAGATAAAGTATTAACGGCCATCCCATCAACAACCTTTCCAATTATAACATCCAAACGGAGCACAATCTCCACCTCTCTTGTTTTGTCTCATATGATGTTTCTCTCTCTCTAATTCATCATTTCTGAGAAACATAACTAATCCTTGCCATCCATTTGTCCTCAATTCTGACGAATAAGATCACGTTATAGATTTTTCCCGTCTTTTTATGTTTCTGTTTCTGTGTTTTGGTAAAGTCTTTTTATGTTTTCCATCTACTACTTACCTTTCACTCTTGCCAAGGACACAAACCAGCTTTCACTCTTCTTGTTCCGCTGTAAAAGCTACACGTCGAATTCAAAATCAACACCCTCTTTGACCAATCTCCTCTTGCTGCTTTGGATCCTCAATTTACTCATCCAGTTCAAATTTGAAACCAACCAAGCAACAACCTTGAAGTTAATAATAATACTAGTAACATGCATATTGAGGGTGGATTACGTGTCCCAATTAAACTTTATTATGCATTTCACAAAAATTGAGTTGATACTTTTTAAATTTAATTATAGTTTGATCTCTTATTTCCATCGATTCGAGAAATTAATCATCTATTTTAAAATTTAATAATTTTAATTTTAATTTTATATTTTTTAACTAAAAAATAATTATGTGATATATGATATAGTTATGTTGAATGATTAATAACTGTGAAATTACAATGAAACTAAATACTTAAATTTGTATTTATAAAATTATTTATTTTTGTAATTTAATTAATAACGTATAAATAACTAATGAATTTAGATAGTTTTACATTTTGAGATCATTTGTCATGTCATTTAAAATATGTTACATTACAATTTTATTATAAATATTTATTGTTTTTTACACTTATTGAAAAAAGTTAATATGATAATTAATGTGTTTATTTTATGAGTTAACATTTTTAAAATAAACTTTGTATTTGAATGTGTTAAATTTGATTTTTTTATATTCAAAGACAAATTAGTAGTTAAGATGTATGTTTGAAAAAAAAAAATACACCTAGTAAATTAAAAGAGTGTATGTTCTTAAGTTTTAGCTCAACTGACAAATGTCGATATTATTAAGTTATACATCATATCCCGAGTTTAAACTTGGGATCACACAATTCTGTGTGAGTTTCTAGTACTAATCATATTATTTAATCTATATAGACAAAAAAAATTGAAGGAGAGTTTATATTTACGGATAATTTTTTTTTCTCAAATAATGCTTATAATTAAAGATAGTAGTTTTTATGTTTATATATTAGGATTTTACAATCATAAAAACGCATCTTTATTGTTATCATTTTTATTTTTTAATATTAGCTCATTCTAATTAAATGAATTATAAAAATATGTATTTTAACATTTATCAATATATATCTATCAATGGCGAGGTCATGAATTAATAACAATAATGACCAAAACTATTATTTTATATAAAATTAAAGAGTTATTTTAATTTCTTAAATGTGTGAGATGTGCTTATTATAATTTTTAAGATATCAAAATTAAATATTAACCAAACCTCTCATTTATGGATTAAATGGACTAAAAGAAGAAACATGAGAATTAAATTAATTAATAGAAGATACATTTTAAGACAAAAACAACTATTAAAATGCATAATTTAACTATATTTTTATATAATATTGTTTAGTAATTGACAAATTATAATAACAATAATAATTATTATAATACATAATTAATTATCTATAATTCAAATAAATCTATAAAATTTGAAAAGACAAAGACATCCGTGTGTTCCTCTTCTCCCTCATCCGCCTCTATATTAGAAAGAGTTAAAAGAATAAAAGTTGAATAACTATGAAATAATATATGTATAATTTAAATAAACGTACATTCAATTAGAGACAAATCCAGACGTTTACAGAATAAATTATATTAACAAGACAAAAAAAAAAAAAGATTTAATGAATTAATTATCTA
>JBBPBQ010000004.1:9413540-9544862 GCA_037974755.1 Cicer yamashitae
AATAAAAGTTGAATAACTATGAAATAATATATGTATAATTTAAATAAACGTACATTCAATTAGAGACAAATCCAGACGTTTACAGAATAAATTATATTAACAAGACAAAAAAAAAAAAAGATTTAATGAATTAATTATCTATAATTCAAATAAATCTATAAAATTTGAAAAGACAAAGACATCTGCGTGTTCCTCTTCTCTCTCATCCGCCTCTATATTAGAAAGAGTTAAAAAAATAAAAGTTGAATAATTATAAATAATATATGTATAATTTAAATATACGTACATCCAATTAGAGACAAATCTAGACGTTTATAGAATAAATTATATTAACAAGACAAAAAAAAAAAATTTAATGAATATCGGCTTAGAAATAATACATATTATATAAAATTAAACTATCATGAATTATTTGAAAGAAAAAACAAAAGGATGTATGGTAGTGTATATATACAATATTATTGGGTAGTGTGATAAGTTGTATAAAATATTATAATAATATAGTATGCATGTTGATTGGGGGATCAGACTAACACTCTTACACTAGCCCTCGGTGTGACGAATAATATTTGACACTTCTTAAAAATATAATTAGTTATGCTGTTTTCTAGTAAAATGAATTTTATTTATTAAAATATTTTTGTCAGTAGTTAGTTGAATAGTTAGATATAATAATTAAAGGTGGAAAAGTAATTAGTATTTTATTAATAATATATAAAAACAAATAACGTGAGAAATATTACAAATATCACTCTTAATTATATAGAGAAATATTTGTAGCTGTTTCTCTCAAATTGTAAGTTATCTTTTTTCTCTTTCATTAAAGAGGACGGTGATTTGGAGTTATTTTTTGGTCTAGAATAATCATTTCAAATCACTTTTTTCTTCATTTTATTTTAATAATGGCTTTTGCATAAATTTAGTTTTTCTTTCGTATTTTTCGTTAGGATTTATTTGTCTGAGTGAGATGTTTTTTTAATTTTCCATTTTGATAGAATGCTTTTTCTCATTTTGATTCAGATTGACATAGTAACTTTGATCGATTATAGACTTCAATCAATCATTTTGGTGGCGTCAATATACAAATTTGTAGGCATAACTATTCTGAACATTTGAATTGTCATATTTATAAGTATGTTGTCGTTTTATGCTATTAACTTATGCATTATAAGTTTATTCCTAGATTTATCCTTTATATTTTTAGCAAATTTAAATTTGTATTGCGTCGATGTATGCTACAATTTGAATCAACGACTATCGTTTCTTTTAGAAAAAAAAAAAACTTACATAGTAACAACCCAAATTAAAAATTATTTGAATTCACACATAAAAATATACATCATTTGATTATTTTAAAAATATACATTATCTAATTATTATTTTTTCTAACATATATAAATATTGTGACAATACAACACTCCCTCTTACTCCCACCAATAGTTATAACTAATATATGTCTGAATAAGGTGTCTATTTAAATAATATATTTTACAACAATAATATATATATATTCCAAATTTTCATACATCATTCAACCTCTTATTTTATGTCCATCTCTCTCTTTCTATCAAATTATTACATTATTATTTTTTATTTCTATCTCTTTAAAGTGTATCCATCTTTTAAGATGTACACCAAATATATAATTTTCAACCGTAAAATAGATAATTTATTTTGAATTATTCTAATAATTTGCCTATGTAAAATAATAGATCCTTTGTTTGGAATTATTCTAAACAATAATGAAGCTTTTAGAAATAGCATGGACAAGACAATTTGACATCCCCTTACCGGGTCTCAACTCACAAAAGTATATTTCAGTACTAACTCCTATCCTTTTCCAACCCCATGTGAGATGTTTTTAAAAGTGATAATAACATAATCATATCTTGTTATTGCTCTAAAAAAGAATGCACCAAAAAGATAAAAGCCTTACTTCCAATTGGATTGGACTCTTCCATTTTGACCCAATATATATGCTTTTACCATAACATTTAAATTAAAGAATAATCACAATGTAACATCTCAATTGGGTGGGACTTTTGAATATTGGAGCCTCCATAATTAAACTAGGTTTTCAGATTCACGGGTAGGAATAAAGTCACAAAGACTCTTTCACAAAGGAAACCCCACGCAATTAGCAAAAAGGTATACACACATAAAACCTTAGTTGTTCAGTGCGCGTGACTAACAAATAGTGCCAAACATTTGCACATAAACTTGTACTTCTAATTACTAAATAATCTTATTTTGTGGAGAGAATTAGTTAATTAACCACTCTCATTGAAAACAAGTAAAAGACACAGTAAAAATATGCACCTTCATGTATACATGTGGTCAAGGGAGAATTTGCTTAGGAAAGTGTGCCAATTAGAGTGGGACGAGCTGGGCCAACATAGATAATTGAGTTGAAATCCAACCTTGCTCCATAATGAATTGTAAGGTTGGTCCGTAATTTTTTTTTATAATTTAATATATTATAAAATAAATTATAGCATCAGCCAACCTAACAACCATAATACAAAAAATTAATATTGATTTTATTATTGGTTCGAACATTTGCAAGTCATCAACAACATAAACAATAAACGTACATCCTTACAATTAACTTTCACATGGTGAAAATGAGACTTTGAGGGAGGCTGCGTAAGTTCATATAAATAGTGATTATGAATGTGGAACTAAAGAATAAAAATTCTAATATCGAAAATACAATACACGTGGAAGATGAAATTGAAAGGCACTAAAATATAAGTTGAAGTATACAAATGAGACTAAGGGAATGTCGTACGCGTGCTTTCTAAAAAGAAGGCGAGCGATAAAGGGCAGTGGTGAGAGAAGGATGTCATTGTACCCGAACATTACTCACTTTCTATTTTAGAATTAGGTTTTATAAGTATTCCCAATTAGGGGTTTTGGAATCAGAATGTGGAAAAAAAACTAGATTTTGAGGGAAATTAATTTTTTTTGGAGAAACACCATGTTTTTTTTCTGCACTTGAAAGTATAACTAATTAAATTTTACACAACATTTTTCTATTCTTTATCTTATGGTTATATATTTTTGTTTAAACTTGTTAAAGGAAAACATTTCATATATAAGGTGTTGCTTTTATGTATTCTCATAGGCAGCAGTTGAAATATAGGATTTAAAATGCTATGATATTTTAATATGTAATCTAAAACGAATAGACAACGATTATTTTAATTAACCACATAAAAGTGTATCAGAGTATGAATATTTTTTGACAATACGCGAAAAACCATCGTTTATTTATCTTTTTTTTGCCACATTTTTTAAGTCGTTAACACGTTTGGTGTGACTTAAAGTAAAAAGTATTGAAGTGTATTCCAACACTTTGTTCGAATTCTAAGGATGAAGGGAATATGAGTTTTCATGTCTTTGTTGTATATTGGTGGTGTTTGTTGAATGTTGTGAGGAGATTATGTTGTTTCGGGAGTATATAGTAGCACGACCTTTAGCCTATAATCTTGTTTTCCTCTGTTTCATTTTGGCCATTTAAGCTATTGATCATTTTATTTTTATATTTTATCTCTTTGGTTTTAGATTTTGACTATGTGTTGAATGATTGGGGTATTCATATTTCATAATTGGTTTGTTATTTTTGTCTCTTTCATCTTGCACATCTTGTGCCAAAGTGGCTTGTGATTATTATATTAATTCTTTTTTGCTTATGAAAAGAACTACGGTTCATTGTTAGTCCTATTTCCTATTCAATTTCTTTAGATTCATAATTCATTGTCTATATATCATAATATAGATATAAAACAAGTTTAATTTTTTTAAGGAAAGCTAACGAGGAAACTCACATACACATTAAGTGTAAAGAAAAGAGGTATTTGAAATTTGAACCTACACTACAACATATTAAATATTTTTGTACCTATCATATGAGTGATACATGTGGAATGATATATAAGAATCTTTATTATCAAATATCTAACTCCTTTTTTTTTATCAAAACATACGGTCTACTAGTGAGAAAGATAAGAAAACACACATTTAATGGTTAACAGCTTTCAACCACAAAATTATCAAAACTCATAATATTAATGATGATATTTGATAATAAGGACGTAAGAGAGGAGTGTGGATATCATAGCGGGATTGGAAGCTAGTTGAGATTGAATGTATGAGATCAAAGCACTAACAAAGGGATAAGCTTGATCCACTTCTATTTTTGTTTTGTTTTAATTATCTAGTTGTCGGATGAATAAAATTCTAATAATTTAGAGTTCAACCGAAAAATAAATAAAATCTTATCAACAATTATTTTAATTAAAATTTAATTTTAAATTTTCCGAAAAGTCCACTTCTATTCATTGAAAACCTGAAACAATTTAATTAGCCTCTCAAGCATGAAGCATTCTTTCAAAGTACTTTTAGGAGTGTTCTCAGTTGAAAACAATTTCTACTTAGGTTCTCTAAACAATATTTCTATTTCTACTTAGGTTCTCTAAACAATTTCTACTTAAGGTTCGCTAAACAATATTTCTCTAAAAAGTTTCTAATTATTAAAATTTCAAATAATCATCAAATCAATTTCCAAACTCACATAACTCAATAAGTTCTAATTTTTGTTGTTATCTAATCATGTTTTCATTTTTTTCCATAATTGAAAATTTATTGATCCAAATCCAAACTATACATACATCGCAGTAAGAAAACTCTATCCATCTACTATAAAGGATTGCAGAATTCACAGTATCATTTACTTGCAAATACAATAACATTCATAATTAAATGCATTTGCTCATAAAAATATTCATAATTAAATGCATTAATATAAAGAATAACTTATGTAGTTTAAATTATACTAAAAGGAAACAAGTAAGGTTTGTAGTTAGTGGACGGAATCACTTTGTATTTTTTTTTTTGAGCAAGGACCGTGCAACTAGGCGTAAACATGTTTAAGCAATAATAATAATGATGGTGGGTTACGATATAGACAATACCCTATTTGCAGCTAAAAAGCAACTAATGAGTAATGATCAAGGACCCTTCCAATCTCATCACATAGAGTTCTGATCACATGCTCTCCATTTAATGTAACATTAATTAATTTAATCTGTTTAGATTATCGAATTATTTCAAGACGTGAGTCCTCTCAGCGTACAATGGAGACTAACACATTCATATCTTTTAATTATGTTTTTTTGCCACTAGATTTTGGTTTTGATTATGCTCAATTTTTTATTTTCAAATTGATATTAGTTCGGTTCAAAATTTTCTTGTTATATGTTACAAACGTTGGTAACGTCAATGCATAGATGTTGAACATCATCATTTTTACTATTGATACTATTTGGTATTGTAGAAATCAAACTCGATCGATTTGAAGACAATAGTTTTATTTTCCACACTGTTATCAATAGAATTATTGTCAATGTATCTTTAATTAACAATCACACTTCTAGCACAATCTCCAAATATATGCAGGAATTTCAAATTCTCAAGTCCTTTCAAGTTATAGTTCATCCTCATAATGCATCTATCATCAATGAAGTGATATGGAGCCCTCTAAGGAGTATTAAATTAAATGTAATACTGATGGAACATAATCTGAATGTTTTGGTCCTGCTGCATGTGGAGGTACATTTAGGGACAACTCTGTTGTTTCCTTAGGCTATTTTGCTGTGAATATAGGGATTGCAACTGCACCACATGTTGAACTTACGGAAGTTATGGTTGCTATTGAAACAACCTACAAGAATGAGTGATATTTTCTATGAATTGAATTTGATTCACAATTGACAAATATGATTTTTATGAATACTAGTCTTGTTCCTTTGTCTATTTAAAATAGATGGCTTAATTGTCTTGAGATGGTTAAAAGAATGAGTTTTATAACTATATCTCATATTTTTGGAGAAGAGAATCAATGTGTGAACAAAATTGCTAATTTGAGACTTCACATTGATACTTTACCTTCAAATATTCTAATGTTTCAATATAAACAAAATTGGACTTTATGAATATAGATTTTGCTGATATTTGTTGAATTATTTTTTCCTTCATCATGATTTTATCTATGTGGATTTTCCTGTTAGTAGTTTATATCCACGAGGATTGCTTTCTTGGATTTTGGTTTAGTACCCCCAAACATCTTGTATTTTCTTTTTTATTTTTACTTTTAATAACATTTTAGAGTGGTGCAAATGATAAATGATTAACTTGGGATGTCAACATAGTTGAGATGTTAGGTTAATCATGTGATGCTTGTACACTATTTTTTGTTTTAAAAATTAATATATACTCATTTCAGAGACCCTATTATAAAAAGAAAAAACTATTTTTATGGTTATTAAAAAATTCTATTAAATGCAATTAATTTTTTATATTACAAATAAAATATAAAATATAAGTTAAATTTGTTAAATTATTCATTTTTAATATCAAACATTCAATTATACACATTTAATGAATTTGAATTGAATGAAAAATATACTAAAAATAATAGCTTTAAATGCTTCAATAATAGTGAATTTTTGTTAATAATAAAAACCAAGACTATCTTAGAATTTTTTCTTATAATATTGACAGGAGGGATCATGGTATATTAATAGAATGAGAGTTAGTCGTGAGTGTGAGTTTTCAAAATTTTGTGCATCGTTGTTGTTTATAATTGCATGGGGATCATGGATCATACAAATTTCAAGGTCATGCTTTAACGCTATGAAAAATTGATACTCCTATATATATATTGAATCATAAATAAAATTGTATTATTTTTTTTAATAAAATATAAGTAAAAATTAATTTCATATTTAATGATAATACTTCTGCATAGATTAAATATGATCAATTACAATTTTTAATATGCTTAATTTGATCTATTTTTGTTTTTTATAAACAAAATATTAGTAGGTAGTATACAAGATGGGGAAGGAAGAAATGTTATTGCTAGCTAGGTATCGATAAAATACATCAAATTCATACATGAGAGAGTAACTTCTTCAATGTTTATATATTGTTGAAAGGGAGTATAGATTAAATAGATCAAATTCTTACACTTTTAACTATGAAAACCTTAACAAATTAAATGGTAAGAATTGTTGGAATTGACGGTAACATTTTGGATCAAGTTCCATATATGGTAAATGAAGAGGAAGACTATTGCTATATACTATTCTATCTATTTCACAATTAATGTAATTTTAATAAAAAAAATATTTTAAAATAAGTGTCATTTTTAATTTTCAATATAATTTTTATTTTTTCCTAATTGTATTCACATTTCAATTATTACTATGTATAGTACTTTAAAGTAATAGTTTATTATGTACCCTTCAATTATTTTAAAGTGTGATATATTTGAGATAAATTTATGTATTATAAAAGTTTTTGCGCCATGTCTATGTATTGTAAAAGTTTTTATAAAATACTATTTATGGTTGTCATTAGATTGAACACTGAAATTACTCTATGTAACTCATTCGATGTCTTTAGCCAAATCACTAAGCTACTTGTTTGAGACAATAATTTGATCTATTTAAATTAAATTGATATAGAATGAATTATATAAAATTTATATTTCAAACCAAATGGCTCATGTAGGAATATATGGCATTATAAGATAACCAAATAAGATAAATAAGTTACTACCATTAAAAAAAACGATATAATTCAATTTAGGAACACCCTCATCCTTTGCTTTGTACTTTGTCTTAGTCACACATCCTATTTATTTTTTGTTAAAAAAAATTCCTTAATTGACACCATATAATTAAATTTATGATTCGATATGTAATGTGCGTGATGACATAGAAGACACGAAAGTTCAATACATATGGTCTAGCTATACATAAAATTCGTCGCATTTTAGTGTTATATTCTTTTTTTTATGCCTTTTGCTTATATTTTGTCTCTTATATATGAGACAAGTAATAGATATTTGGATGTTAATTATTTGGTTTGAAGTTTGATTATTGATATGTATATATAGAAAAACATTTATTAAAAGAAATTAACATTTTAAATAAATCTTAATTATCTAGAAAAAATTAGTGTTGATAATTACACATATAATTACTATGATTTAACAAAAAAATACACATGTATATATCCTTTTCTTAGTATTGAATAGCAACAAAAGAGACCAAAAAAAAAAAAAAACCACAAATGGAATTAAATAAAATTTTGGGTTAGGACCTCTAGTACTCTTAAAAATAAAATTTTGCTTAAAAAGAAAACCACTAAGAGAATAAAATTCATGCCTTAGTGGAGAGTGTCTCTGTCTCAGAATTATCCTTCAATTTTTTCATTATAAAAAAGAATTATCCTTCAATTTATTTATCATCTCTTGTGTGGTTTAAATTTCAGGCTATGTGACAAATTGATGGAAAATGAAAATGTGGGTAGGGCTGGAAGGAATGGAAACCCTTCTGAGGAACAGTATTAAGATCAATGTGTGGTCTTGATTAGGACATAACATAAACAATAGGCAATTCAAGAACCCTATTCATCCATCACGTTTGTTTATAGAATGTGCAATTGTCTAGAGCTAAGTGGACACAGCACATGCCCAAGCTAGAACAATTGGTCCCTTCAAGTTGTTATTGAAAACTCCATAACTCTAGTAGGACATTAGTTTTATTAAGACAAGTAAACTTTCAATTTGATAGTTAAATTGTCACTCCTTATCTCTTATTTTATTCTTAAAATAAAACAATGGGATGATATTTGGATTAGATGGAGTTAACATTCCTTCATTTAGAGTGTTTTTGACGGTCTGATTTAGATATTTTAAATTTAAAATAAATTTATTATTTTAAAAATATAAATTTTAAATTTGAATCATTCGATCTTGATCGGTCAGCCACGAAAACCACAATTACAAGATTACATGCAATTCTGATTCAAATTTTTTTTCAACGAGAAAGTAATAGTTTAAAGCGAACTTAATAAATTAAAAATAATTTAGAGAATTCATTAGATTTTTTTAGTTTATAAAATGAACGAAAAAAAGTGAAATCTTATTAATTAAATTAAAGACTTATCCTAATAATAACCTCACGAGTAGAATAATTATAAACATAGTATATTAAATTAAAACAAAAACATGCGGAACAAACACTTACTTAGTGAAAAGATACAAATGAAAAACATAAGTATATAAAAAAATAAGTACCAATCCTAAAAAAGTGTGATAAATATTTGTGCGCTTCAGTTTTATTTTTATTTTAAAAATGTTGAGACACAATCTCTCTTTAAACGTTTTGAAGATAACATATAATTTGATTAAATTAACCAAAGTGTATTCATTTTTAGAAAATATCAAGAAGCTATCATCATGTTATCACTACGTAATGAGACAAATTAGCCATTAAATGATCAATCATCCTTTCGCTGACGTTGATAATTTTTACAAATGAAGTGTCTCAAAAAATAAGGATGAATAGTCCAAAAATAAGGATGAACATTAGTCAATAATATAGAAGCAAAAAGTATAATGGTACAAAAGTTAAAAAAATGTGATGTACATGACATAAAAGACACATTGTTTAGCGTGGTTGGAAAAAGGGAAAACAAAAGTTGCAATTACGTCAAATCACAAGAGTATAGAAAACTTCATCTAAATTAGAGGACAAAGCACAATAGTCATTCTCTTAGCATTCACAACACGAGGATAAAAGTTGACAAACAGTTTTGCAAATAAAGGTAAGACTAACGAAGTCATCAAAACCTCCAATAATAATATCTTGTTGCCCTATATATTTGAAGCTTTAAGACATCTATAAATATATCAAAATTCATCTCCAAATGTAAGAGAATCATTTTGCAAGCAAATATCTAAGTTATTTAATCTCCAAATGTATTCTCTTCTACATTTTCTCTTAATCTCGATCAGAATGAAGGATACTAGTGAAAAATAATGAATTAAAAGTAATGTGAGGTAAATAAAACACATATTGAAAAAAAGTGAAAATTTAGGACGAGACATTTGATCACTAGTAAAAAATCTCATAAGACCGTGAGTTATAAGTTTTGTTTGTGAATCTTATGAAACTCAATACTAATAATATCATTTTTTATTTCACACACTTATCACGTACCAAACTTTTATAGATTAGTAAATTTGGTTTTACTTTCATCCTATAACAAGAAATAATTTTTATAACTAATACTCCTAACTCTAAGTCGATAACTTGAGAGCATATAAATTTTTAAATGAAAGTATCACTAATCAACTCACCTTCGGGTGATATTCTTTTCTACTTCACAAACAACTTCTGTGAAATCCTGATTTTCATAAGGATCAATCATATTTCCATTATCACTGCAAAGATTACTCAAGATACGCATATTATGAACAACATTCTAAGTTACAAATTTGCCTAACAACAATAATTGTACTTTGCTCCAAAGATATTTTTGCAACAAGTTCAGCCTCCATCAATGAATTACTCCAATCACCAATAATACGCATAGAAGGAATTGTGTTTACATGTTGCTCCTCTCTCTGAATTTTATATGCTTAGTTGACTAAATATTTGATAGAAGCGACAATTTCTTTGACATTCGAATAGATCCTAATATATAGTTAATATCAATGGATTGCACCGATCTATTTTTCGTTGGACTTTCCTCCTAGTATAATTGAATGAGTTTAGGCACATCATTTCTAGATTGATCCTATGTTGAACTTGATATAACATCATCCACCACTACTTTATACACAATCTATTCCTTAGAGAAAACATCGTCTATCGGTGATTTCATATTTAAATTATCATTATGAAGTAAAAGCTGATGAAGCATATTAAAACAATCTTTCTCCATAATTGCAAAAGATTCATCCGAATTATGTACAGTGTTCTTTTAAGTGCAAAATTGAGAGGAAGAAATAGTACTATAATAAAACAATATAACATAATGACAGTTATTATAAATTATTTTATTTTTAATAATAACTAATTTGAAATTAAAAAAAAAATATTTAAAAAATTTAGAAAGAGTACTAACTACATTTATCTTCTTTCATACAATTCTACTATATTTCATCTCATATTATTGATCCAAACATACTCAAAAGTACACCGGTAGGTTCATATGTGAACTTCGGGGGATAGTATCTATCTCCACAAAGAGATCCCAATTTTTAATCAAAAAAAAAAAACTCAATTTGGGCTTACGCCATCTATATTCAAGCTAGCATACAATGGGCCAAAATATTTTGGGAATTCTACTCACCACCTCCACTTAGAAAAATTGACCCTGTACCCCCCTTTTATCCCTATACCCTATAATTTTTTAAAAATGTCAAAAATACCCTCAATTTTTTTTTTTTACAAAATCCACTTTCACTTCTGGAAAACTATTTTCAAGAATTCTGGTACATAGAGTTTTACCGGAAAGGGTGTTTCCGGAAAACTAAAAAAAAAGATTTCCGGTACAAAAGAGAAAAAGGTGTGTACTGGAAAACTTTCTCCAACTTTTCCGGTACATAACGTGTTTCCGGAAAACTTTGTCGACAAGTTTTCCGGTACACCCTTATTTTTTTAAAAAAAAATTTTAAAAAATTATTGAAAATTTTGGGATGGTCGTGGGCCCTATGTCGTAATGAAGCTTCGCCCGGGGCTATAACTTTACCGTCTTTACCTCTATCTCTACCCACGAAAAAAAAATATAGTTAAAATCAAATGAATTAAATAAATACTAATATAATAATAAAAAAAATCTGAAACTACAAGAAAACTTGTGGGTGAAGTTTTCCGGTAACTTCTGGAAAAGTCACTAACATGTTTTCCGGTAGTTCATTATTTTCGGAAAACTTAAAAAAAGTTTTCCGGTAAAAATGAAAATTTTGACTTAATACATACGAGGGTATTTTAGTTTTTTCACTAGTATTTTGGGGTATAGGGATAAAAGGGGGATACTGGGTAAAATTTTCCTCCACTTATACTACCCATCCCAACAAAATACTTAAAAAGATATTTTTTATTCTCTTTTACTATATATAAAGTTGAAATTTTTTTTTATTATTTTTCACTCAGATTCGAAATTTTCAAAATCTCTGACAAAATTTCCAAGCATTTCGAAACTTCCGAACCACAAGTAAGTTACTTTTTTTGAACTTTTTGATGAATTAAAAACCTTCGAAATATAATTTCCAGTTTTTCAAAATATATTCGGCAGTTTCGAGCGGTATGAAACTTCCTGTCGCGGCCTAAAATTTCGAGTGTTTCTCGAATTTAATAGATTCGCCACCAAAATTTATTTTAAAATAGAGAAAATATTGGAAAACCCTTAAAAAAAGAAAAGTTGTCTTTGAAACCAAATTTTGAGTTCGGGAGTCGATTATGCGTAGTGAAGGTATTAACACCCTACATCTGTTAAAACACGGTTACCTATAATTAATTGTGCAAAACTAATATTAACTTAAATATATTTATTTCTCTTTATTATTAAATATGAATATCAATTGTTTTGTAACGTGATTTTGAAATAAATGTGTGCTTAAGTAAGAGAAGAAAAAAAAGGAAATTTGTATTAATGTGCTTGACAAGAGTGCGATCTTGCTCCTACGTATCTCCTAGTACGATGGAGAAATCAAAACTACGTAATTCTTTGGTAGAAAAATACAGATGTGTTGATTGTTTTTTAAAGAAAATGTGTTTTGTTGCAAAAATTTAGATTTAGTTAGAAGATGTTGTTAATTTGATTAAAGAAAAAGACATCGGGTCTGATAAATTTATTATAATGAGCATGTTTGGTTGTTTGTTTGAAATTAACTGAAAATGTTAAAGATTGCAGAGTTGTCACAACTCATGGGTTTTAAATTAGGACCGACAAGATGTCATATCTTGATCAATCCAATTTATTAAAAGATTATAAATACTTTGGAATTTAAAAATCGTCAAATTGTCACAACTTAGATGTTATAAATATCTAAGATTAATAAGATATCTCATCTCAATCAATTTTAATATTTTATTGTTAATATTTTTTTAGTTTTTTAGGAGAAATTAAAAAAAGCTAAACCTCAATTTTCTTAAAAAAAAAAGGAATAAAATAGAATTGAACTTAAAAATAAATTTTTTTCAAATAATAATAAAATAAAAACGAATACACCAACCAAAAAAAATATTAAACTATATAGTTAAATAAATAAAAAACAGTTGGGATTGGAGCCCAAACTTTATTTTTTTTTTACAACTAAGTAAAAGAAAAGAAAAATATATAAACATATATGCAAGGTAGCACAAATAAAAAAAATAAAAATTAAAAAGAATGGAAATAGGGGATTCAATAATTAGTCGGACAAAATTGAACAAAATAGAATTATTTTTAATTAGTCGGACAAAATTGAGGTACCACACTTCCGAAAAGATGATTCAATAATTTTCGAAAGTTTCGAGCAATTTCAAGCTTTTGAAATAGATGATTCAACAATTTTCAAAAGTTTCGAGCAATATGAAACTTCTGAAACACATTTTTTGAAACTTTCAAAACTTGCAACCATATTAAAAATTCTGAAATTAATTTTTTCCAAAAAAATTAATTTTCAAACTTTTGACGAAAATGAGAATTTCAAAAAATTTTCATACAAATTATTGATATGTTTATTTTATGGCAGTGACTAGGACGCAAGGCATGAACAAATAAGTTATTCTCACTATTGTCCGCAATGTAGGAATTAGAGGTGAAATAGTTCTACACGCTGCATCTTATCGACAAATGAATGAGGCTAACCGTCAACAATGTAGTAGGCGAGGTGTCAGGTCTCACGAACTTGACGATGATGTTTATGAGTCTGAGTAGATGGACTATGAGGTAGATGAGGAGCACGCAATCGAAGAGCAGGTCCAACAACGTGGATTCCCTAGAGGACCCTTGGTCACATCGTTGTTAATACAATTTGAATATCACACAGCCCATAGGATATGGAAACGATAGGTATATTTTAATTAATTAAGTTTTTTTGATTAAGAATAAGTATATTATATTTAGTACATTTTTGTAATGAAATTTAGTAGATATTTTATTGTTATGTTATTTATGTTTTTTAATTACTTGCAGTATCGTGGTCTGTTGAAGTTGATCACGCACGGTTCGAAAATGAAGAAGTTTGTTGAAGTAGCTGTATCTGATATTGTAAAACATTTAATTCAAAATTTTGGATTTGTGCTCTTGTCTTTAGCTTATTTGACGATGGCCGACGCTGAACTCATATTTGCCTTGGTAGTAAGGTGACATAGAGAGATCAAATCATTTCAAATGTCATTCGGGGATATAATCATCACACTAGATGATGTCATGACTCTTCAACACATTCCTCCCTGTGGTAAGTTCTCAAGTAAACCAATAAATATGAATACTAATAATATTGTGATTTATGCACATGAATTGCTTGGGGAAAGAGTGGAAGAAGTAGATAATTGTCTAATTACGTGAGAGCCAAATTTTTTTCACCATCAAAGTCTTTTTAAAAGTACACATAAAAATACAGTTTTTATGAAATCTAAAAATAAACTTCGGAATGAAAACATAATTTTCCCATACAAAATATACTTTCAAACTTGTGTGTAGTGTTTTAATTTTTTTTTTGATAAAAATTTAGGGTGAAAGAATAGTGTCTTTTTTATTTATTTTTTAAGCAGCAATTAGAGTGTAAAAGTATCACATGAAAAATTGACATCCCAACTATGTTGAAAATGAAGCAACAATATCAATTATAAGAAAGGGGGGTTTGAATTATAATTGACCCTTTTAAAAATTTCCTGTTTAAAACTAAACAATTTACTCAAGATTGATCTTGGTAATACGAAGAACAATCTTGGTTAGTGTAAGAACAACAATATTAATTTTATCAATGAACAAACTGATTGTAAAGCATGTAGTAAGTAAGGATAGAGATAGAGAGATTACTCAAGCATATATCCTGGTTCACCCAACTTGGGCTACGTCCAGTCCTCACAAATGTGAGATTTTCCACTAATTGCTCAAGGCAAGATTGTTCTTGGTTGTTACAAAACTTTCGTAGATCAATCTTGATCTTTACACAACTTCCACCTTTCTACCTTAGAAAGGATTTCCAGATTTACCTTAGCCTATTCCAGTAAGGATTTCACAAATTACCTCTTACAGCACAAAAGGATTTCTACACACTTCTCAAGCTATGATGATACACTAGCTTTGAGTTACAAAGTAATGATGATGAAGATATTTAGAATCTGAATATTACTCAACTCTTGTTTGAGAAATAGATTCTGAAACTTAAGACTAGATTGTTACTGATTTCACCACAACACAAAGAAAAAGATTTGCAAGCTAAAGAATGATATATGAGAGAGCTCGAATATGAATGTAAGATTGATGCTTTGCTTGGCACTTTTTGTTGTGTTTTTTTCTTCATCTTGATGCTGTATTTATAAGCTCCAATGGAGGTTAGGGCAGCTCACATAGCCGTTGAAATGAAGCAGGCCAAAAGCAAGAGTGAAGAAACTGAATCCAGGAGCGTTCTTGCAGTCCCAGATCGATCCTCAGATTAGTTAAGTGTGATCTAACTTTGTACTCGAACCAGTACTGTTTTGCAGAGGTTGCTTGTGTGCTTTTGAGTCAGTTGTGCAGTCTTGATTTGATAGTACAACTGTGATGTACTTTTACAGCCTGTACTTGTACTAGCGTTTGTATAACATGAAGAATGATCTTGCTTCTTATATTCCTTCATGAGGCTTGTCTTTGATTCTTCCAATTATGGGCTGATTTCGTTTTAGGCTTTTCTTTGATAAAGATATAAGATTATCAAAGCTTCTAGATTGCAATCTTCAGCTCAGGATTGATCGTTCTTGATTCTGAAGATCAATCTCCGTTTTTGCAAAAGTCTGGCAGGATTGATCATTCTTGATTCTGAAGATCAATCTTCGTTTTTGCAGAAGTCTGGCAGGATTGATCTTTGCACTGCTGTTTTTTGCTTGCTTTGATTTTAATGATATTTGATTTGAATTGCTTGGTACCTATCTTGTTTAACACACTCAAATACACAAGTTAAATACCAAAACACTTAGAATCATAATTATAATTCTTAATTAACATTTTGTTTAATTATCATCAAAACAATTAATTAGAGATTTTGTCTTAACAGACAACCCTAAACCCTATCATCTATCATTTGCAACACCTTAATCAGTTTAGTAAATAAAAAATTTAAAAAATAAAAAGTTTGAGAAAAGACAAAGAGTGCAATGCAATTGAGAAACATCATTAGCAACCTAAGGGGAAATTAAAGAAAGCAGAAAAAGGGGAGACAATATTGATTGCGGTAAAAACCATTCCAAATACAGAGCGACGATAAATCCCACCAAGTAAAACGAGTGTAAAATCCAATATTAGCAAGCTTATCAGCGCACTTGTTGCTTTCTCTATAAATATAGGAAATATGGAACTTCATTTGTCTTGTAAGAGAAATGCAATTCAATCATCTAACCTTCAACTTCCATGCCACAAGATCTGAATTAGTAAAAGATTAAATGACCAATAAAAGATCACGCTCTATCCAAAGACAAAACCAACATTTAGAATAGAAAATTTCAATAGTATACATAGGAAAAAATGGTGTCTATATTATATATTTGTAAAGAATGGATAAAGTTTATCTCAAATTTAGTGCAGGTCAAGTAGATTAATCTGACTAGTATTTATTATAAGAAAATCACAAAAAATATAAAACCGCACATACCTATAATTTTTTCAAAAGTAATAATTCAGTCATTTTCATTTAAAATCAACTAGAAAATACAATGTGGAAACTGATGACAAATTTGAAGATTAACTGTAAATGTCGTCGTTTTTGCTAACGAATGAATTACACCATTTTCTAACTATCTAATAAAAATTAACACTATATTTGATAAATGAACTAAAAAAGAGGTTATAAGATTTCACAATAGCACCAAATTCATAGATCAGATCAAGATGCTCATTAAACAATTAACAATTATATGATTATTTAAATTAAAAAAAGACATTTTGGAGATCCAAATATCCAACCCACCGAAAAGTATGGAGAAGACTTGTAGCTTCTCTCTCAAGGATAGATAAACAATAAGGAACTCAAATCATTTTAGCTTGAACAAAATTTCAGTAGTGGATGTCAAAATTTGTTTTACCTAATTACTGAACGAAATCTACATCAATATTACATTCGTAAAAACTAATGAGAGGAGATTGCCAATTATCCAAATAATCATTTTGAACTCTAGATTCCACAACATCAACTTATTTCTCCGTCTTTATCCAACCATAAAGAAAATTTTGTCTTATTTTCACAATTTAATAAGACAACATTATATTCTCAATGTTTTTGCAGAGGTTGCTTGTGTGCTTTTGAGTCAGTTGTGCAGTCTTGATTTGATAGTACAACTGTGATGTACTTTTACAGCCTGTACTTGTACTTGCGTTTGTACAACAAGAAAAATAATCTTGCTTCTTATATTCCTTCATGAGGCTTGTCTTTGATTCTTCCAATTATGGGTTGATTTCGTTTTAGGCTTTTCTTTGATAAAGATATAAGATTGTCAAAGCTTCTAGATTGCAATCTTCAGCTCAGGATTGATCATTCTTGATTCTGAAGATCAATCTTCGTTTTTGCAGAAGTCTGGTAGGATTGATCATTCTTGATTCTGAAGATCAATCTTCGTTTTTGCAGAAGTCTGGCAGGATTGATCTTTGCACTGCTGTTTTTTGCTTGCTTTGATTTTAATGATATTTGATTTGAATTGCTTGGTACCTATCTTGTTTAACACACTCAAATACACAAGTTAAGTACCAAAACACTTAGAATCATAATTATAATTCTTAATTAACATTTTGTTTAATTATCATCAAAACAATTAATTAGAGATTTTGTCTTAACAATCTCCCCCTTTTTGATGATGACAAACAAGTTAATTTAGATTTTTAATTTTGATTCTAAATAATAATTCAGAGAGTTTTTTAATAAAAGACTCCCCCTCAATATGTGCTACAAAATTGAACCAAATAATGATTTCATTAATATCAAAAAGAAGAAGATCATTACAAAGATGGTTCAAACCAAAAAAAATACAGGCAACATGATATGAGAACTACAATTCAGCATAATATGAAGACTACAATTCAGACATTAAAATCTAAAGTTACATCTCCCGCTTTGTCATAGAAAAAAGGAATAGGAGAGTATAATGAAAACAGAGAATTAAAGTGTTAAAGATGGTGAAGACCCTTCTGATGAAGGAGACAAGGAGGGATGAGGATTCTCTGGAAATACTGGAGCAGGATTCTGCATAGGGGGATCAACTCCTAGTTTGGGAGCAAGTTGAGTGGTCATCCAATCCCTTAAGATAGCTTGTTCTTTGTCATGATGTGCTTGCCTGGCAGCAATGGATTGGAGAGCAGCAAAGATTTTTGGGATATCCCTGCAAGCCTTGGACGAATCTCTTTCCAGTTTAGTCCTCTTTGAAGGACGTGGTTGATCATCAATAGGAGTGTTATGTGATGGAGCAGCAGAGGTGCAGAAGGTAGACAATGAGGCAAAATTTGTGCTGATGTGTGGTACAAATGATGGAGCGGAAGAAGGTGGAATGGCAAGGCCAGTAGTGTCATCAGGAAAAGTCAAGAATTGACTTATTCCAAAGATGGATGATGTAGTTAATTTTTGAGGGGAAACAAAAATAGGAGACATGATGGAAGTTTATTGAATTTGAAGAGTAGGGCAGAGGCTGCCTTAGAGGATAGGTGGATTTGGAGAAGCTGGTGAATTCACATTTGGAGGGGCTTCCTGAAACGAAGATCGTTCTTCCGGATTTGGAGAAGGGGAAGATCGATCTTGAGGGGCAAGAGAGTCCAGATTAACTGGAATTCTTTCACTTCTTTTTCTTTTGGCTGGAGGAACTGAAACAGATTGAGACGGCAGTTGTTTCATGTGTGAGATGTTCTTGGATGTGAATCTTGAGATCTTAGTTTTGGATGATTCACTGGATAGTGGTATTTGAAAATGACAAAAGATTTTTGAAAGAACCATGCCATAAGGGACAGTGTTCCTTTTATAATCCTTTTGAGCAGCTGCAATCATATGGTGGATGATTAAATAAGGAAGGTTTAGCTTTTTTCCATGGAGAAGATGATAAATGATAAGAGTATCATTATTGGATACAAACTCGTGGCTGCCGCAGTGAGGGAGGATACAGTTTTGACTTATGTTGTTGAAAACTTTTGGTAAAGGTTTCAACTCAGCAGAAAGGTTTTTTTTTGAGCCATCAATGAATAATTCTTGGAATACCTCATCTTTGGAGAGGTTGAGAGCTGAGAACCAATCCTTTCCAAAAATGGTGAGTCCTTCAGTGGGTAGTTGTAAGATGTCAGTTAGCACGATGGGGTCAAGACGAATTTCTACTCCTTTTAGGTTGGACACAATGAGGGATTTATCAGGAAAGACCTCATCCTTGCAATAAAAAGCACGAACGACATCGGGATAGAAACAATCAGAGATTTTAAGGAAATTAGTCCAACCAAGAGCATATGTGTGATGCTGGATGGAGACTCCTTCAAGTTGCAGATTTTTGAAATAAAAAACACGGCCAATGCCAATAGGGCGTTGAGCCCATTTTTCAGAGAAAACTTTCTAGATTTTTTCAGAGATTAACGGAGGAATACGGATTTTGACAGACGAGGGTTTGGAAGGTTTGGAGGTTTTTGTTTTTTGTGGAGTTGGATGAGGGGAACAATCCTGAGGGGAACGATCTTGAGGGTTTGGGCTTGGCGAACGATCCTGAGGGTTTGGGCTTGGGGAACGATCCTGAGGGTTTGGGCTTGGGGAACGATCCTGAGAAGAACGAGCCTGAGTCGTTTGTCTTGGTGAAGATCGTTTGTCAGATTGATCCTGAACAGTGGATCGTTCTTGAGGAATCGAAGATTGTTCTTCGGAGGGTTTTTGCTTTTTAGATGATTTTGGATTTTTGCGTTTTTGGGAAGCCAAAAAATCTGAAAGAGTTTCAGTTGAAGGAGATTTGGAGGGTTTTGGTTTTGTCTTGGTTTTGGTTTTGGAAGGTTTGGATGGAGACTTTGAAACAGATTTAGAAGTTTTTGGTTGTGGAGGAGTATGTGAGATTTTTGAGGTTTTTGAATTTTTGGGTGATTTAGATGGTGATGGGCGTGAAGAAGGAGCAACTGGAGTTTGTTGAGATGGAGGGTTTTCAACATCATCATCATTAGACACAGTATAAATGGTGGTATCAATCTGTTTAGGTTTAGAAGTACCTATGCCAGCAAGAATGCACATGGTGCGTCTTTTTGAAGAGGATGAACTTGAGGTAGGTTTCTGCATTTTGCGAAGATGGGGAGGGGTCTGATTGAAAGAGGGAAGGGGAGCTTGAAACAAAGGAGGAAGGACGGTGGACAGAGGGGCGAGAGTGAGCGGAAGAGTGCTTTCTTCAGGAGAGGAGGAAAGATAATCTGAACAAGTTTTATCAGAGGAAGAAGAGTGAGGAAGGGTGGGTCTGGGAGGAGGAGAGGGTGATCTGACAGGGGATGGAGATGGTGATGGTGAAGGAGTTGGAGATGAAGTAGGGCGTTTGTGAGCGGTGGTTTTTGTGCGTGCCATTTGTGGGTTGAAGAGAGAGAGAGAAAGGCTTTGAATTTGTTAATGAACACGAAGAGGAAATGTTAATGATCAGATAAAAAGATTTGTTTTGTTGTTTTGTAATAAAAAAACTTTTGATCTGTTGCAGTTGAGAAAAAAGATGCCACGCGAATTGATTGGATGGGAAGGAGCAGTTACATAGGGAAGAAGGAAAAGGTGGGCGTGTGTCTGGAGCCGTTACCTTTTTCAAAAAGGAGGCAAACTTTTCAGATGAAAGAGAAAAGTAGTAATGATGAAGAACGAGGATCGTTCTTGAGTTTTAAGACTTAGCAAGGAAAAACGAAGACTCAGAATGTTCCTGAGTTAAATTTTTCAATTTTGTCCAGGATTTTTAACGATTTTTAGTCGTTCTTTGATTGAATTGAAGCTATCTTCAACAAGAGGCTTAGTAAAAACATCAGCCAATTGATTTTTTGTATCTACAAAAATTAATTCAACCTCCTTTTTACTAACATGATCCCTAATGAAATGGTGCTTAATCTCAATATGTTTTGACCTTGAATGTTGAATAGGGTTTTTTGAGAGATTAATGGCACTGGTATTATCACAATATATTGGGATATGAGAGTACCTTACTGAATAGTCTTCAAGTTGATTCTTGATCCATAATACTTGAGAGCAACAGTTTGCTGCTGAGACATATTCGGCTTTAGTTGTTGATAGAGCGATCGTGTTTTGCTTCCTACATGACCAGCTGATTAATGCTTCTCCTAGAAATTGACACGCACCACTTGTGCTTTTTCTTTCTATCTTGTCACCAGCATAGTCGGCATCGCAGTAAGCTACAAAATCAAAGTGAGAACCTTTGTCGTACCAAAGGCCAAGATCAGTAGTACCTACTAGATAACGAAATATTCTTTTAACTGCAGTTAAATGAGACTCTTTAGGTGATGATTGAAACCTAGCACATAAGCCTACTGCAAAAACAATGTCCGACCTACTTGCAGTTAGATAAAGTAAAGAGCCAATCATTCCTCGATATTCTTTTTCAGAGATTGATTGTCCTTTTTCATCTTTATCTAATGAAGATGATGGATGCATGGGAGTTGTCATGATCTTGGCTTCATTCATTTTATATTTCTTTAAAAGATCTTTGACGTATTTTTCTTGACAAATAAAAATGCCATTTGTATATTGTTTTATTTGTAAACCAAGAAAATATCTCAACTCACCCATCATGCTCATTTCAAATTCACTTTGCATGAGATTTGAAAAATCCTCACACATTTTTTCATTTGTTGATCCAAAAATAATATCATCAACATACACTTGAAAAATTAGTAAATCATTTTTACATGTTTTCTTCAAAAGTGTTGTGTCAATGTTTCCACGGGAAAAATTATTTTTGATCAAGAATGAACTTAATCTTTCATACCAAGCTCTAGGAGCTTGTTTTAAACCATACAAGACTTTTGTGAGTTTAAAAACATGATTTGGTTTCTTTTGATCCTTAAAACCTGGAGGTTGACGAACATCAACTTGTTCATTTAAAAAACCATTTAAAAATGCACTTTTAACATCCATTTGAAAAAGTTTGATGTTTTTATGTGATGCATATGCAAGAAGGATTCGAATGGCCTCTAACCTTGCAACTGGAGCATAGGTTTCATCATAATCTATTCCTTCTTGTTGATTATAACCTTGAGCAACTAATCTTGCTTTGTTTCTTACCACTTTTCATTCTTCATCAAGCTTGTTTCTGAAGACCCATCGTGTTCCAATGATGGATTGATCTTGTGGATCAGGGACAAGAGTCCAGACTTCGTTTTTCTCAAAGTGAAGAAGTTCTTCTTTCATCGCATCAATCCAAGATTGATCCATTATTGCTTCTTTGATTGATTTTGGCTCAACTTGAGAAATCATTGCCATGTTGCTGTTTGCATCGTCTTTGAATGATCTCCTAGTTCTAATGGCATCAGCAATATCCCCAATTATTTGATTTGGAGGATGATCATCTACAAGTCTCCAGCTTTTGGGAGGAGTTTGAAATGGAGACTGTTTATCAATCTGGTTTTCCTGAAGATCAATCTTCTGCGTTGGCCCAGATTGATCTTCCTCATCTTCATCTTTCTTTTCCAGCTCAAGATCATCAAACTCATCAAATAATACATGCATACTGATTTCAACAATTTTAGTTCTCAAATTAAAGACACGATATCCTTTAGATTCCGTTGAGTATCCTAAAAATATGGATTTGTCCGATTTCGCATCAAATTTTCCCAAGTTGTCTTTATTGTTTAAAATGTAGAAATAACAACCAAAGATATGAAAATATGAAATGTTTGGTTTCCTATTTTTCCAGATTTCATATGGTGTTTTATTTATAATTTTCCTAATAGAAACACGATTCAAAATGTAACAAGAAGTATTTATGGCTTTAGCCCAAAAATATTTTTCCACATTGGATTCTTCCAAGATCGTTCTTGCCATCTCTTGTAATGTTCTATTTTTTCTTTCAACAACCCCATTTTGTTGAGGAGTTCTTGCACAAGATAGATTGTGAGAGATGCCAAGTTCTTCGAAAAATGTTTTAAAAGATGCATTTATAAATTCACCTCCATGATCACTTCTCACAGTGATTATATTTGATTCTTTTTCATTTTGAACCTTTTTACAAAATTTTTTGAAGGCATGAAATGCATCATCTTTTTGTTTTAAAAATAACACCCATGTGTATCTAGAAAAATCATCAACAATTACAAATTCATATTTCATGCCTCCTAAGCTAGTTGTTTTGATGGGACCAAAAAGATCAATGTGAAGTAATTCAAGAGGTTTTGTAGTTGATATAAATTCTTTTGAATGAAAGCTACTCTTGACTTGTTTTCCTTTTGCACATGCTTCACAAACTTTATCTTTTTCAAAACTGATTTTAGGAAGTCCTCTAACAAGATCTAATTTTGACAGATTTGAAATTGTTTTCATACTTATATGTCCAGTTCTTTTATGCCATATCCATTTACCTTTATTCATGGACATGAGGCAAGATTCAACTGGTAATTCTTCAATGTATAAAATGTAAAGATTTTTCTTCCTGGATGCAGAAAAAATGATTTCTCCAGAAGTTGCCATTCTCACTTCACATATGTTGGGTTTAAAAACAACTTCAAAGCCATTATCACAGAGCTGACTAATGCTGAGAAGATTGTGTTTTAATTCTTCAACATATTGAACATCATTGATTTTGGCAGAATTTATTTTACCTATGGTTCCATTTCCTTTGATTTTGGCTTGATCATTGTTTCCAAAGGTTACGGATCCTCCATCCTTTTTGATGAATGACATGAAGCAGTTCTTGTCACCCGTCATATGCCTTGAACAGCCACTGTTCAAAAACCATGGCCTTTTCTTGACATCTTGACATCCATCCTGCATGATGTTTTGTATCATTTTTAGGTACCCACTTTATTTTGGGTCCTGAGGAGTTAGTTTTTAAAACTGATTCTTTCTTGGTGTTTAAAGTAGTCTTTGAGTGACTTATCTTGGACTAGGAGGAATGATCAGTTGTTTGTTTTTGAAAGGATTTGGAAAAACGAGTTTCAGCAGATTTTGATAAAGCTCCAGATTGATCTTCGTTTTTAACAGCATTCGAAGATTGATCCTGTTTTTTCAGATTTTGAGAAAAATTTGTCTTTGCTCTAAATTGTTCTTCCTTTTTAAAATTCTTTTTGTTCCTGATTTTTTCATCCCTTTTTTTGAAATAGCATGCAAATTCCAAGTGTCCAATTTTTTTACAGTATGAACATTTGATTTTGCAATTTCCCTCTTTTCTTTCAGGAACAAAGAAATTTTCATACATTTTTTATTTTTGAGATTTATCAAAACCAATCCCAGCTTTATCAAATATCCCTACTTAGGATCCCATGATTTTCTGAAATGTCTCAGTAGCTTGAATGAAATTCATTAAATCATTTTTAAGAATTTCAATTTCAGCCTTGAGAAGACCGTTCTTCGTTTGAGATGAAGATTGATCCTGGTTTTCAGAACCTTCAGATTCAAATTTTTGAATTGAGATTTTTTTAAGTTTTGAATGATTTCCTTGAGTTCATCATTCATAACCTGTACTTTCTCTTTTTCTTCTTTTTCTTTATGAAATTTTTCTTTAAAGGAACTACATTTTTGAATGAAAAAGTTTGAATCATTTAGCAAATTATCAAATTCGATTTCCAATTGTTTGCAAACAAGACATGGTTCAGAATCTGTTACCTCAGTATCTTCATTGTTGGCCATTAAACATAGGTTTGCTTCTTCTGGTTCTTCCATATCTGATTCATCAGAATCATCCCAGGTTGCCATCATTGATTTTTTCTTGAAAGAGAATTTCTTTGGCACCTTCTTGTTTAATGGACATTCAGTCTTGTAATGTCCTTGCTTGTTGCATCCAAAGCAAGTGATTTTGCTTTTATCTATTTCAGTTTTGAAATCCTTTTTGTCTGGGGATCCTTTTTTGATCTGATCTCTTCTCCTCATCATTCTTTGTATCTTTCTTGTGAGAAGAGCAATCTCTTCATCAACATCTTCTTGACCATCTTCTGAATCACTTTTCTCAATTGTTTGTTGAACACTTGGCAGGTTCTGAGATGCTTTCAAGGCTATTACCTTGCCTTTCTTTATTGGTTTATCTTCCAGCAACAGTACCTCATGCGCCCTTAGTGTACCAATCAGTTCTTCTAGTCCCAGAACTTCAAGATTCTTTGCTTGGCTTATGGCTGTCACCATTGGTCTCCACATGATTGGAAGACATCTCATGACTTTTCGTACCCTGTCTTGTACTGAATAAGCTTTGTCAAGTGAACACATTTCATTCACTATGGTTGTGAATCTTGAATACATTTCATCAATTGTTTCTCCATCATTCATTTCAAACAATTCAAAATTTTCGAATACCAATATCAATTCTTGTTTCCTTAACATGACTTGTTTCTTCATGATGAGTTTGTAATGTGTCCCAAACCTTTTTGGCCGTATCGCATTCATCTACTCTTTCACTTTCTTCCCTGCTTAAAGCACATGATAAAAATAATTGAGCTTTTGAGTTTAGGAGTACCTTAGATTTTTCATCTGCTGTCAATTCGGCTTCTTTCTTTTCAGCCGATGTTGGGTCGTTCTGATCCACTCTTGGTATGAAGTCTCCATCTGTGATGATTCTCCACATACCAGTGTCTTGTGATTTTAGGAACAATTGCATTTTGCCTTTCCAGAAGTAATAATCTGATCCATCAAAGTATGGTGGTCTGTTTGAAGACCCTCCTTCAGCAATATATTTAGCTTTTGACATTGTCTTCCTGAATCTTTTGCTCTAACACTTTTTGAGTGTTTTTAATTCTTAGAGACTGGCTCTGATGCGAATTGAAGCAACAATATCAATTATAAGAAAGGGGGGTTTGAATTATAATTGACCCTTTTAAAAATTTCCTGTTTAAAACTAAACAATTTACTCAAGATTGATCTTGGTAATACGAAGAACAATCTTGGTTAGTGTAAGAACAACAATATTGATTTTATCAATGAACAAACTGATTGTAAAGCATGTAGTAAGTAAAGATAGAGATAGAGAGATTACTCAAGCATATATCCTGGTTCACCCAACTTGGGCTACGTCCAGTCCTCACAAATGTGAGATTTTCCACTAATTGCTCAAGGCAAGATTGTTCTTGGTTGTTACACAACTTTCGTAGATCAATCTTGATCTTTACACAACTTCCACCTTTCTACCTTAGAAAGGATTTCCAGATTTACCTTAGCCTATTCCAGTAAGGATTTCACAAATTACCTTTTACAGCACAAAAGGATTTCTACACACTTCTCAAGCTATGATGATACACTAGCTTTGAGTTACAAAGTAATGATGATGAAGATGTTTAGAATCTGAATATTACTCAACTCTTGTTTGAGAAATAGATTCTGAAACTTAAGACTAGATTGTTACTGATTTCACCACAACACAAAGAAAAAGATTTGCAAGCTAAAGAATGATATATGAGAGAGCTCGAATATGAATGTAAGATTGATGCTTTGCTTGGCACTTTTTGTTGTGATTTTTTCTTCATCTTGATGCTGTATTTATAAGCTCCAATGGAGGTTAGGACAGCTCACATAGCCGTTGAAATGAAGCAGGCCAAAAGCAAGAGTGAAGAAACTGAATCCAGGAGCGTTCTTGCAGTCCCAGATCGATCCTCAGATTAGTTAAGTGTGATCTAACTTTGTACTCGATCCAGTACTGTTTTGCAGAGGTTGCTTGTGTGCTTTTGAGTCAGTTGTGCAGTCTTGATTTGATAGTACAACTGTGATGTACTTTTACAGCCTGTACTTGTACTAGCGTTTGTATAACATGAAGAATGATCTTGCTTCTTATATTCCTTCATGAGGCTTGTCTTTGATTCTTCCAATTATGGGCTGATTTCGTTTTAGGCTTTTCTTTGATAAAGATATAAGATTATCAAAGCTTCTAGATTGCAATCTTCAGCTCAGGATTGATCGTTCTTGATTCTGAAGATCAATCTCCGTTTTTGCAAAAGTCTGGCAGGATTGATCATTCTTGATTCTGAAGATCAATCTTCGTTTTTGCAGAAGTCTGGCAGGATTGATCTTTGCACTGCTGTTTTTTGCTTGCTTTGATTTTAATGATATTTGATTTGAATTGCTTGGTACCTATCTTGTTTAACACACTCAAATACACAAGTTAAATACCAAAACTTAGAATCATAATTATAATTCTTAATTAACATTTTGTTTAATTATCATCAAAACAACTAATTAGAGATTTTGTCTTAACAGACAACCCTAAACTATCATCTATCATTTGCAACACCTTAATCAGTTTAGTAAATAAAAAATTTAAAAAATAAAAAGTTTGAGAAAAGACAAAGAGTGCAATGCAATTGAGAAACATCATTAGCAACCTAAGGGAAAATTAAAGAAAGCAGAAAAAGGGGAGACAATATTGATTGCGGTAAAAACCATTCCAAATACAGAGCGACGACAAATTCCAACAAGTAAAACGAGTGTAAAACCCAATATTAGCAAGCTTATCAGCGCACTTGTTGCTTTCTCTATAAATATAGGAAATATGAAACTTCATTTGTCTTGTAAGAGAAATGCAATTCAATCATCTAACCTTCAACTTCCATGCCACTAGATCTGAATTAGTAAAAGACTAAATGACCAATAAAAGATCACGCTCTATCCAAAGACAAAACCAACATTTAGAATAGAAAATTTCAATAGTATACATAGGAAAAAATGGTGTCTATATTATATATTTGTAAAGAATGGATTAAGTTTATCTCAAATTTAGTGCAGGTCAAGTAGATTAATCTGACTAGTATTTTTTATAAGAAAATCACAAAAAATATAAAACCGCACATACCTATAATTTTTTCAAAAGTAATAATTCAGTCATTTTCATTTAAAATCAACTAGAAAATACAAAGTGGAAACTGATGACAAATTTGAAGATTAACTGTAAATGTCGTCGTTTTTGCTAACGAATGAATTACACCATTTTCTAACTATCTAATAAAATTTAACACTATATTTGATAAATGAACTAAAAAAGAGGTTATAAGATTTCACAATAGCACCAAATTCATAGATCAGATCAAGATGCTCATTAAACAATTAACAATTATCTGATTATTTAAATTAAAAAAAGACATTTTGGAGATCCAAATATTCAACCCACCGAAAAGTATGGAGAAGACTTGTAGCTTCTCTCTCAAGGATAGATAAACAATAAGGAACTCAAATTATTTTAGCTTGAACAAAATTTCAGTAGTGGATGTCAAAATTTGTTTTACCTAATTGCTGAACGAAATCTACATCAATATTACATTCGTAAAAACTAATGAGAGGAGATTGCCAATTATCCAAATAATCATTTTGAACTCTAGATTCCACAACATCAACTTATTTCTCCGTCTTTATCCAACCATAAAGAAAATTTTGTCTTATTTTCACAATTTAATAAGACAACATTATATTCTCAATGTTTTTAATTTTTAGCATACCAAATACTCCAACAGTTATCACATAATATTTCATTATATATTGTATAATATGTATCATAATTTTTTTTTCAAACTTCAACCTAAAGTAATCAAGTGATTGAGTTTAAGTGGTTAATGAATTTCGGTTATGGACGAAACGTTCAGATAAGTCCAAGTTAGAATCTTGACTAAAATAATTCTCAGTCAAATTTTACTCATCTTTTGATGGATCTCTGACTTTCTTGGGTTCATTCTCCTTAAAATTGAACGATTAAAACCAAAAATAAGTTGAACGGAGTTAAAATTTATAAGTTGAAACAATGTGTGAATCCAACCCATCACTTGGTCATCAAATAAACCACTATTTTGAGTGTTGAAATTGTAAGCGTTAGTCAATTTGGGACCTCAAATTTTATGAAATATCAAGTTGTTCTCTCAAATTATTTAGAATCAATCAAAATGGTCATATTGTCAACTATTTTATGGAATTTTTTGTTTACGAGTTACAAAGTTCAAAAAGCATTTTGACTGACATTAAACAATTTTAAAGAGCAATTTGATATTTCGTAGATGTGATGTCACAAATTAATTAACGCTTACAATTTCAAGACTCAAAATATTGGTTTGCTCTTCGGTCATCCTATACTTAGCCACAAATTCTCATATTGGCCAAGTGAAAATTATACTTCATACACCCCACAAATCATGTGAAATTCTAAAATAAGCATTTTAAATATTTAAATAAAAACTCAAATTTTTGAAATTTTTTAACAGAAAAGCACAAAATTTACTTCTTTTAATTCCAAATTTTCAATTTTTTTTAAAAGTTAGAATAGAAATGGTATCAATTTTTCAATTTTTAAAAATTGTCAAAGCTATTTGAGTTCTAAAATTTTAAAAAATCTAAAATTCTAGATTTTATAATTATTCAAAAATAAATAAATTTAACTACGTCCAAACGTGACTAAATTTTTAAAAATTGAAGAAATTTTTCTAAAAAAATCTCAAATTTTCAATTTTCTGGCCATTAAAAAAAGTAGTCAAAAAAGACAATTAAAACTAAAAATGGTAAAATAGGATTTTAATTAAATTTAGGCGTATTTTTTTGTAAAATTTGGTTAAAAATTATTTTAATTAGAATTCAAACTCAAATCCTCTTTAATAATTTGTTATTAATTGAAGGTCATTAAGGACTTGAATTCGATTGTTTTGATTAAAGTAAACTAATATACTATTATATTTTCATTCTATTTCAACCGTACAAATTCTTAAGCTCTTTTGTTTTAACAAACTACTGCATAGTAAATTAGATATTCTTTTTCGAAATATATCTTTGTTGTAAATTAAAGTCTTGTGTATAAATTGTATTTTGTTTTCAAATTTTAATTTAACTAATAAATGTCAGATATCCAGAATCTCACGCATGTGTGTATGAATTTTTAGAGATATTTACTATCTTGTCAAAAAAAATGTACTTTGTTTGGTGTAGCTTTTTACACTCGTACTGAAGCATTCTCCTATATTGCCGCTTTTTAGTTCATAGGAACCCCTTCGTATTATAACCAAAAATTAGAATTTAATTTGGAAAATCGGGGTACCAAAAGTAAGGAAAACTTGATAGGTCCAACAAGAACTCGAGGAGTTGCCAAGATTAGAGTTTATTAATGGAAACACTAGTCCTTCTTGTTTTTTTTTTACAATTAAGATTTTGGCCCAAATGGCTTACCAAATTAGATTGAGCAAAGGAAAAATATCTTCTGTTAAATATTCAATTTATTTCTTCTAAACATCTTTCCTTGCAGCACCAAGGTTTAATTTCAGCTATTAACTTAGTATAAATCCCAACTTCAATGCAAGAGGCTTTAAAATGATGAAAGTTGGTGTCAATCCACGAATGAAGAGATGAGAGCTTTAGAAAAAAAAAATGTAATACATAGAATATCATTGAGTGACCAAAAACCAATTAAGTGAACATGTATTTACACCATCAAGTGTAAAACATGTTGTACTATTGATTGATACAAAATGAAATTAGTGACAAAAAGATACACCTATTTATATTGTAGAATGAATATAAAATTAGTGACAAAAAGATACACCTAGATAACCTCTATCCCTCAGCCACAAATCCTCCACTCCGACTTTCCTTTTAAGATCACACTTTATTCCCCTGTCAAGATCCCATCAAAAATCTCATCTGGAACGTCCACCATTGAATCCACCGATAAAAACGATTCTGAAGCAACCTCTGCCAAAACCATCAAATTTAAGTAAACAATTTTAATTTGGATATGTTGTTGTGGTTGTGATCTTTTTAGTTTGTTGGATTCTAATTTTAGACTAGTCAAAGGATGTACGCGGGTTGTTTGGGAAAAGTCTTCTAAACTCAACATCTTGGAAATTCATACAATGTGTGGAGACTAATGGAGTTAACTCCCTTTTCTGTATGCTATCAAACAACCACTATTCGATTTCTAATCAAATAGACATTTTCGAGACCACTTATAGTCGAATTGTGTTTATACAAACCAAAGAAATGAATTGTAATTGGATAGATATAAAGATTGTGACATCTCATCAATTACATGTTAGTAACCAAGAGAGGAAGCAATTGATAAATTGATGTTATAGTATAGAAATAGGCTTGTTGCCCCTAACTTTTATGCATATTATGTTTTTTTTTTTTACTTAGGTGATGTATTGGTTGGATTAATTTTTAGTGTTAGGTACTTAAGAGGAATGGAGAATGCCCCTGTCCTCTTAAACAATTCGATGTAATTGTCTTTATCTTTTGAATTAAGTGTTTTTATAGTAAAAAAAAATCAAGTGTTGTAAATGACAGTTTCATGAAGAAATATTTCTTTCTCTACTCTATATACATCGTGATAATATGAAATATGTCTATAATCTATAATACTAGTATCAACAGGTATTTTGTAACTAATCATTCATTGCAATTAGATACTATCTCGAGATTGGATTATTCATCTTTAGTGGTTGATAACTTTAGTATATTTAGGGGAGAAATTAATGATTAAAATAAATAAATAAAAATTATTTGGATTAGAGAGAATGATTGATTATGAGAGATATTAAAACAAAGTTATCAAAGGTATGAGATTGAAAGGTAGACAATCTCAACCTATACCATCTCATGGGTTAATATGGGAAAATTAAATTGAGTCTTTGAAGTGTGTGTTTTCTCTACCTCAACTCCCCTAAACCAAAAGTAAATAAAGAGAAATTTTAACGAATGAATAGGTAAATTAGTGTCTGAAATTGTAAGCGTCGGTTAAATTAGTTTTTGAATTTTGCAAATTAGCAAATAAATCTCTGAAATTGTTACATATCAATTAAAATGAGTTAGTAAACTTTTGTCGTTAGATATTTTGATGTTGCACATAACTGAATATGTGGCTTATCATGATTGATCTCACATTAATGTCATCTTCTCGAAAACAAATTCACCAATGAAATTGTCATCTCAAAGACAAATTTATGAGTAATTGTAATTGTACATAAACTAATTCTTGACAAATTAATCCATGAAATATTTAAATTTCAAAGGAAAATTAGTTGATATTATAATAACATTGATATGAGATCAACGTAGAGGCATCATATATTCAATTAACATGTCACATAAGTTTAAATTTATTTTAATTGATATTTTACAATTTTAAAAATGCATTTTGACATTTAATAAAATTCAAGGAATAGTTTAACCAATACTTACAATTTTATAGACCAATTTGTTTATTTACTCAAATGAGCACAATCACATTTAAAGGTTTCTTCTTATGTGATTTCAATTAGAAGTTGACGTTAATGACAATCTTGATGTTTATGATTGAGATAGAGAATTAAATGATTTTGATTTGATAAAAACACGTATCTCCATTCGAATCGACAACAATTTGATTATTGTTTTATCTGTATTATCTGTAAAGATGAAAATAGTCATGAACTATTATTCTTAATAGTATCATTAACTGTCTATAGAATTCCGATGATTTTAAGTACTAGTCCATGATATGCTTCAAAACGCAATCAAAAAGAAGCTAAAGATCAAAACTCAAATGAATAAAATAGGAAATATAAGATCAAGTTTCAAGTGTGACTTCTAATACTCGTACAACAAATCAATATACAAAACCATAACCTAAGTTATGGCTCAACTACCGTGGGACAGTCAGCTTCTAAACTTCAAGGAAAGAATGTTCATCCATAAGTTACAACTTACAACATTCCAGACATTAGTTGTTACCAACTTCCTGATCGGCTGAGCTTCCACTAAACAGCTGCGAAGAATATGTCTCGGTTTTCCTCACCTTTCCGGGAAATTCCTTGCTTAAATTACCCCTCAAAGAAAGGTTTCTTCTGATGTGATTTCGATTTAGTAGTAACATAGTATTGTGCGGCGGAGCATGCAGAGGTCCTTCAACACAATCATCAGCCTGTGCACTGCTCCAAGTTCTTGACGGTCCATCCTCGCAAACTGATTTAAACCTAGGAAAACCATTCCTCAATCTTAAAACACTGCGTTGATCAGGGGTATATTGCTCGTCTAATTTGACACATAAAGGGCAAGGTGGATCAATTTTCCTCGTCTTTGGCGTTGTCTGCTCCAAACATTCAGCATGAAAAACATGACAACAAGGAAGAACCCCGGTTGCAGGCATGTCTCTGCTTCTCACAATACGGCGCAAACTCCAAGGCGATCTGTTCGATAGAAACCTTTCACACAAGCCACATCTAAATCCATCTGAATGAGTATGTGGAAGAGCAGGTGTTTCTAATTCAAATGACTCGGTAACATCTACAGAATCCTGACTGCTGCTAGCATTACTTGAGCGCTGGCTGTCTTTGAGTGGATTAGATGTATCAAACCCTGTAAAATCTGGAAATGCAGGATCAAAGGCATCCCTAGTAGTTGTTAGGTCTGGAAATGACAAAGGATAAATGGGTTTTGAGATGAATGATCGATGATTGGAGAAAGTCCTATGAAAGGACAATTGCGAATTAGTAGACTCGGATTCGCTGCTTTCTGATTGGGTTGAAATGGAGCTCCCATTGTTGAGATTTTTGGAAGTTCCCTGCATATATTTCATACCTGTTATTCAATTTGTTGAAAGAAATGTGCATGTAAAACAATTGCCGAAACGAAACAAAGACATAAGCTTTCATTTTAATAGTCCATGACCAAAAATACTACCTCCTTAGTAGGTGCAAAAGATATCCCGCCTAAAGAAGGATGAGGATCTATCAAAAGTACAAATGAGAAGAGAAAGCAGATCAGTAAGCAGAAGAACAATATACAAGCCCGTTGAACGAATTATGTTACAAGACGAAGTTTAGCACAACAGCTTTACTGTTACTAATAACACGGCAGTTGAACTAAAACCATCACCCGATGGCCATCAACATACAGTGCCACACAATAACAGACAAATTAAGATTTAAGGAATCAATGATATAACGAGGAAAGGAAAATCATTAATTCAACGAAATCACGACCCAAATTGTACTATGATACTAGTTTAGCCTTCTACCTAATTGGAGTAAGCTCTATCTCTCCACACAAAATGATTAAAAATCAATATTGTCAGACAACTCTAGAGCCTACCTAGAATTGGGAGGGGGTGAAATATCGTAACTCAAATGAAATAAAATTTACTTATCATTGCTCGGTGTGAATCTAAATAATTAAAAAATCAATTAAATCATAATATACAAGTAATTTACAAATGAAATAAAATTTGTTTCATCAATTGGGGAGCTTACCATCTCAAAAACACTTAAATTACTCTCACAGTCAGATGAACTATATGCAAAGCTACTTGTATAAATTTTTCTCATTCTAGAGATTCATTGCCATAAGATTCACACCATTGTGTATGAGTTTTCGTTTGAAGTGCATGTATAACTATTAAACTACAAAAAACTTGTGATATTGTCAAGATATCAATCTTACGTCGTCAAGGGATATTGTGATCTCCTTTATTTTATTTTAGTATCTCCTTGATTTTAGTTTATATCTTCTTTTATTTATTTCATTGACTCAAGGAAGAGACACTGTTGTAATTTCTCTATTGAGACAAGCGAGCATAAGAGAGTCCATCAGTATATTGCTCGTTTTTAATACCAAGTTGAATTATCATTTAACCTTGTTAAGTTGAAGAGTTTTAGAGATATGATTGCAGCCATCTGGCCTTATGGACCACGCCAATTGATTCCTACATATCATGGTATTAGAGTTACATACCTAAAAAAGGAGTTGGAATACACTAATAATATGATGAAAAATCATAAGGAGTCGCGAAGTAACCATGGTTGTTCTATTTATGTCAGATTCATAGACAAACCAGACGTAAAGATGCATAATTAATTTCTCTGTTGTTGGGATCTAGGTAGTGAATCCTTGATAGTAGTGCATCGCAGCCAACAAAGCCACCGATCGGAAAAACGCAAATCCCGCTATCCCAGCTTGACCTGCTCTAGGGTTTTTTCAAAAACACAAGTTTTTATTTTATTTTTTTATTCTTCATTAAGAGTATCTAGGTTATTCGGCACCCACTTAAGCCCTAATTTTGTATTCTTATAAACCCACAAAGGGTTGGTTCAGCATCGTGAAAAAGAAACCATTGTACGTTTTTCCTCTGTTACGTTATTGCTCCTTCGCCATCGTTCTTGCTCTGTCGTTTTCGTTCTTTTCTTGCTTCGTTCAACATCATTTTGTTCCGTTCTTGCTCTGTTCAGCATTGTTATGTTCTTGCTCTATTGTGTTTCGTTCTTTTTGTGTACTATTAGAACTTGATTTTGATGTTGGATTTTGGTTATTAAGTATGAATACCCCTTTAATTTTGTGTATTTTGCTTCTTTTTTTTTTAGTATTTTTGTATAATGTTTACAAAAAAAAAGAAAAAATAAGAATTAGAGCAAAAGATGGAAAACGAAACTGGGCAGAAGAAGAATGGAAGAGAAGAAGAAAATGAGTAGTCTCACCAAGTCAAAGCGATGCTGTCGCACACAGAGTGGGGAGAAGAAAAACCACCACCCACATGCAGTGTTCGTCGCACGCAAAGAGAAGACGATGTGAGAAATGAGAGAAGACACTGAAAATGGCTATCTTGTCAGTGTTTCATATTTTTAACCCATTTGGGTCTGAGTTCGGGTAAGGTTGCGTGACCCAATCCATGTTTTCTGGTTTTTTTTTATTTTTTCTGTCTTTTCCGCCATTTCTCGTCACACCGACGTGACTGTTACAATTGTGGCAGTCGCCATGGCCTTACCACGCCATGACCTTTGTATGGTGGTATGTTCCTTTCCTGCCATAGCCGCAATTCGACAACACTGCTATCAACCCTATGTATGATACAAGTGCTCTTTTTATTTTATATTTAAGTTTCTTCTACTTTCCTTAATCACTATCCAAACGACTGTTTTACATCATCTACTATTTGAATGATGAAAAGCGAATATATAACAAGGAAAAAAGATAATATATAACAAGTCGGATAAGTGATCTATAAATCTCCTAGACATACTATTTTAAAAATGAGTCTTGCTAACAAGTTCCCTAAGGGTACATGTAGAAATCTAAAAATAGAAATTTTGACTTGAAAAGAGCAATTTTGAAATTTTTGAAAAATTGAATACACAAGTTCCAATACACTATTTCTATATTAGGTTCGTTAACACATGCCCTTAGGGAACTAGTTAGCATTTTTCTTTAAAAATTCATATAAGAGATTTACCTTTCCTAGTCACAACCTCATAGTCGTCAAAACTTATTTCCTGTATTGCTGGAGGCGTCCACTGAGGACCGTGACAAAGTTCAGATGGACAAGGACTGCTAAGGAAAATCCCAGTGCCATCTGAAACAGAATAGTGAAGATCATATAGATGGTTTCCTCTGACCCAGGTCCTACTGTCTTTACCATTTGATGATGTAGAAGATCCGTCATAGAGTTGAACACCATCATTCAAACTATACGGCAACCCTTCAGACTGGAATTTGAAATCCCACCTCGGCGGAGGTGGCGAATAGCTTGTGTTAGTTCGCCAGTAGGGCTCATGCGGACCCATGGACCAGTCCCTACTATCTGCATTTGATCCATGTGGCCTTGAAGCCACACAACAGAGTGACCCCGTTTTAGCTATTTTTCAGAATACCACAAGAAACCTAACCTCGGACAGAAGCTTCAAATTCAACCTATTTTAGTAAACCAATTAAGTCACTATTTACAAACTCAATACATATTACTAAAACATGTCACGGTTTCAATTTCATGCTGAAGTCCACTGGTTTACACACACAAAATCAGCATTTGATGAATTACACCTTCAGCCGACAAGTCTATCAGACACTAATATTAAATTCCACTAGCAACACAAGAGACTCACCATGAAAATCCTACAATCAAAAGAAGAGAAATAAATGACATTCAACATCTAATAAAATATAGGGAACATGGTCATTCAAAACAAAAGTAAAACAAAGTTACACGGTCAGGTTAAGTAAAGAGAAACATCAAATTAGTAAACAAATTCAAAAAGTGATATTCTTAATCACAGAAAGATACCTATTTCAAATTCAACTAGTATTTTAAAAAATAAAAGCAAAAATGATAACAAACGCCAAAGCACAACAAATTCACAAAATTAGAGCAAGACCAACACTTGTAACTGCACAGAAACTACATTAACGAAGTATATAAAAATTTATTTTGCCAAATACTACAATATAGAAAGAAAAAAAATGAGAATAGCAACAACAATAACAATTAAATTAATTTTAATTTATTTAATTAATTAAAACAGAAATTACAGAAAGGGCAAAAAAAATAAAAAAATAAAAACACTCACCAAACGTTTCGATTTCATGAGTTACCCAAACGAAACTCTCTTTTATAATTGGTTTATGGAGAAACTGTGATGTTTGGAATGATCTTGTGAGTGCGAAGAGCGAAAGGAAGAAAGTGGAAGTGTGAAAACCCTAAGAAACAAGATTAAGTGAGCAAATAGGAGTGGAAGTGGAAGAAAAAGAAAAAGAAGAAAAAGGAGAAGAAAGCAAAGTGGTTGCACAGCTGGCAACCGCTACTTCCAATTTTCTTCGATATGAACGATTTGAAGTTTAAACGCGCCGTTCTCACTTGTCAATTTTTTTTTTCAATGCAAATCATTTTTGTTGTCGAAAGAAATGCAAATATTTACTTTTTTTTACCTTCAATAATACTTATTTGAATTAGTAATTTTTTACCATCCGATCATCGTGAGAATTAAAACCAAATATTTTTAAAAAACAAAAACTGAGTATTTGTTGCTCTAATCTAACTATCTCACCAATCTAATAATGTTGTTTAATACGTCTTAGATCTTTTTTCGATAAAAAAAGAATCAAATTCAGTAATCCTAATCTAATAATATAATTTTTTTAATTATTTTAAAGAATTATGATTAATTATTCAAAATTAAGTGAAAAGGTTGTATAAATAAATTTGTAAAAAGAATTAGTTTACGGGTATTATTTACATATTTACTCATGTAACTAATTCTCATTGAATATTAAATAAATTATTCACATTTCTTCAAAAATAATCTAGATGTCGCCTTAATTTATCTTTTAAAAAAAATTAATAATATAGATTGTAATTATTTATTATTCTTTATCTATTGGAATTTAAATTTCTAAAAAAATTACTTCTTTTAGCTCATTATTAAAATATTTAAATTCACGTTAATCTCATATCATATGAGATAAAAGCTGACATCTTTATTCAAATTAAGTTTAAAAGAGAAATTGGCCTAACTAGCAAATATATCCTCACATCCAAAGCAACAAAAGGTAATTATGGATCACTCGGGCTCTAACCATATTGCAAACTTGACTCCCCTCCTCACATTTCTCTACCACAAATCAACCTAATAAAATCACAACCCTTCAAATAGAGTAAAGCCCAACTAGAACAAGAAAATCCTAGAACATTGCAATTTCCTCAACAAAATCAATTTCAATCCAATCAAAGCTTACCATCTCAAATGTTTACCCTTGAATGATATACCTTACCATCTCAAATGTTTACCCTTGAATGATATACCTTAGACTCCATACTTAATATACCTTTACCGTAAGTTCAAATATAAATATTCACTATTAATGTTTTGATGGTAACAAAGCAAAAGAATTATTATTTATTAATTTGTTACTTTAACTACGCAGAATTGTTATTTTTTGAATTTTGAAAAAGTTTGAAAAAACAATTTATGCCACCGAAAATATTATTGGGTTGAATCGCGGACTAGATCGCTCTCTTTAAGACGTTTCGAGGCACTGCCCAAAAGGTGCAAGGCAGACTATCAACCACGAAGTCCCCAGGATAAAACAGCTCAGATCACTGTATCGGAGTTCTACTGCACCGTAGAAAAACCGTTCGAATTACACTCTCAATATGGCAGTCTAACGACTACCACTCGTAATATGGCTCGAAGGCCACTCAAGAAAAAAAGAAGAAGAAGAAGTAAGAACGGGGGGAGAAGAGAGAAAAGCCTCAGAAGCGGAGTGCTGGTGGTGTGATTTTTCAACTGAGGAGAGCCCTCTATTTATAGAGGAATTCCGCAACTAGATCAGAGAAAATGGTGCGATCCATCAATGCGCTCTTGTTGACCGTTCCAATCCTTGACCTCAGAAAACATGTGCTCCGAAACCGCTGCCTACCCAAAACGTGCGCCTTTGACTACCTGAACATGCGCTAGGGTTTTGCCTTCAAATAATGACCGGGTAACAGCAGTTACGTGGCACCTAGGGTTAGGGTTTTGACCGGGCAAAAAGGGGAAGACTGGATCAGATCATTAGGTAGACTCGGTGGAGGGCAGTCACGTAATTAACGCAACAATCAAAGATAAAACGCAAGCATTCAATTTTAAAAATTAATTAAATAATAATTTTTTAATTTTCATTTACTAAAAATAATAATACACCACAAGACCAAAGCCAAGGCCCAGGCCCAGGCCCGAGCCCGGCCGGGACGGACGGCGGCGACGGCGCGCGCGCGTGTGTGTGGTGGTCAACTTTGCTTGCGTTCTTCCTCCTTCACAAAATTGGGGTACCCCTTGCGTTCTTCCTCCTTCACAACCACACTATCTTATTAATGTCAGCATTATTTTCAACAATCTTCCATTAATTTTTATCATCATTTCCAACAATCCGCCACTTGAATTTAAAAAAGAGGTTTCAGAAATAGCGTCAGACGCTTCTATAAGATTGTGCATAAACAAAGGTGTCTCTTGACTTGAACCTTTGCATAGCAAGTAAGATTCAGATTCAACAAGAGTGACTCGTAGTCTTGAACTCTATCTCTGACATCAAACCCACACACAACCTTTTCATTGGGTGTATTCTCAAAAGCCCGTGCATTTAAGGCCATGCACGTATATCCCTGTATAGTGAACGCTCTATGAATTTTGCCTCGAAATTCCATAGGAAGCGGCCCCCATTTCCACATTCACATAGGTGAGTCTATCAAGAGTACTCCTGTAGCTAGGTACTCCACTCCACATAGAGTATAGATCTCATTAAGAGTTTCTATTATCTCATCCTTATATCGCTTCAAGAATCATGCTTCTCTCATATATAAAATAGCATGTTCATCTCATATCACTATGACTTGTTATTACCCATTGAACCTAATTCTTGGGATCTCCAGTCTTTTAGGTCGGGTTACCATCATAAGTGACTCATTGATCTATAGGCATTAGTCCCCTCCTTTTGGATGTATTTAGTACTTTCTCTCTAGCTAATCCTTTCGTCAAAGGATCTGCTAAATTATCATCAGTGCGTACATGATCCACTATAACAGCTCCTTTAGAAAGTAATTCTCTAATTGTGTTGTGCTTACGACATATTTGTCGTCTCTTACCGTTGTAATAACGGTTCTCAATTTTTGCAATAGCCGCGGTACTATCGCAGTGGATCAACACAGCTGGTAAAGGTTTTTCCTATAAGGGGACCTCAGCTAGCAAGCATCTCAACCAGCTTGCTTCTTCACTAGCAGTAGCTAGTGCTATCATTTCAGACTCCATTGTGGACTGAGCCAGTATCGTCTGTTTCTTTGATTTCCAAGATACAGCACCACCGGCTATACTGAAAATATAGCCACTGGTTGCTTTGGAATCATTTGATAAAGTGTTCTAATCAGCATTACTGTATCCTTCAAGAACAGCAGGAAATCTTTGATAATGTAATCCGAGACTCATGGTCCTTTTAAGGTATCTCATGACTCTTTCGATAGCGTGCCAATGCTCCATACTAGGTCTACTAGTAAACCTGCACAACAATCCCACGACATAGGCAATGTCGGGTCTAGTACAATCAGTGGCATACTTGAGACTGTCAATGATGCTCGCATATTCAGTTTGTCTAACACTTTCACCAGTGTTCTTGAAATGTTTCACACTTGGATTATATGGTGTGCAAGCAGGTTTACAGTCAAAGTAATTATATTTCTTTAGGATCTTTTCAACATAGTGAGATTGATCCAAAGAAATTCCCTTTTCTGACCTAGTAATCTTTATTCCAAGGATTACACTCGCTTCTCCGAGGTCTTTCATATCAAAGTTGTTACTCAACAGTGATTTCACATTGTTGATGGCATGAATGTTTGAACCAAATATGAGTAAGTCGTCTACATAGAGACATATGATAGTGCAAATGCCATTTTCAAATTTGTAATAAATACATTTGTCACTTTCATTCACTTTAAACTCATTCGACAAAATCAAGTTGTCAAAATTTTCATGCCATTGCTTAGGAGCTTGTTTAAGACCATACAGAGACTTGTCTAACTTACAGACCTTGTCTTCTTGCCCATGTATTACAAAACCTTCTTCTTCCAGGTCACCATTTAAAAAAGCTGTTTTTACATCCATCTGGTGTATCACCAGGTTATGAATAGCCGCAAGTGATATGAGCACCCTAATGGATGTTATTCTAGTGACAGGTGAAAAAGTGTCGAAGAAATCTATATTTTCTCTTTGTCTAAAACCTTTGGCTACAAGGTGTGCATTGTACTTGTCAATAGATCCATCGGGTTTTAGTTTCTTTTTCAAAATCCATTTACAACCTATAGGTTTGCAACCAGGAGGCAAGTCTACTAAATGTCGGGTCTTGTTAGACTCTAGAGAATCCATTTCATCGTTTATAGCTTCTTGCCATAAATCTGCATCCAAAGATGACAAAGCTTCCTTGAGATTTGCAGGATCCTCTTCTAAATTATAGGCCATATATTTACGACCATAATCTTTAGCCACTCTCACTCTTTTACTCCTTCGAGTTTCTGTTTCGTCTTGTTTGTTGCTTTCAGTGCTTCTTATCATAGGGGCTTCACTAGGTTCGCTGCCCCCACTGTTTCTCGATTTGAAAGGGAATTTATTTTCATAGAAGTCGACATCATTTGATTCTATGATCACTTTCGCATTTAGGTCGTAAAACCTATACGCTTTACTGTTTATCACATACCCAATGAATACACGTTCATAGGCTCTACTAGCGAGTTTAATTCGCTTGAGATCGGGGATTCTGACATAAGCCAGACAGCCCCAAGTTCGAAGATAAGACAAGTTGAGCTGTCTTTTCTTCATTATCTCATAGGGAGATGTTTTGTTCTTAGATTTAGGGACTCTATTCAAAACATAGCAAACAGTCAAAATAATTTCCCCCCACCAGTGAGAGGCAGCACCAGAATTAAGCATTATAGCAACAACAAGTTCAGTAAGAGTTCTATTCTTTCTTTCAGCTTTACCATTCATTTCAGGTGAATATGGTGCAGTAGTTTCATGTATAATTCCTTGGGTTTTATAAAACTCATTAAATAAACTAGAATCATACTTTGTTCCTCTATCACTACGAAATCTCTTAATCTTCTTACTAAATTGATTTTCAATTTCAGTTACAAAGATCTTAAACATGTCAAACGCTTCACTTTTATTTTTCATAAGATATACAAAAGTATAGTCGGAACAATCGTCAATAAAAGTAATAAAATAACGCTTTCCATTTCTGGTTAAAGTCCCATCAAGTTCACATATATCCGAGTGTATTAATTCTAAGGGTTCAGATTCTCTAACTACTGATTTATGTGAACTCTTAGTTATTTTAGCTTGACTGCAAAAATCACATTTTTCAAAATCTTTTATAGACAATTTTGGAATTAAGCCTAAGTTACTTAAGTTCGAAATCACACGTTTGTTCATATGACAGAGTCTAGCATGCCAAATATTAAAATCACACAACATGTAAGCAGAAGGAAACATTTTATTGATTTCAACATTCAATTTAAACATGCCATCAGTGGCGTACCCTTTCCCAACAAAAATACTATTTTTAGAATTAATGTACAAATCTGCCCCTATAGTCTGAGTAAACCCTGTCTTATTGAGAAGAAATCCAGAAACCAGATTCTTCCTTATTTCTGGAGTGTGCATGACATCCTTCAAAATTAAGGTCTTTCCAGAGGTGAATGTTAGTTCCACATCTCCAATACCAGCAACATTAGTGGTGTGGGAATCTCCCAACAACACTTTCTTATCTTCAGCAGCAGTGTATGTTTTAAACATAGCACGATCATAACAGACATGGCGGGAGGCACTAATGTCTATCCACCATCCATCTGATCCACCAACAAGGTTGATCTCAGTTATCATAGCAACGAATTGCTCTTCTGTCAAGTTAGCCTGATTAGCAGGGTCTGGCTTGTTCCTGTACTTGCGTGCTATATGACCCTCTTTCCCACAGTGAAAACAGAGAAAGGGGGAAGGGCCATTTCTAGGAGGTGGTTGCTGCTTTGCAATTGGGGCCTTTGGAGGGTTCCCATTCTTGTTGCTGTTCTTTGAAGAGCGATTCTGAATCTTTAGCTGTTTGCTGTTTGGCTTCAGAACTGCTCCGATGAATTTCTTTTTCTTGTTATTTGCCCCAAGAAGAATTTCATCTTTCTGGTCTTGCTTACAGGATTCTTCCTCAATTCTAAGGCGAGTTATCAGACTTTCTAAAGAGAATTCTTTTGTTTTATGCCTGAGAGAATTTTTAAAATCTTTCCAAGCAGGGGGCAGTTTGTCAATAATAACAGCAATTTGAAACTGTTCATCGAGGGACATACCTTCAGTGATGATTTCGTGAGCAATTTTCTGGATTTCATGAGACTGAGCTTCCACGGATCTGTCATCTGTCATCTGATATTTGAGGTAGCGGCTAACAACATACTTTTTGGCTCCAGCTTCCTCAGTATCATATTTCTTCTTCAGAGCTTCCCAAACCTGTCTAGCAGTATTACTGTCTGAACTGTAGTAATCATACAGATCATCAGCAAGTCCATTCAGAATATAATTCTTACATAAGTAATCATTATGTTCCCATTGGGTTAATTCAGCAACTTTCTTATCCTTTTCTGTTTGTTCAGCATTTTCTGGAACAACAGGAATGTCATCCTTCAGAACGTTGGCAAGCTTTTTCGTGGTTAGAAAAAATAACATCTTTTGTTGCCATCGTTTGAAGTGACTTCCTTCAAACCCAAACGGTTTGTTGTAGTCAGAAGCAGAAGAACCTGTCCCAGTAATTTCGTTGGTAGACATGGCAGTTCGAAAACGTCTTAAAATTGTTATTTTTTGAATTTTGAAAAAGTTTAAAAAAACAATTTATGCCACCGAAAATATTACTGGGTTAAGTCGCGAACTAGGTCGCTCTCTTTAAGACGTTTCGAGGCACTGCCCAAAAGGTGCAAGACAGACTATCAACCACGAAGTCCCCAGGATAAAACAGCTCATATCACTGTATCAGAGTTCTACTGCACCGTAGAAAAACCGTTCGAATTAACCCTCAATATGGCAGTCTAACGACTACCACTCGTAATATGGCTCGAAGGCCACTCAAGAAAAGAAGAAGAAGAAGAAGTAAGAACGAGGGGAGAAGAGAGAAAAGCCTCAGAAGCGGAGTGCTTTTGGTGTGATTTATAGAGGAATTCCGCAACTGGATTAGAGAAAATGGTGCGATCCATCAGTGCGCTCCTGTTGACCGTTCCAATCCTTGACCTCAGAAAACGTGTGCTCCGAAACTGTTGCCCACCCAAAACGTGCGCCTTTGACTACCTGAACATGCGCTAGGGTTTTGACTTTGAATAATGACCGGGCAACAGCAGTTACGTGGCACCTAGGGTTAGGGTTTTGACCGGGCAAAAAGGGGTCGGTGGAGGGCAGTCACGTAATTAACGCAAGCATTCAATTTTAAAAATTAATTAAATAATTATTTTTTAATTTTCAGCCAAGGCCGAGCCGGACGGACGGCGGCGGCGGCGAGCGCGTGTGGTGGTCAACTTTGCTTGCGTTCTTCCTCCTTCACAAAATTGGGGTACCCCTTGGGGCACACCCCAAGGTACATACATCCACCTTATATACTCTACTAAAGTGTGGTATCCCTCCTATGTGGGACTTCTCATTTTTTCAATTCACAACCACACTATCTCATTAATGTCACCATTATTTTCAACAATCTTCCATTAATTTTTATCATCATTTCCAACAAGAATATATGTAGTTAAATCATAACATATGTTATAACTATGTACAATAGTGACTTAAGTAAATGTAAGTTAGTAATAACTATTCATGTATCATTCATTAGAAAATACACTTTGAATACTATTGACTAACGATTAATTAATAATGAACTGTTAGTATTAGAGTCAATTTTTACTTAGTTAGAGTGTATTTGATCAAAGCAAATATAATTTAGGTTAAGCCATATACTGGTTCCGTAACATGAGTGTTAACAATAGCTTCTAGGGAAGTCATTATCTGATCAAACAGATGAAATATAAAAAGTGTTGAAAATACAAATGAGTTTTATATCAATATTCTAAATCTAGTGATTATAAGAAATTGGCGATGAAGACAAGACGAAAAGAAAACATCGTCTAATACCTATCATGCATCTGACGAATATATATATATAGATCATTTGGTACAACGAACATTAACTGCAACATGAAGTTTCCTCTTGAACGACACTTCCTCTGGGGAAGTATTGTCTTTGCCTCAAAGATCAAGACAATGAAGTAAAACAACATGAAAATCAAAGTGAGATGCCAAATCCTACAAGAAGTACAAGATATCGTGCAAATCTACATTGTAAAGCGTGTAAGGTCGAACGACTACATGTACGGTTGCAGCAGCTTTCTGCATATCTCAAAGGCACTTTTCTCAAAAGTAATAACTTTAGGAGAATTTAAAGAACATAATTGGAACTGAAGAAAGTGACGATGATAACAATGATTGTGTCTAAGACAACTTCTATGGAGATTGAAGATCAATGATGTTTGTCCCTATGAGATGATTCAATTGAACATCTATGGGAAGAAAGAAAAGAAATATGCAAAATTCAATTGAATAAAATATATTAAAAAATATCTTAAACAAAAAAGAAATTATAATGTAAATGCTCTTATAACTTGTCAACTTTCGGTCCAACTCATGGGAGTATTCACAAAGTAAATGGCCCCTAACATGTTAGCCATTATGAAACTTAACCTATAGTGATCAAATGTGTAATAAAATTAATACACATAACCTTTTCAACTGCAGATCGGTTCTACAAAAATATTCACTTCAACACTATTTAAAGAGAACTACTATAATACATAAACAAACCACATGTGTATTTTTGTCTATGTGGGTATTAAATTAAATTTAAAGGATCACATGGGTATTTTTGTCTAAAGCTTAAAATTATAAATTAAAATGATTAGTGTTTTTCGTCCACTTCATCATCATTTTCATCAACTTAAAAATTAAGTTCTAAATCTTCTTTGACATCTTCGTCTTCTTCAAACCCCAAAAACTCCAACAACTTTGTATTCTTCAAACCCAAAAAATCCCAACAATATCATTTGTTTTATCAAATCTTCTTTTTCTTCCATTATTATTTGTTTCTTCTACTTTTTCCCCAAATTAAAAATCATGGATTTCCTTGCATTACCTACAATCCTGTCCCATATTTTTAATCAAATATTTTTCGAAAAAGAGTCCAAACATGAGCCTCCCATTTTGACCATATCTGAACCACTTGAGAAAAAATCTATATAGGTTGTATTTGTTACAATAATGAAGGAAAATTGCGCGGGTTTAAATTTTTTTGAAGGTGATATATATAATTTATTAATGTATTAGTTTTGTAAATAATTAAGGTTATAAGAAAAATAAATAGGATATAAGAAATGGTAGAGTTTGTAATTAAATAAGTATTTTTACTCTTGAAATAATACGATAAAAATAATGTTTTGTAAAAGTTTAATCATAAAAAATAAATAATTTTTTAGGGATGAAAAAATTATTATTAATCAAAAAAGAACTAATCACAATTTTACAATTGTTTCATGTTTGATTTAAACCATGTCTACAATATCTAAATCTTACTATTTAACTAACACCCTATGAACATAAAATATTAATCATAATTTAAGTGAAAATTTATATAATTGATAATCATGGACTCTATTTTTATTAAACTATATAAGTTATCTTAGTAAAAAAAAGTATATAAGTTACATAGAAATTATTAAAATTGTAACATTTTTTCATACACATTTTAAAATATTTCGAAACATTGCTTATTGTAAATACATACACGGATAACTATTAAGAGAAAAAGACACAAAAATCATTTATTAGATTGATTAATTATTATTTGTGCATTACATACATAGTAAAAATCATCTAAATAAGCATTTAAAATTATTTGTGTTTCAATATTTATTTAGTTTTGTTTAAACATTCTAAGATTGTTTGTTTGTAATTGATTATTGGTTTTTAAGTTGTGATAATTATGTTTTTGTATATTTAAAATGTTACGTTATAATTATTTGAATGTAATTAAAATGTTATGATTTATTTATGTATAATGAATTACCAAGAGTAACTTAATATGAAATTAAGTTTGTTATAAGAGTTATGTTTTTTATTGTTATTTTTAATCATAGAGTTATGAAATTAAGTTGTGATGATTATATTTTAATTATATATTTTGTGGTCATTTAAGATGATCGCTATATTTTAATTATTAAAATGTAATTAAAATATTGTGATGTATTTAAATGTAATGAATTACCAATAATAACTTAATATGAAATTAAGTTTGTAATAATAGTTATGCTTTTTATTGTTAGTTTTATAAAAAATATAGAGAGTGATTATAAAGATAAAGTTAGTTTTTTGGTTATATGTTTCTTTGACCAAGTTAATCTTATTCAAAACGTGTCAAACCATAAACATGGACATATTGTATTTTTTTAATTGTTTGTTATTTCTTCTTCTCGTTTTTGTTTAGGAGTTATTTCTTCTTATTTTGTCCTCATTACTTTTGAAATTTATTTATTATACATGCATTAAACCAAAAGAATATTGTTCGAATCAACTATTGGTGTGAAATAGAAACAAAACTATGTGAAGTCATGTTTCCATATGCCATTGAGTTAGTGCTTATGGTCGAACGTCTGCCAAAACAAATTTGCTATGCTATTTGACATTGTAATCTCTTGGCTAAAGGGGATTGTAGTACTTGTTTATATTCAATTATCTATTATATATAGTTGAACTAAAAATCCAAACAAATAAAGGAATTGAAAATGTCATTTTGTAGTTTAAGAATTCAAAAGTGTTCAACGGGACCAAAATAATATTAGTTAAAGAAAAACAAATGATTTGTATCAAAAGAACATATGTTGTCCATATTAAATTAGAATGAAAGACATAGATAAAAAAAAAAAAGGAAATCGGTAAAAATAAATGGCGAAAGAAAATAACTTAAACATAAGTTTTGACTTATTTTATAAAATCGCCGAAGAGGTTACACAATTTCACATTTTAATTGATATTTGGGGTGAGAATTGTGAAATCATATTAGATTCGAACCGAAAGATATTGATAAAAAAAAGAGGAAAAATAGAACATGAATAAAATTTAATTGGAGAAAGAAAATGACTTGATTTGACACAATTGAGGAAATCACCAAGAGGTTACACAATCTCACATTTCACATTGATACTTGGGGTGAGAATTAAGAATGAAGGATTTAATGTTGTATAAGCAACAAAACTTTGTATCTAAAGTGTGTTCTCCAATAAAGTTTAAGAAGGAATCGAAAGAATGATTTTTGAGATAACATAAGATAGTATCTATTTTGTTACCAACTAATCTAAGTATGCAAAGTTAGAAATGTTGGAGCTCTGAAAGTTATTGAAGTGAGAAGATAATAAAATTGTTTTCATGAAAAGCTTTTTTGTGCGGGTTCTCAATATATGTATATGATGATGGGTGAGATGCAAAAGTTAAATTGAGAAATAAAATATGTGAGATGAATTATAGAGGCATATGAAGGGTGCCACATAAGAATATAAGTGATGTGGAACAAATGTTATGATGTAAAACATAAGTGTGTGATATGTCAATCAATAGAGTTGAGGTTTGTTTTAATATATTATAATAGATTGGATGTATAAAAAGGGCATTGGTGATTTTTCTGAAGTTGTTGGGATTTTTGAGTTTGATGAAGATGGTAAAGAAAAAGATGAAGTTGTTGGGGGGATTTGGGGTTTGAGGAAGATGAAGTTTTTTTCATTTTTCTGAGCTTAAATTCTGTGTTGGTGAAGATGTGGATGAAGAAGATGACCATTTTAACTTGAGATTTTAATTTTTAAGCAAAAATACAATTGTGATCCTTTAAATTTAACTCAATTATCACTTAGGTTTTAAGTTATTTTTCCTCATATTAAGTAATGATTTAGATTTACCACATCAACACCGTTATGACACGTCACCATGTTAACAGACACATGACATTTTTCTTAACATTAACATGACATTTTTCTTAACAGAATTCCACAAAAAGGATCACAACGTGCACGTTTTGAGACCTAAAGGTTAATATTGAAAACGAGACGTAACATATAAGACCAAATAAGGAAAAAAACTTAAAGAACCCAAGTGATTAAACTTAAAGAATCAAAAGTATATTTTAGCTTTGTTTTGATAATTCCTCTGCGTTTGTTTTGTTTTCTTATTTTGTGTATCTACTGGTTTTTCTCCTGTTTTTATTTGTTTTAGGCCATAATCCACTTACTTCAGCCATAAGTATTGAACAGTTGTTCTTATAATTAGTACGAAATGAAACAGAACCCTTACCAACCATACCAAAGGGTCCAATGCTTGAATCAAATCAAACTACTTCACAACCATATTAGCTTAGCTGGTTATCATAAATTATCTCATAGCTACATATTATAGATCTATAGCTTTTCTGAAAATTTGAAATGATAAAAATAAATTATCTCTTCGCATGATTGCTCATTTTCATCATTACATGATTAATAGAGATGGATGTTGACTGATTACCAACTCTTATTTTGATACCAAGAACCTACACTAAATTGAAAACATAAATGAATATTTGAAACTAATTTTACGGGTTAAATATATTGTTTGTTCCTATAAAATCAGGATCGACGAATAATTTTTATAAAAATAAAGTTGAATGATCGTGATTTAACAGACTAAAAATATAAAATTTAACTCTAATGTTAATAACATTGGATATGGTCCACACATGAGCACAACATAAATCCTAAATATGATACACCAAAGTAATCCTACCCTCAAGCACAACATTCAGAGAAATTGAAACAAGGACTGCATAACAAGATCGCAAGTACAAAAAACAGTGTGCTTAATATAGTGAGTCACAAATATAATCACATTAAGTTCAAGCAGATAATACAAGAAAATTTTGTTTATTTGCTTTTTTATTTTATTTTTTTATTTCTACTATACACTTGAACATTTACAAACATACCCCCTAACATGAAGTCACCTGTTACTAACATGCCCTATGAAAGTACCTCGAAATGGCCATAATCCTTTCCAAGCAACCGAACCGGCATGCTAAGAGGATCAGAGACATGCTTTTGATCCTACTGGTAAGCTATTCCATATACATGGGGATTTACAAATGTAGCATTTGATAAGAATGCTATGTCAAGCTCAACACTTGAAAATCCAGCTTTTGATATATTTTCTCCTGTTTCCCTAGAAAGATGACATCCATCCGCCACTGTCTGTTGTAGAGGATCAAGAACTCTTTGTAGGAATCTGAAAAATGTTCCATCTGTAAAACCATGAAAACAAACCAAAATTATGCTATTTACAAACATTACTTTTATGTTCAAAATAGTGAATAAAAAAGTTTTGTTTATTACACACCTTTTGCAGCTACATGTTCCACAAACACATACACTCCACCAGGTTTCAGCACCCTCCTCACTTCTGCATACACAGTGAAATTTAGATGATAATTTTGAATTTCAAAGTGCTATAAATTATAAACAAAACATCTATCCTTAATAAGGAAGCAATATTTAGTCTCTTTCTATGTATGCTCCCTTAGATTGGTTACTGCATTTTTTATTGTTTTAAATTTAAACTCAATACAGCATGATATACAGGCATAACACGCAAATAAATACTTATTAAGAGTATATGAGTGTGGTTTTCCAGTCCCATGGCTGTTCATTGTAAAGTACAATTGTTCCATTTTGTATGTTACGTGGAGATAATTGTTCTATCCTCACTTTACAGGCTGATTTAGTAGGATTGTTTAGGCTCAACTCAAATTCAACAATGATATTAGATTCTATCCAAGTTCGGTTGGGCCACTCGGATCACACTTTAGATGTTCAGTCATAAATATGAGAGGTGTGTTGAGAGTTCCACATTAGTTGAGTTAGACCCAACCTAAATTGTAAGTGCCTTGAGAAGTTAAAGATAGCAGAAATTATGATTTTCAATCATTTCATATGTTCATATGACTTTTTACACCTTTCTATCACATCTACAGAAAAAGTATTACATAATTCTGCAAAATAACTGGTTTGTCCAAATTTCTGATCAAATTTTAAAAAACACAAATGTTTGAGGATGGGAACACATACAACCTAGTTGAGAGTTGACACACACACACAAGCACAAGATTGTAAACTAATATACAGAACAATGGATTTAGTAATTGCTCATAAAAAATCAAGGTAAGTCAGTATTTGAATAAAAACAGAAGGCTAAAGTTTCATCACCTTTCAGTGTCATATCAACATCTTTAACAGAACACAATACAAGTGTTCCAACAACTGCATCGACTGAAGCATCACTTAATGGTATAACCTCCCCAACCTAAATAGAGCAAAATTTAAAATTTAAAGATCAATTAACACAATGTTATCAACTGCATCAAACCAACTCCGTGTCTAGGTATTTTGAGACATCTATAAATAAACTTCATGCCACAATAAATATCATACTAACTATAAGTTTTGATCAGAATATCAAACAATAATCATTTGGACCATAAATTCTCTATAGCATGGTTCCTCTTCCTCATTCTAAAGAAATGGTTATTATAACTTATATAACTTAGAAACCAGTGAGAATATGATACATACAGCATGTATAAACTCAAAATTTGAGAGTGGAAGTCCAGCTGATGTAGCAGCTGACCGAGCATATTTCTCCATCTCCGGATTAGGATCAATGCCAACAACCTGCACATCAGAATCACTAGCATAATAACTTAGATTAGGACCAGTTCCAATGCCAATTTCCAAGATTTTGTTAGCTTTCTTCTCCTTCAAGTTACTGAAGATTTGTGACTTGTACCGAGCAACCTAGCAAGAAATCCCAAGCATCAACTCAATGCATTAATAATAATAACAAAAACATAAAGACTACCCAAAAAAGGAGAATGAAAAACAAGTAAATAATCATTTTAGTTCATGAAATTGTAAAGTTTGGACAGTTCTGTTTTTGAAACTAATGAAATTCAAAATCCTCAATCACATTAGCCCCTCTGAAAACAATTTTAGGGACTATGTTGACCGGCCTAAAAAATTGTGATTGAGAATTTCAATTTCAATTATCATTTTAAAATTCCATTAATTTCAAAGACCAAATTGTCTGACTCTACAATTTCATGAACTAAAATAGTTATTCACTCAATATAAAAATTATAACAAGCTTATATTAAGACCCATATACATGAAAATAATGAAGAATGAACCTCAGCTTCATAAGATTTAGTAAATGAACTCAAAACCCAAGCATAGAACTTCTGATACCAATCAGGTTTAGGTGGGTGATACTTGTTCACCAAAGTCTGCAAAAAAGAAAAAAAAGCCATTGTTTCCATATTATATCAGTGTCAGGAAAAACATCATTTTCTGCAACAATCTGAAGTGGCTTTTAGGGTGGGGAAGTGGTTTCATATGGTCTACAAAGCATATGCTTGAAATTTATTCAAAACTAACAACCATCATTGCTGCTCCTCGTAAGTAGAAGCTTATATGATATCATGTCATCGCTAAAGTTTAGAGCAATTTTCAATCATACATCCATGTCCAAATTTGACAAGTAACACTTTCCACCCTAGCAATTGCCACAATTTAAAAGTGAAGTAAACAACTACTAACAATTGCCTAAAAAAAAGTGAAGTAAACACTCATTTAGTCCATAAATGTGTAAGGCAGAGTCACTAAGACCCTCAAAAGTATAGAAATTTCAAAAATATCATTGACTCCTTGGGTGTGTCGTCTATTAATAATTTTACGGATCAAATTAACTATCAAAGACACACACATGGAAACCAACCTAAACAATGAATGAAAGACACATTCATAAATATTTTTATAATTTCGATAATTCAGAAACTATAGTCACAATGACTCACAAATTCAAGAATCAAAATGAATATTTACTTATTTAAAGTAAAAAGTTAAATAATTTCCATTTATTTACTGTTACAATAGAGAAGGAATTACTGTGTAATCAGAATCTGAATTTGTGGCTGTGGCAGGCTGAATTGGGAATGATGTAAGTGTTGCAGTTGCAGCAGCTTCTATGAAGTGTCTTCTTCCACATAAACATGGTTTGGTGTTTGCGGGTTCCACCGAGTCATCAGGTAGCAGAAACTCGGTGGTGGTACTGAGTTTGTTTGGCGCGTCCGAGTTAACACGTTTTGGTATCATATAGTAATTCATACGAAACTTGTGGGTGTCTTTGTTAATAGTTTTGGGTTTGGGGGTGAAGGAAAGCAATGATATTTTTATAGGAAAATGAATTGGAGAATTAACAAGATTCATTTTACGCGGGTGATAGATGTTGAAAGTTCAATGTGTTGATATTTCTATGATTTTTTTTTAGACTTTTGGGGGAGTGAGTCATTTGACTGAAGCTCCTCTCACATGATAATGAATAAATAAAATAAAATTGTTTTGGACTTCAATCGTAAATGAAAAAAAAACCAATAATTTGGCAGCTTATTTTTTCTTCAATAATGGTAGTTTAAACACCAACTTGGTCTAGCAAATGCTTGAGTTACTATAGCATGTAGTCAAATGTTTGATTCATTTGCCAAAAATATCTTTGATGAATTTTAGTTACTTTGTGGATTAATAATATCTTAAATTGGAGACCATTTATATTTATAAAGGAAAAAATATAAATTTTGTTCTTAAAAAATTATGTAATTCATAAGTACACTTCTATAATATACATATTTTTGAAGAAAAGTGGAGATGAAAAGGATGGCCATTGAAAACAAATAAACAATAGCTTACACGATAAGGTTGTGCATCAAATTGATGCAAAGCCGAAGCTGACTATATCTTTTGTAATCCTTACTGCATTTATTTTAGTTATTAAATAAATCTTAAAATATAACTTGTTAAATGCTTGCAATTACTTGTCAATTGTCAACTAAACTCTTTGAATTAGAAGACTCAAAAACAAAACATGAATGAAATAGAAACACATACTTAATGAAATAGCGACAAAGTAGAATTGATAACAAGTATGAAAAAGAGAACAATGCTTATGCAATGGATGTGGTAAAATAAATGTGATGAGAAATTAAAGCAAAAGTATGAATCAGAACACAAATACAAATGGAATTATAGAAATTGACTTTCATTTTTGTGATCCATATGACACAAAATATTGGGTTATAATTTGTAATATACTATTAATGTTAAAATTAAAGCCTGCTAACTTGTTACTCAAAACAAAAAAGTGACCAAAATAACATATACTGATTGATTGCTAACATATTACTGTTAAGTATCCAATCTTATTATAGATGATTATATTTTGTAAGACCTCAAATGTTACAATTGGCACAATAGTGACACCAAATGATAGTTCAAGACCTCTCACTGTGCAATCCTAGCACATCATGAAATTCATGGTTACAACCGCTTCAAAATTCCTACTTCTAGTTATTAGCACAACCATCTCTAACATGCATCATCATTTGCTTGTAATTTCAAAGAAGAAAGCATCACAATGTCAAAATGCAATTTATAGCTCAAACCCGTAGCTACTAATGACAGCTTTGGTTTTGAGCAGCATCACTTTGATCACTGCCAACATCTTCAGTAGCACTCGGATCCTCTAATGATGCATTATCACCATCAACTGTCAAAGAACATATATACCACAACGTTTTAGTTTTGACAGACCTGAACTTTATGGAACACAAAAAAATGGACAGTCATTTGCACATACCTTCAGAACCATCTGCTGGAGCATAAGCTGAGCGCCTTGACCGGGCCTGCTGATGTGTTGGCTGATTGCCAATTTAGGTAGGATCCCAAGACAGGGAACAGAAAATGTAAAACACTGTTAGCAAATCTTTTTTAAAATTTCAATGATACGCGTACGCGTAGGCAAATGTTTATTGCAAGTTATCATTTACTCTATTATGTAATGGACCAGTGAATCACATTCCATGTTCAGATTACATGTTTCCTTAAAATCTTTTACTGTAAACATAATGAAAGCGGCTTCGACAACAGTTACTAACTAGTAAAATCTGTTGAAGTTAATTGCATAGATTGCATAACACATATATATCATTGCAGAGATGTACTCCAAACAACAAATCCATTCTTCATATCTGTTCTGAAATTCAATCTGGGTCTACTTGGGGGCTCAAAACTATTGCAAACACATGCAAATACAATATATACATGGTGTGTTAACCGCACTAATGCATAAAAGAAACAGCTTAATCTATGTTCGGATTGAAGTTTGCTAGCTTAAGTTTGAACTAACTTTATTTTGCAAACATTGTTTGAAAAAGCAACCTTACCCTTGTTTCCATTTCGAACTAAGTTTGAACTACTTTGAAGGAAGAAATTGTGCATATAAAGTTTTGTTGTGCAAACATAAGTTTGGAGGTCTTTGATGGCAATCCAAACACACTAACTATTTACCTGCAACTTTGGACGAAGTGCTTCAAGTGGTCCTTTAGGCTTTTCTGCTCCTTGCTATATTAATAATAATCATATAGAGATAAGAGATATCAGGCATCCAAATATATATTGAAGGTTTCATTGAAAATCTTAATAGCATAATGATAAAGAGATGCTTCTAAGACCAGAAAATACCTTTCCCAAAGCCCAATCAGCAGAATCAAAATAAGCACGTTCATGATCCTACCAAAAATTGAAATTGTTCATGAACAAAAGTCAGTTTCAAAAGAACATTTCACACAAACACACATATGGTTAAATGATAGAGCCATACAAGAATTGGAACTTCGAAGAAATAACAACAGATAAGGAAGTAACCTTGGATATTAGTGGAGGCTTCTTTGGTAATCTCCCTCCATACTTTTTCTTGATCGAGTCTTCCTGCAGAAATATATTTACAGCAAATGATATCACAACATAATAACATATTGTTAGATTTAATGCCAAGAATAACCATAAATCTTGTATGAAGAAACCCTTTATAATGTCTCCCTAATTCTTAAGGAGTGATTTTAGTAATATCTGAGCTTTCAAAATCTTAAAACAACACAATTTTCGCCAACAAATGAAAATAGAAATATCTTGAACTGATACAAAAAATTACTTACAATCTGATTGTTTCCTGTAGAGGTAACATAAATAAATTTACAAATGATATTACAACATAATCACAAATTGTGAGATTTAATGCAAAGAATAGCTCTAAATCTGGTTATAAATTTTAAATAAACCCTTTATAATGAAGGCAATGTATAATATCTCCCCAATTCTTAATATCTAAGCTTACAAAAACTTAAAACAACACATTTTCAGTTTTCTGCCCCCGTATGTAGTTTGGTTGGTGAGATCAGGGACACCGAATAACTATTAAGAAGGAGGTCTCAAGTTCAAACCCAATAAACTAACATAATCACTAATTTCTAACATTTGTCTCTAAAAAATAAACAAATTTTCAGTTTTCCACCAATATATGAAAATAGTAATATCTTAAACTGATACAAAAACCTACTTCCAATTTGAATAATAATAATAATAATGCAGCAAAATAGTTACCTCCTGTTCAGATGAGGGCATGGAGTTTTCATTTGCATTATTTGTATCTTGATCAGACAGTTTGAGATCATCCCCAGAATTATCACAGTGAACTTCATTCTTAGAAGAATCCTCATGAAGTTCCTGTTTCTTCACATCCTCAACATTTTTAGCCTCTGACATTGCTTACTCTCTTTTTCTACAAACACCAAATCTAATTGTAAGTTAAATGTAACAATTTTCATTTTCATAAGATAAATTTCAATGATAATAACACGGATCAATCTAATATCAATAGATTCAATACCAATTAAGTATGAAATCAAACCTAATTAAGGAACGAGAAATGTTATCGTACCGTATTGGAAGAAATTAAGTATGAAAAATTCGCGATCTTTAGGATGAGTGAAATGAGAAGATAAAACTGATTGCTATGGGAGCATCTCGAATTGCGTTGATACAAAGTCTGTTGTAAATAGGAACATACATTACACTAATAGATTTTTATTAAATTAAATATTATTATTTAGATCTTGCAACAAGTTGCAAAATAAGTTGGCCAATTGAGAACATATAATTTTTTAAGGATTTAATTTTAAGACAAATTCTATTATACACCAGTTATTTATTAATATGAAACTCAACAAAGTCCAACAAATTGAGTTTTAAAGACACATTCATTTTTCATTATTTTTATTGAACTAAAATCTATTGAGTCAGTAAAGACTAAAAAAAAATTAATTTATATTTGAGTGTTTTCAATCATTATTAGAATTTTAATGACTTTTAAATATTAGTCTTTCGTGAACTACCTATCATTCGCCTTAATTTGTATGCATAGTAGGTGAAAATTTATTTCATGTACATTCCATTCAAATGTCATTATGTAATATTTGTGTACTTATTAAAAAAAATATTTAAAGAGATATTTTATAAATTAATATAGTGAAATTAAAAGTATGTATAGAAATTAATGTAATTATATAAGTTACGAGGTGAATTCAAATTTTGGTTATCCTTTTTTTTATAAATTTTTTTTTAAAAAATAATCTTGTTCAAAACGTGTCAGAAATTAAATATGAATATCTCTTTCAGTGAAGATTTAAACTTGAATTCGCCACAATATAAAAATCTAATTCTTTCCATTAGACATAAATTCTATTGATAATATGAGATATCACTCTTCTCCATATTTATTGTGGGTTAGTTTCTCTAGTTTTAGAGAAAAAATTTGTATTCAATCAAGTAAAAAAATTGTATTCAATCAAGTAAAAATAAAAAAATTATATTGAAATTTGTATTTTCAACTCTTTAAAAGCTTAAATATTGTATTCTTCAATAAAAAAAATTCTATTTTTAGTATCTTAAACATGTACTCTTATTTAATTTATGTAAGATTGATCCTTTTAAATTTGATGGTGATATGGTTTAATTTAATTTAAAAACCAATTAATTGGAGATGTCTAGAGGATTAGAATTAAGACAAGGAACGAGGAGTAATGGTTTTATAGATGAGAAGTGTGAGATGACTCAAGGAAGAAGGGATTACGTGTATATATATAGTCTTAGGTTCTATTTTGGTTTCATGAATTCACTTATTGGTGTGTGGTATAATTGACAGAGGATTTTGAATTGTTGTTGTTGTTTAAACAAATTTGGTTCCACTAAAATAAAACAAATCAAAAGTAAATATTGTAGATACATCATAATCAATCATAATTTTGTCATAATATCAATCTTTAAATTTCTCACTTTACACTTTATTTACTTTGAAAGATCTAAATTCAGTTTAAACACTTTTCTAATAATGTGTAAAATTGTGGATAAATGTTGCATATGTGTGGTCATCATGCAGAATCTCTAAAATCTTTGACATTGCGGTTAGAGCTTTGGTTTTGAACTACAACTTAAACTACTGTTTTTTTTTAACAAAAAAGATTGCATATAATATTTCATTAATAATAATATCTTCAATGCAAGAATTTTTTTTTAATAAAGATGTGATGACTAATTAAGAGTGTGACTATTCTTGCAAGAATATAAATTACATCATTGATTTGTCTCGAATAAATTCTACAGAGAAGTTTTGAAAGATAGTATGACAAATAAGTCGACAATCAAGAAGGAAGACAACCACCACACATTTACCACAATTTTTATTTTTATTTATCTTTGATGACACCTTCAATTGCCATAAACAATTCCAATTCTCACTAACTCTAAGATTAGATGTATCAATAAATTTAGTTATACAATATATGTAAGCACTATGAATCACATAAATGTCATTATTTTGAAGAAGTAAGCACGAAGTTATTAAGCGTTCGTTGCACTATTTTGAAGAAGGGGAATAACACTGTCCACACACAAATTGGCTTTGTGAGCAGAAAGAGTAGTAGGCCGCATAATAAAATAGTCGTCGCTATGCCAATTCTCATTCTAATCCGGAGAATTGAAAAGCCACTCCCATGCTCCAACGAGTGCCTGCTTTCAATAAATGTTTCGCGGTCTCCAAACATAATTTGGATTATGATCAAATACATAGATAAAAAAATCACTCCTAAAAATATTTACTTTCGAAGAGACGAGTGATTAAACTATGCAAAAACTTTCGTCTTTTGTTTGTCAAACATAAAAAGATTAAAGGCACTTATACTTTTAACTCTCATTTCTCCATCTACTCTATGCATAGCAAGCTTATCCCACTTAAACCAATCAATTCTTTTTCGTACATTTCGCCATGTTGGAAAAATCAGAGATAATTAGAAATAACTATCTGCGGAATACTTTTTCCGGTAGATATATGGTCAAACCGAAAATAGTAATTGGCAGAAAATTAAATGAGACAAACACAATTTTTTAACGTGGAAAACTTCCCTCAAATTGAGAGAATAAATTAATTTGGAAAACTTTCCTCAAATTGAGAGAATAAAAACCATGAACCTAGTTTAGTAAAACCTTCCACTATAATAATGAATGGGTACACCAGAGTCTTCTTAATAACAATAGGGAATATCAATCAACAACAATAACCTTATAACAACCTTTGGGTATGCCAAAGTAACTCTGTAAAACTATTACCACCACTACCGAAACTGAATTTCTTAGCTGTCGTGGGTGCGTACGGTTACCGTTTTGGTTTTTGCATTTGCATTAGGGATTTGAGATCTCGTTCATTCCTTTTATTTTCCTGGTTCCACTTGAGGAGTGAGTCCACCCAACACACCCAAACAAATTAATCATTGTTTTTAATTTTATTTTCCAATAAAAATGAGAATAGAAAGGCACTCGTACTTACCAAACCGATTAAACGAGAAGTTGGTATATAAATCAAAGTTATCGCTATGAATGTAGATTTCTTTTTTTTTTCTTACATTTTTATTTTGCTTGAATTTTGTGTGTGCTTTATTGCTCTTTGATGGGATAACCTATGTGCTTTAGTTAATTTCCTTTATATTTGCTGGAATGCTTGAATTTTTTGATTGAATTTTTTTAAACTTTCTGTGTGCTTTATTTTAGACCATGTATTGTACAATGTACATGAATCAAACATAGGATAGAGGTACGAATCTCAAAGTACATCAGCTGATCTGTTCTGTTAGCATCAAATTTGGTACACGAAATAATTATTAGCTACACATCCCACAGCATAACCAAACCCACGTGGATTCTCTATATTCCTTCTTTGCCATATTAAAAATAATAAAAATAACTCTTTCTGTGTGTTTGTTATGTCTGATATTCCAAATTGATATGATATCTGTAAAGAATTATTCTGATTTTCATTATCATCTATTATAATGTATTCTCTTTAGACAAAAATAATTATTTGTATAATTATTAAAAAAATTATATTTTAAATTTTTTATAAAATATAATCCAAATTTATAAATAATTCATTTAAATATCAAATACTTAATTATTAATATTAAATGTTTTTTATTAAAATAAAAATATATTAAAAATATTAACATTAAATAAATTAAAAATAAATAATTTGTATTTATAATAATAATTAAAATTTGATACTATATTTTGCCAATAATAATAATCAGAAAGTATATATAACACCGACATATTAAATTAATACATATTAATATCTAACATATATTTGATTATATCTATTTTTTAAAATTATTATCTTCGTGTATGTGTTATCTTTAAAATTATTATTGTTATATGCATATAAGCTAAACTTACCATTGCCTTCCATTCCTTAGCAACTTGGATCTTTTCTTAGAAAAATTGATCCTGAAATATTCCTTACACAAGTTGCATTATGTGCATGTGATGTGAGTTGCTTTCTAACTGACAACAGCTGATCTCACTTCACCTCAATCTTTTCTCCATGAAAGTGATAAGATTTGTTTCCATAATGAGTACTAATATGCTAGAAAAGGTAGTGAAATGAATCATACAATCGTGTCATTTTCTAATAATATGAATTAATTGCTAATTTGGCTCATACATTACGTTAAATCTTATTTTTTTAATAGAATAGTCTTTTGATATCGACCCTCCCTTTGATCTTATATTCCATAATATTAGAACAACAATTTCGATTTTAAAAAAAAAATACGAAAAATACAAATAGAAAACACATCACGTTTGATTCCGGAGTTAGCACAATTGCACATATGTTTTTAACGGTAGAGTGGATGCAATATATTTCTATTAATATTAAATTTAGGATGTACAATATAAAATTTATATTTAAATACTACAATATGATTTATAGAATTTATATTTAAATGTACTATAAGGGGCTCAAGCGATCTATCCACTTATAATTAAGTATTAGTCATACCCCAAAAATAGCATAGAATGAGTTATCCAATGAAAAAGTTGAGTGAAAATGGAGGGATTATGACCGATAGAAAATAGGGAACACCGCTTAAAGTTGAGTGAAGTGTCGTAAAATATAAATGTAACTGCAGATAATGTTAGTTTTCGAATAGTAATTGTTATGAGTCCTAGATATCACCTAAAATTTGAAACTTATAAATTAATTGAATAATCTTTTGGAATAGATTCCCCTTTTGGGATTCTTATACTTGTAATACATTTTTTGCATATTATATAAGCTTGTGAGGAAACCCAATTTGGCCTTCATATACTTCTCATCCAATGGCAAGTACAATACAAAGCCAGGGTATTTAAGACTTTCCAATTCTCTTATATATACCCTCATAAATCACAAGAAAGCATAACTTTCAAATGCTGCATACTAAAGTTATAAGGTCAATGTCCTAATTTTTAAATGCAACCTCCTTCAAAACCATTTGCAAATAACAACTTAAATAAATAGAGGCAGAGCTATGCTCTAAAAATGACCATAATTTCTAATCTCCAAGATCATGGTGGCGAATTGAAGGTTTAATTCACAAAGAAGTAAGTCCACTTAACATAAGTTTTTCTTCCTCTTTTAGAAAGCTGTTAATTTATATTAATTAGTTAATGGCCAGGCTTAAATATGAACAATGAAATATGTGAGTACATTGAATATTTTTGGAACAATGTTCTTCTCTTCCTTAGACTCATTTTATTTTCATTTCCTAATTTTTTTCATTTGGTCTTATATTATGCCTTCAATAAACATGTCAACATGATTTCTTTATTAGTAAACATATATAAGTTGATCTATGTTTTTTGATATCGTTTGAAATAAGATAAGTGGCCAAAATTTCTAACAAGAATGGAAAATGCCACTTAGTCTAATTTATTTCCCTAATGATCTAGGTAAACAAATTCAACAGTGTTGATCTTTTTATAATTTTTTTTTCCCACCCTTTAAGTTTTTATAAGCAAAGAAAACAGTTTCTATCTTTAGCACATATGTTTATGTTGCAAAATATTACCTTACACCAAACATGGCATATTTTGTGAATTAAATTAGGGATCAGGATTCTCTTTAATCTCACAATTTGTGGATTCATGTAGTCAGCAAGTCGAGACAATTTGATTAATTGAGACCGTTCATAAGATTAAAGATTAGATGAGTTAGATTTAAGCTAAGAAAATATAATTTAAAGAAACTTTTTAAAAAATAACTCAATTTGCGGTATTTGATATTATCGGATAGTTCTGATACACTGACCGCGTAAATTTTCTAACCTTAGAAAATCCAGTTCAATAAATTAGAAGGATTGGAGCCTTGAATAGGGACATAATCCATTAAAAGGACCATGAAGTGTGCATTTTTATTTTAATGGAAAACATTCAAACAACAATAATAGGATGATATTTGCATTACTTTATGAATCAATACTTAAAAAAAAGTCTAGACACTATCTTGTGAAGTACTCTATGATTTCATCATCATATAAAAATTATCTCCTAAATCATATACTTCTCCTACATCTCATAGAATTAGTTTCTCCACCAAAAAACTTAAACAAGTCGAATTATAATGGAAATAAATTCTTTTTCCCTTTCACATCCACAAGTTATCATGGCAATTTACCTTATCATTGCAGGAAAACATGATATGACATTGATTTGGATGGATTATATGTGTTGTTCATCTGAAGTCTTACATGTGAACATGAGATATGATACTGCAGCCAAGGATGACTTGCCGAAAACTCTTTCTCTAATTCAGCTTAGTTTAATTTAAGTACATTTGTTTAAAGATTAGATAGGAATAAAATCATTTTTTTAAGTAAAAAATTTATTTTTAATGTTTTAGTTATGTTTGTGTAACTATTTTTCAAAAAATAATTTTGTGAAAAAATAATTCTTTTGTTAAAAATAAAAAACTATTTTAATTAGATTCTGAAAAAAATAACAATTTTAAATTGGAAGAGAGAAATTCAAAAAGGAATTTTAAATTTTGAACAAACACAATCATTTTCATAAAAATCTTTTTTTATATATCAAAATCACTTTTATTAAAACTTATAATAAACATGTCGTTATGTGAATAAGTGGTGATGTGGATCCGTTTGTAATAAATTCTAAAAAATATATTTTGATATTCGATAATTTATAAATTAAATTTTTAGAGATTTTCAAGAAAAATAATTGTTTTGTGTTTATTCGTCGCAATAAAAATCATTTTTTTCAAAAAAAATTATAAAAATGATTTTTTTTTATTTTTATAAATTACTAAAAACAGCTTTTCATTTAAAAAGGTTTTAAAATTATTTTTCATATTCTCATTTTTTTATAAATAAAATTGTAACAAAATGATGAAACTTTTAAAAGTGATTAATTGTCTAAAAAAAATGATTTTTTACTAAAACAAACTGTAGCAAACTGGTCCACGTCCACAATGTATAGAGTCCACTACTATGAAGTGTGTTTTGGGATAATGTAAATCGGCAAGTCGTCTTTGGCTACATGTCTACCTCCTGTTTACATGTTAGATTGAGGATGATATGGAGCATGTGTGAATGCAAATCCTTCATGCAAGTGTATCAGCAGGAAAAATGTTCAACTCAAATTTGATTCTAAAGGTAAGTTCTTAAAATTCTAAAAATAATTGAATGTATATTTGATAGAGTACCTGATTTATGTGCTGCTAGTTGCAAAGTCATCATAGCAGCCATGTCAAGACTGTAGTAGGTAAATTGATGAATGTGCAGGTGCTTTTTCAAAGTAATTCAACCCAATGGCAAAATTGTGCAGCAAAATGTGAAGATGGCAAAATACAATGTTAGTGTTTAAGGCAAATCAAAAGCAGCCATAAATACCGGCTAAACCTGTTCAATATTGATAACATCATGGTTTACTTAGAATAAACCTTTGACACCATATTTCAACTCAAAATGGTAGGTTACCGTTCTTATATATCCAATATTTCCTCTCTTCTTAGTCGAGGTGGGACTAATCACTCACACTAAAATTCCAACAATATTTCCTTCTAGTGTAAGTCATCCACAACACTAGACTTGATCCACACTAGAATATCCCACCAAACTAAACCATGACTTTGATATCATTTGTCGGGAAGTTCGGAAGAGTGCGACAGCAACAATGGACTAAACGTTTAGGATCTCAAAGAGACCTTAACACCACATCTCCACCCAAAACTTTAAGACTATAGGTATATGAGTCACCTCTTTTATATATCGAACATTTGTTCCATTCTTAATTGATGTCAGACTAACCACTTACACGAATTCCAACATGTTGTGAGATGTAATTTAAATATTTGCTTTAGAGATGTAGGTGTATTGGGAGTCATAGGAAGTTTGAAAGAAATCTATGTGTTGCAACAATTTTCACATAGTGTGATTATCTGACTATCATTAGATAACAATTGTGATTTTTTTTATCTGATTTTGAAATTTCTACATTATTTTTCCAATATTAAGAACCACGGGTAGAGTGTATGAGCTGACACATCCATATTTCTTTGTTTGGCTAAGTCTAGAAAGAATAGGATATCATGTAGATTAACGCAACAACGAAACTTAACCGTCAATGTTCAATCCAACGATCGCGTTTACGCAATAATTCTTTGGAATTAGTGAGTCATAAAGTGGTATAATTGTTTGGAGAAGTTAGATGAACAAAATAAATTCAATTGTTCTTTTTAACAAAATGAACAAATAATTAAAAAAAAATAAAATAACTACTTGGAATCCAAATCCTAAATAATATCCTATCAACGCCATTATTTTAGCCAAAACGACTGCTTATAGTGGAGCAGGAATACGATCACCTGTACTATATATATAATATTTATTAAATACATAAATGGTTGAATAAGTACGAGCAGGTGTGTACTTTAGTTGATTTATGATCATCTCTTTTTGCTATTGAAATTTAGTGGAAAATATCATCACTCCATATTCACGTTGGACCCATTGTGACAAGATCTTTTTAAAGTGCACCCATTTATTTTATTTACGTGTAATAATAGTTTTTACCTTGCAGTTTAATTTTTTAAAGTGTTTACAAATTTATTTTTTATTATCTTATAAAATGTTTGTCTTCTTCATCGTTCATCAGCATCAAAATAAGATTATTAATAATAATCTTGCATGAAAATGTGGATCAGCATAATTTTCAATGACCTATTATAACGTTTTTAAATAATAATTTTGTAAACATATTAAAAGATAAAAGACTTAAAACGAGAGAAAAAATAATAATTTTAAATATTTTAAAAGATAAAAAATAACTTAATTTGTAAATATTTAAAAAAATAAATAACTTAAATAAAAAGAAAGAAATAAAACTGATCTAAGTATTAAACCTAAATAAGATAAAGATTCTGTAGTACAATTTTATCTTTTGTTTTAGTAAAATTATTAATTTGTTTTGTCAAAATTTATTTCTCAGACATTTTAGAATATAAAATTATTTATTCAATTAATATATCTGATTTTGTATGGTAATTATTTTTAAATGATGACAAAGTTAGTCAATGTAATATTTGTTGATACAATATTATGTTTAGATAAAATTTTAATACTTTTAAATTTCAAAAAATAGTAAAATATAATATTTCAAATTTCAAAAAGATATTTTAAATTTTAAAAATAGTAAAATATAATATTTCATTTTATTATTATTATTATTATTATTATTATTATTATAAAAAATGATATCCTTTATTAAGTAAAAACTTCAAATATTTTAGAGACCTGATGGATTTAGGTTGATGGCCTTAATTACGTTAGACAGATCATGTTCATTTTGTAATCGTATGTAAGCAAAATCTGAAAACTTACACGTGTCCTGCTCTAGAAACAAAGCCACTTGGCAAAACCTAATACTTTGTATTTTTATGGGATTTACCTAACACATTATTGGCTAATTTGTTTCTTTATCATGATCATCCTCGGAAATTCCAAATTTGGCTTACAATTCCACAACTATATAAATGCACATTTTGGATAGTTAAGAAGCACAAGTACTGTACAGTACAATATCCTAGCTAGAGTTTTTAAGCAAGAATTTGTGTGAGAAAAAATACTTTTTTTTTTATAAAGTTGGAACAAAAAATGAAGGGAGGTGGTTCAATTGAAACTGGTGTGTCTAAAGATGCAAACAGAAAAAAGGGGGTGAAAAGAGGGTTATCTATAATGGATTTTATTTTGAGAATTATCGGAGGTGTTGCAACACTAGCTAGTGCAGTGTCTATGGCTACAACTGATGAGAGGCTTCCATTTGCTACAGCTTTTATACAATTCAGGGCTGAATATGATGACCTTCCATCATTTGTGTAAGTGCTAATAATTTAATTTATATACACAATAGTTTAATTTCTTTTTTTATATTATCATTCAATTATATATTATCTTCATATCATTGTAACTGTTTCACTTTTTTATTTTAATTATTTTTAAAGTTATATATATAAGTGATTATGACTTATAGACAATATAAAATGTTTTGCACTTTATGTCAATTAATTATTTCTTCTAAATGTTTTTTTACTAAAATTAATTAGATGATTTTGTCATGAGAAATTAAATTTATAGTAGATTAAATACTGGCTAATATTTGACCATGAATATTTCAGGTTTTTTGTGATGGCCAACTCTGTTGTTTGTGGCTATCTTGCGCTTTCATTAATCCTATCAATTTTCCATATAGTCAGGAGCACTGCAGTAAAAAGTAGAATTTTTCTCATTGTTCTTGACATGGTAAATATTGGGTGGTTCTAAGACGGGTTCGATATGCTTTTTACTTGATCTTAATATTTGATCAAATTAAATTTTAAACTTTAACCCGACTCTTAATCCGATTAAATTCGATGAGTTGTTGGTTCATTAAAAACGAAATAAAATAAAGACGAGACTGAATTGGTTATAAGAAAAATTAATCTTTAAACTTTTGTTTAGAAAAAACAATTAACATAAAGTAACTCATAACAAGTCAATTGTCAATTCATTCAAGAGTTATAACATTGTTTTACAAACTATAAATTACTAAGTAAGTGATCTGATTGACAATTTTTTTAGAGTGAGTGAATCAATAATAACAAAAAATAATAATTTGTTTTTAAAGTAAGTTGTAACGGGCACTACAACTTTTTTTACTTTAGGTCACACTTCACTTAGTCACGACTAAAAAACCGTGGCAGGAAACGGAAATAGACAACAGTTTTTCAGGTGTTGCCTATAATTTACTTATAGAGTACAATTTCTTGATTTCGAATGAAAAACCGTTGCATATTTTGTTATTGTCAATGATTAGGACACAATGTTAAAAGCGTATGTTTAGCTTTAAGTGTCTTCAGCAATGGTTTTTTAGGATTTGTGGACAAAAGTAAAAAATTGTTGCCTTAAATAATAGGTCACGACCATTTATACCACACTTTATAAACAGTTGCCTAACCTTTAAGCCACAATTTTTTTGGCTTACGCTACACTTTTTTTATTGTTGCCACAACTTAAAAATATTGTAGTGGGGATGGATAACCCAAACTCAGTTTTTTTTTTACTTTGTCTTTGTCTTATTCTTATATTTTTGTCCTTATTTCTTTTGGGATTGACCTAATCCATTATTTATATGCTAAAACGGGTTCGCATGACAGACAGGGACTTATATACCCCTACTTCTAATAAATTATTTTCTCATTTTCGTCTTTTAGTTTTATTTTTTCTAATTTTCATATACAACTAAAATATAACAACTTTGTAGTTGAGAAAGAAATCCATAAATAAAAAACAAAGAATTTTTTTCAATCTAAAGAGAGCCTTAAATTTTCATTTTCATTATTTTTTTTGCATACTATAGACAAAAAAAAAAAAACTAACCCTGCTTAGCAAGAGTTAGTTACACTAGTTTAATTTATATTGGCAAGTAAGATTCAATTTGCTGAATATGCTGTAAGCTTAACCCGAAGCAACTTTTCCTAAATGGTTCTGTTAATTTCCATATTTTGATTCTTCTAATAAAGAATTTGCTAATAAATTTTGTGTTATTATAAGGTAATGATGAGTCTACTGACAGCCGCAGCTTCAGCAGCAGCAGCAATTGTGTACATAGCACATTATGGAAACTCACAAGCCAATTGGTTTCCAATTTGTCAACAATACAACAGTTTCTGTGAACGCATTTCTGGTTCACTTATTGGCTCCTATATTGCAGTTGCTCTGTTCGTAATAACAATTCTATTATCACAAGTAGCAATCTCTCGAAGCTAATTAAATTCATCATCATCACTTTTCACTTCATGTATTCAATTGTGGCTTTGGAATTATTTTACTTTCTTGAAAATTAAAATTCACCTATAGTGTGTGCATTTGTATCAAAGTGTGTTTCTCACTTTCTATTGCTTGTATTAGATACTACATACTACATTAATGTATATGCAATTTCAAGTTTCTTCTAATGACATTATTATCACTTAGTTTCTCTTTTTAGTTTATTTATTTAAAAAATATTTTCATTCTAATATTTTTTGTTATGTTGAATTTTATTTTTCTAACCCGTCTTTGAGATCTTATAGGTGTTTGAAAATATTTTTCACGGTTTAAACATATTGGACCCACTATAGAACTAATCTTCGAGCAAACAAAGAGACATTTAATTTTTTTACACGATATTGAACTACCTTTTAAATAGATGGCTCCAAAATCAAATTCAGTTTCTTTTTTTTGAAGGAGAGTTGTGTTACCAACTCATTCTATGTCATGTTAGTTTATTCGCTGAATTAAAAAATACTTAGAAGTTGGACATTCTAATGACAAACATTTACATATAATATGTTTAAAGTTTCATATTCTAAATTAAACCTTCTATATATGTTTAATATTCAAAATCCAAAATTCAAAAGAAAAAAGAATGTCAAGCAGTTTTTATACAATTAGAATTCCAGATACCCTGCAGCTTCAATCTTGCATTATTATGCTAACATAGCCACAAGTTCGTCTATTGATTTCAACGTCTTCTCGTAGTATACATAGGATTCATATACCTTTGGCGACCGAACATAACGATCCATCTGAACAGGGAAAAACCATAAATCACATTATTATACACATAATAATTTATTAAAGATAATGAATGATAAGTAGAACCTATGCACTCTTATTTAGCTAATTGAATATATTCTACTCCCTCTGAAATAAAATATAAACAAAATTGATAGTTGAAAAGTTGATCTATCTAGTTCAATACTTAACGGTATGTTAGAAATTTAGATAGAACACATATTAGTATGACTTTAATGATAATTACATTACATAATCATATGATTCATCTATGATTATACAGTTATTTCAGGCGATTAATCTGTTACCAGAGGTCGTTAGTTTTTAAGAAAATTTGTATTCATTTTTCACAATTTCGTCACCAATATATATGAGGTTCTCTCTATTTTCATTTTTCCATTAGTAACAATCAAATTGAAATAAAATATAACTAGTACTTACAAGATACAAACATTGTGTGGATTCTTATTCTTACATAACAAATTACTAGGTTTTAAATGTATATTCCATGGATTTAAAGGATAAATGGGATTTGGACTAAACAGAATAAGTGTGTTACGCAATATTGTGTTTTGACCGTCTAATTTAAATCGACAATTAAGATTGATTATTTGTGTAATTTGAATTATAAAAAAAATCTACATCTGGATAATAGTTTTCAAATATTAATAAAGGAAATCACTTCTCCATAATAGTTTTCAAATATTAATAAAGGAAATCATTTCTCCACAAGTGTAGTTCACTTGGTAAAAGAGTGTAGTTCATTTGGTAAAAGATGGCAAAGATATTTAATATATTTGGATGTGTTATAATATGCAATACTCCATATTTTTTTTATGTGAGTTTCGTAATTAAACTCTTTAAAAAAAAACTAATTTAACCTGTAAAATTGTAGAGATAAGACAAATATACCTAAAATTAACACAAATTCAAAATAAATCATAAAATTAACAATTTTTGCAGATTAATTTAAAAATTCGTTTATTTCAAAAAAATAGATTACACTAAGCCTATAATTTAAAAAACACACAAATATAACAGTAGTTATATCATTTCATAGACTAATTTAATTCATCCATCAAAAATAAAAAACAAGTACTAATAAGTGATTCACAAACAACAAATTAAGCATATACCTCAGTCAAGTTGTCGACCAACTCATTAGCAGTTTTAACATACTCCTTGCGACGATTTTCAGGCATAGTAGAGAGAGCATTTTTCAGATCCTGTTCAAGGTAGTTCTGTTTTAATCTTATATAAAACATAACATACCTCCAAGACATAGTTTCCAACATTTCCCTAATACTATGTAACCCTTCAGCTGTTTGTTTTATCCTTGCAACTGCATCTTCAGGGGAAAGCCCTGGCTCAAAAAAATGCTCTTTGAGGAAAGAACGTGTGCCCCAATTTTGTGCTAGTGCTATTGGTGATGTGCTAACATTTGTTCCAAGTATTGATGTGGCTAGAAATGTTGAAATTAGTTTCCTTCTATTGGTTACATTTTGGTTAAGAGGTAAAGGGTTGTTGTTGTTGTTTGAATTTTTTGAAGTGCTTTTGTGTTTGGTTTTGATGTGAGCATGGAGTAGAGTAGTAGCATGAGTGAAGCTAGACATTTTATTTTTTTGTGTGGATAATTTGTGTTTCAAAATGTAAGGTATGGTGTGAGAGTTTTGATTTTTGAATGGTGTATTTGGAATTGGAAAGTTTTGGGCAGGTTTTTATTGGCTGACCGTGGTGCCCGGTTTATATAAACTTTGGCCTTAAAATTATGCCACGTGGAACCTTTATTATCCACTTTGAGGTTGGGAAATTAACTCAAAGTCATTCTTTTTAAAACAAAGTCAAAGTCATCGTTGGAGATCGAAGCATTTTGATTTTGATGAAACTTTTGAAGCATTTATGATAGTGGATTTGATTCATTTGTAAGGCTCGTAGAATTTTTATGATAGTGGATGGATTTGATTCGTTTTTAGGTGTTCAAAGAATATTCAATGTGCATGTATTTTAAGATTTAAATTAGTATTTATTAGTATATTTGCAGGTATTTGAGAGGAGTGTGAAGTGTAGCAATTAGGGGGGTATTTGCATAGCAAATTGAATAATTTTGAAGAAAAAATCATTCGATTCAAATATTATGGACTATGTGCCCAAAATCTCAATGTTACTATTAAAACACATCAATTAAGAACATTATGTCATAAACAAAAAAAAAGTTAAAATATTCTAAACTCTAACTACACAAAAGATCAAAACATTATATTAATGAGAAGAAATTTCAAAAACATATATTATTTTGGGTTGGGATATGTGCCTATAAGATTAACATCTTACACCGTAATGTCTAATGTATATATAAATATAAGAAATTTTAAATCTTTGAAGTTAATAGACTACACTTGAATTATAACACATTTTTTAAATCTTTGAATTCAATAGACTACACTTGAATTATAACACACTTTTTTAAGTATAAATTTATCAAGCTCTCTCCATCATCATTATTAACACACACTTCAACTCGTTAAATTAGATTTGTAAATCAACATATTTGAGTGTGTATTATATATCAATCTCATTTATCTTGAGCTGTAATCAAATCCTACAAATCTCTATCATTTTCTTGTAAACATTCTCAAGTCTTCCTAGGTTAGATGATAGATTGAGTTAATGTGTCTAAGTATGTTGAGGCTAAAATAATACAAGTGTAAGTCTGTTGAGACTAAAGCTATGTTTTGATATGTTAAAATGAACATAATGGATCAGAGCAGAACGAAATGGAGTGGAGCAGAATGGAATAAAACATTCACTCTATTGTTTGGATATTTTAAGATGGAATGAATAATAAAAGAGAATTTCATCTCATTCCTCCCAAATTAAAGGGGATGAAAAAATGAAGGTAAGTGATGGAATATGAGAAAATGTATTCTATTATGTTTCACTCTATTCCATTTTAGCAATTCAATCAATGGAATATAAATTTATTCTATTTAATTTCATCTCATTCTATCTCATATCATCAATCTAAACATAGTTTAAGAGAATACATGTCGTAAGATCAAGGTTGGTCTAAAGTGAAAGTGTTAAATAAAATATTATAGTAAAAACCTCATAGTTACGAGGACTAAATTAACACACATTAGATAAACCAAAATACTTCTTGTAGGTGGTCTCTTTATCTCTACTCCTTACATTTTTTATATATACCACACATACTAGAATGACTTTATTAAGTTTACAGTATTAAGTGTATTTCAAAATATTATCTATTAGAGAATATTTTCTTAAGACTTTTCAATTTTCCAAATAAATATTTGAAAATATTTTATAAGTGCATGATTAAATTTTAAAAAATGTCACAAATCAATCTCTCATTTTTTGTGAATATTATTTCCATTTTAATGATGAATTTTTAAGAATGGGTAAGTTGATTTTTTTACTTTTGGTGAAAAAGGGGAAAAAGTTGAGAGAAAAAAGGTTGTATTGTACATATTAAAATACTCTCTCTCTCCGGTCACTATTATAAGAGAAAAAAAGTAATTTATGCGATTATTAAGAAATGTAGTTAAGTGTAATTAGTTTGTTAGATTTTATGTAAAACACAAGTTAAATTTACTAAATTATATATTTTTAATGTCAAATACTTAAGTATCAACTTTAAATCTTCTGAATTAAATAAATTGTATATTAAGAATAATAATATTAAATAAATCAAAAATAATTAACTTTTATTTATAATAGTGACCAAAACGAAAAAGTGATATCACATTTCTATCAAACTATAGAAAGAAAGAGATAAAGACACACATATCCCTCTTCTATTTTCTAAATATTAACCAAGTTACTTTATTTTCATTTTGAGTTGAATTATTTCCCTTAATAACTCATTAAAATTATTAAATTTCTTTAAACCAAAAATAAAATATTAAATTTTATTAATCTAATAATTAATTATTACCGTATTATATTAATAATCAAACACAAAATTTCTTATAATTTGAAAAAATATAGTTATGTAGTCTAACATAGACGCGCATGATTTGGATACTTATATTTTTTAAATCGCGTAATTGTGTGTTTATAAGTTACACGGTTTTAAAAATATTAGTAGCGTCCAAAATGTGTGATGAATTTGATGTATTTCAATTTGACAAGTAATTTTTAGCAAACCCTGTTTATCGTCTCCATCAATTCCAACCTTTACTTCTTCCTCGTACTCATTGACGTTACCCTCCGTGATCAAACTAAAATCTACTCCTCTGTTTTCCATTCAATTTTCACAAATATCCTTCTTCTAAATGGGAAGAACTGGACTATTTGATCTCGAAAAACACTTCGCTTTTTACGGATCATATCACACCAATCCAATCAACATAGCAATTCACGTCTTATTCGTTTGGCCTATTTTCTTCTCAGCAATTCTCATATTCTACTTCACACCCCGCTTTTTCGACCTTCCCAATTTCGACTTTTTTCTATTCGGTAACCTTCATTTTGTTTTGGTTTGGAATTTTGGGTTCTTGGTTACTTTGGTTTACTCGGTTTTTTATGCTACTTTGGATCTCAAAGCTGGTTCTTTGGCTGCTTTGCTTTGTCTTTTTTGTTGGGTTTTAAGTAGTTTTCTTGCTCATCAACTTGGTTGGACTCTAGCTTGGAAGGTACACAATTTTGTATAACCCTTCTTCTACTTTTCTTAATTGGATTTTTTGTTTGCAAGTGCCATCCATGTTTGTTTTCTTCTTGTTTTTGTCTTTTTTGTATCTGTGTGTTTTTCTGATTTGACCATAGAACAATTAGACGAGATGCGGATGTTACTTTGATGTGTGGAAATACTAGACGAGATAGGGTTAGGAATGACAACATTAGCGAGAGAGTTGGGGTAGCACCTATAGTAGAAAAGATTGTAGAAACTCGGCTTAGGTGGTTTTGGGCATGTGGAGAGGAGACCTTTGGAATATGTAGTGAGGATAGTAGATCAAATGGAGGGTAGTCAAATCTTTAGAGCCAGAGGAAAACCTAGAAAAACTATAAGAGAAACTATTAGAAAAAACCTAGAGAATAATGAGCTGGAAAGTGGTATGATGTATGACAGTAGAATGTTAGGGCGTTGTTTGATCTATGCAGCTGACCCTACCTAGTGAGCTAAGGCTCGGTTTTTGTTATTGTTGTTGTTGACCATAGAACAAGTAACTTGTTGAAATTGAAACAGAAATAACTCATTTCAATGAGTGGTTAACGCAGTTCCATGAGTTCTTAATAGATATATCAAAATTGGATAACTAGTTAATTATCAACTGAACTTAATTAACCACGAATTTGAACATTATTAACCACGATATCAAGTGTTCCAACTACTTGTAGATTTGAACACTTGAAAATCAAGGTTAATCAAGTTTAAATTGTGGTTAATAAAGTTCAGTAGGTGATTGATAAGTTATGATACCCGATATATTAACCAAATCTAACACTTCATTAACCACCACATGTGTGAACTTTGTTAACCATTTAAAAAGTTGTCAAATTTGTTGCCCCAAATTGATGTTCAAATAACATTTTTGAATTGAAATCTCTGTTATCAGATTTTGATAACAGAGCGTAGCTAGTGCGTCGTGACCCTAAATACACAAGTGTGATGGCAAGTATTTTGAAATTTTTTATTTTGTTTATTTAATTTATGCTATATCTTAAAAAATCAACAACTAGCTATGACTGATTAGTGAGAGGGTGAAAAATGAGAGCAAGAGTGAGAGAGGAGAAGCCAAAATGTTGTTTTGGTGTTTTTAATTGTAAAATTCCTAAAGTACATCAACCAAAAAGCTGTAACGTTTAAACTTCAAAGGCTTTTTTTTTTGGAATTTTTTATCTTGTTTGAGATGTGGTGCTATCTCGCTGCGACAGCTCCGACACTAAACTACTCTCCTATTGTGTGTGCTTGTACTGCTCTGTTGCTATAGCATGCTATTGACAACATTGATTGAAAGTGCATTAGCCTACAATACAATATTTGAGATAGGGATAGAAATGAATTCGTCCACTGTTTCTTAACTTCATATTCTGATGTGAAGCCTAAACTTGTTCAAAAAGGAATATGGGCAAAAGGTATATTTAGATGTAATAACCTCAAACAGATCTTATCCTATTAGGTGAAGTTAGTTATATGAATGAGTTAATACCATTGGTTTATATTGAAAGCCAATTTTCTGATGAAATCAGTTTGAGCGAAGCTTTTCTTTTCCATGGTTTCTTCATATGTTATCTTTTGTCTTCCTCTATTATTTTCATTTGACTATGTCAATATAGTCAAATAGCAACGATATAACATAGTGGAATTTGAACAAATCATTACTGTTCCACGATACACTATTTAATATAAAGTGTTGTTTAATAGCGGCTATAACATCTATAGCGTAGCGGAATTTGAATAAACCACTTTTTTCTGCAATTTGTGATCGACAACACTGGCTATGCTCCATTTTGTTAACTTGTTTTTCACTGAAATTGTGAAACCTTATTGACCTTTTACTCCCATGTCCAAACCACATTATGCAACTCTGACATCGGTGCTTCTTTAACTTTTCCCAAATACATTAGTTTTTGATTTTATCTTTTCTTGTACATTGGTCTGTTTAGTTATTCATTTCAACATTCTCATCTCCATTACCCTAGAGCATCGTTGGTCTAGCTATCTAGTTGAGTTTTCCTCCAAGTTTGATAGGCTCTGAAAAATCACAAATTGAGTTTGAATAATATATGTGCATTTTATGAATCACATGGTGGATCCAAGATTCTTTATTTTGGCAACTTGTGGTATGAATAATCACTAAATTTTCACCTCTACACCTAATTAGGCAACTTGTGGTATGAACAGTCACTAAATTCTCTTAAGCATAATCCTTTGGTTTCAAAGCTTCTCTCCACAAAAGAAAATTACTTAATCAGTTTACACGTGGATTTGTTGCCTTGCCTGACATGCACTAGAGGCACATCATGTTTTTTGGATTTTCAATTCATAAACAGGCACACTAAAGGATAAATTTTAGTTCCAAAACATATATATGTTGCACAGTATTATCACTCTCAAATAGCAGAGCGTATTAGTAGACCCTAAAAACGCTATAGCGAGATAGCGGACAGCTGACGGTGGGATGACTGCTATTTTTACCACTATACTGGCCGCTACGTCCACTACACAAAACTGCTCTGCAACAGCAGGTCCTGTAGCGGCCAGTGGCTGCTCTGCTCCGCTACAATGCTATAGCACCTTTGTAGCATGCTATTGACATCACTAATGTTGCAACAAAGAAATGTAGTATTTAGAACCTTATACCCTTACAGTTGCTATTGTAATGCTAAAATATTTGGTCTTATCTAATGGTGGTGTTTATAATGTAAAAGTAGAATTTCTAATCTACACACAGTATTGCAGATGCATAATTTTCATGTCTGCTTGTTCCTCAATCATGCTTTGCTCTCTGTTCCTTAACTCGCTTTGTCATCCTTTCATTTTTGGGTGCTTATTTGTTCGTTTCCACCATTCTCATTCTTGATGTTAAGAAAATTTTGGCAGAAGTTTTGGTAGCTTTTCCTTTGTTAGTTCCCATTCTCTTATTAGGTTGAGGAGCAGATAGTTGAACTATCCTTATTCCTTCCACAATCATTAGAAAAACCTATATTTTAGTTATTATTAATCAGATGACATAATTGTAATGAATTATGTAGCATCGACACTTCATATTAAAGGCATGTCTGGTGTCTGGCATGACTCTGATGCATGTGGTTACATCCTATCACGTTTATTTTCTCAAATTAATACTAATGTCAATGCCGTACCCGTGTCAGTGTCAGTGTTTCATAGGTAATGAGTTGGGTTGACAATTTGACCCAATTATTCATCATCCATCCAATCCTTCCAACTACAAATCCATCCACTATTTAATATAAATTTACTACAAATCCATCCACTATTTAATATAAATTTTAATGGATGGGATCCAATCCATTCATTTAAAAATATAGATGGATTGATCCATCCAATTTTTTTTCAAAATCCAATAGATCACATAGTTTATTTAATAAAATCCAATGGATTACATTTAAATATATATATATATATATAATTTGAATAAAATATTATATATTTATTTCAAAATAATATTTTTTATTATAAAACTATTTAAAAAAGTATTTTTTGTTTAATTATTTTAAAATAATTAATTCTAAAAATAGTTTTATTTATTGTTTTTAAAAACTGATTTAAATTTTATTATTTTAAAAACATTTTTTTGAAAAATCAGAATTTTAATTATTATTTTTATTACTAATATCTTTATTATATTTAAAAAATAGAATTTAAATAATGATTTAATTTTATTAAAAGAAGCAGAGTTTTTTTAATAAAAAAACAGATTTTTTTTTAAATAAAAAACAGAATTAAATTGTTTACATTATTTTTAAAAATAATAATATATTAATTATTAACTTAAATAGGGTGGTTGGTGGTGGCTGGACGCCAAAGCGCCGCCTTGGTGGCTGCCGGAGCACCACCTCTGGCTACCACCCCTATTATTTAAGTATTAAATTAATTACTTATTTAAAAATAATATAAAAAACAGTTTTTAAAAATATTTAAGAACAGTCATTTTCAGTATTTTTTTTAATATTTTAAAAACAGTTTTATATTTAAAAATAATATAAAAAACAGTTTTATTAATATTTAAAAAAATAGTTTTTTAAAATAATAAATTAATTTTAGGAATAATAAAAACCATTATTTTTTTTTGCTACAATAAATAAAAACCATTATTATTGTAGGTATATAATTTATTATAATATTAAAAAAATTATTAAGTGGATTGGATGGATATCCATCGATCTAAATGTGATAATGGATGGATTGGATGATTTTTATTTTTAATGGATGGATTGGATTGAATTATTTTTAAGAATTTTTAGTGGATTGTAACTAAATTAATGGATTATTTTGATCCATCCATTACAATCCAAATTCATATCCATTAGATCCATCCATTTTGCCACCTCTAGTAATGAGTTGTTTTATGTTTAAATTTCTTTTGTAATAAACCATATCATGCTAACATCTATTGCATGTACTTTTAATCAGAGTTCATGATACAACCCTTTTCTGCATATTGCATGTATATGAACTCAGAGATTTAGCATACAACCCAACCCTTTTCTGCATAGTGCATTACATTTTTCAGAATACATGAAAGATATCTCATAACATCATGATTCTATCTTAGAGTAACTATGTATATCTCAAATTATCTCTTAGGATTGGTTTCCTATTTCCTTATATTTCATGATTTGTTATCTCATTGAATTAGTATTATGAGTCTAGTATTAGTATATCCAGGAATTAATACCATATGTTTTGTATCACAACATATATAACATAAAGTTGTATAAGAGATTATCGTCAGCAGCCTCATCTGACACTGACTACCTATGCTGTTTTCTTCAGTTACCATATATATTAGAATATCACGCTAAAGATGCATATTGTCAAATGTCGATAAGAAAAATATTTTTATTTTTTGATGGAAAAAATACTTTTGTTTGATGCATTCATAAATATCAACATAAAATTTGTGACTTTTGGATCTTTGATCTCAATTCTCAAATAATCTCATATATAGGTTGTTTTAGTGGTTCAGCTGGTATGTTGGATAGGACAGTTCATTGGTCATGGAGTATTTGAGGTAAGTTGCTGCTATTATAACTCAATTCCTGACTTACCCTATTATATATGCACCTGAGATTTTTTTCGCCCGCAGAAACGAGCGCCTGCTCTTTTGGATAACCTCATTCAGGCCTTAGTAATGGCTCCTTTCTTTGTATTGCTCGAGGTATTGTACAGAAAATTGTCATATTTTTCCTAACATTATTTGTTCTCTTGTTTTGTTTTCTGCCTAAAACTTAATTTAAAGTTTCAAAAATGTCATTTATCTTCTTTTTAGATCAAAAAGTAATTTATCTTTCTAAACAACAATAGCATTGGACCTTGAGTGATTTTTCTTCTAAAACTGTGAAAAATTGGCATTCTTTGAAATGTAGATTGTCATTATGTCTTTACTTTGGAAATTTTGGTGCCATTCTGGTCCCATTAAAATGTATAAACCATAATTCTTTCAGTTATTGAATACTAGCCAAAATGACATCTAAGTTTCAGCATAAGGTCAAAATGACACCAGAATTCTAAAGACATAATGACAAATTACATTTTTTAAAAAAGGCAAAACAAGGCAATTTTTCACGATTTTGGATGAAAAATTACTAAAGATCCAAAGTTGTTGTCGTTTCTAAAGATAAAAGACTTTTTTATCTAAAAAAATACTCCCTTTGGTCTTTTTTATAAGAGACAATTGGATCAACAAAAGTTGATGTAAAAATTGATGTAAAATACATCAACTTTTATTGACCCAATTGTCTCTTATAAAAAGGATAAGAGGGAGTAATAAAGAACTTGGTTGAAACTCTAAATCAAGTTAAAGAACCTCTGATGCAGTTTTGCCATTCATTTATGTTTGAATGTAAGCCTATTTGTTTGGTGTAGGCTCTCCATACTCTATTTGGTTATGAACCATATCCAGGATTTCATTCAATTGTGCAAGCAAAAGTTGAAGCTAATATCGACGAATGGAAAGAAAGTAAGCTGAGACTAATTTCATAGGTTCTGCTTGGATTTGTGTATCTTTAATAATTGTTTGATGTTAAATGATCTCACATCAACAAAGGAATAATAAAAAGTTATAGATGATCATGTATATATTACAAGGTATTCATGCTTTTTCAGGATAATTAATTCCTCATCTGTTTTCATAGAAATTATAATTTATTAGCCATACATCTTTGTGAAGAAAACAGCAATACCATTGTTATGCTAAATTGTGTTTTCAGATAGAAGCATCAGATCTGTTTGTTAAGAAGTGAATAAAGAAATTCATTGGCAGTGAATGAATGAATGCGCTTGAATAGTTAACCAGTTTGTTATATTAACAATGAGAAACTTGGCTTTTAAAATGTCAACTAGTAATGTATAGTTCATATTTTATTTATTGTTTATTAATAGTAGGTGAATGTTAAGGGACCCAAATCAATGGATTTTGGTCATCTAAAATGAACAATTTACTTTAGAGAATAAAGTGAGATCTAAAATGAACAATTCACTTTAGAGAATAAAGTGAATAATATCAACTATTGATGATCAAATGAATTGTTAATATTATGTGCACATACATGACCAATTATAAGTGGTTATAATATCAACTATTGAATCACTCATTTTAGCAATTTTTCATTTTAGAGGAGCAAAATTCCAAATTAATAGATTTTGTACCAGTGCACTTAAGGGTGAAATGGACAATTGAAAAATATTCCCCTACCTTAATGTCGTCTCTCTTCCCCCACCACCACCACAATTGGTTTTGCGATGACGAGTATCTTTTCAAGTAACAAAGGTTGGGAGACCTGCAACTTTTCCACATTGGCGTGCTAAACTACCTTGCACAACCACACTCGAGCGGCTGGAAACAATGCATCTTAGTCTCATCATGAAAGTGCTCATGGTAGAGAAGGAATCATCATTGCGTTATGGTGGGATAGACAAATTTGGATTTGGTGTATTTAGTTATTGCGTGACCGTTCAATTTCGATTAGACGGTCTTGATCTAAAACAGTTTTTGATTTTTTTTTTCAAAACAAAAATTACCGGATTGGAGATTTGAACTGTCTGATCTCGATTAGATAGTCACACAGTCATTTACTGCGTGAATGCGTGCAGTCAGTGACTACAGGGAACCCAAATCTACGAAAGACCTTTATTCATATTGGAATTGCGCAAGTGGGAGAGATGAGAAAAGAGAAGTGTATTGACCATAATAACCTTGTTGATCATATTAAAGTTGGGCCATTTATAAATAAAATATTGGTGTTACTACCATGTGTCCTTTGAACATTTTGTAAAAATTTTGTAATTAATGAAAATAATTTTTTAAGTTTTTAGAAGTTGAGTACATGACTTTTAAGACAAAATTTTATATTTTAATTCCTTAACAAATTTCTTTAAGACACTTGTTAGTATTTATGATATTCTTTTGGCAGAATCATTAGCATTTATCATAAAACATTCAAAACACAAGATACACATACACCTATCATTTTTACACACATATTCAACACCTCATTTTCTCTATATCTCTCTCTCATCTTATCATATCACTAATATATCACATATGTCACATCGCTCTATTTTTTTTTCTCTCTCTCTATTTATATTCTCCATTACTATAATTTTGAATGTTTTTAGTTGTATAAAAATATTTTGAGGTCATCAAATGTCACATTATTATATTTTAAATTAACCAAAGCTTTCTGTAAAAAAAAATATGTATTAAACGGTTTAGAATATAATTTGGACCAATACATAGTACTTTAGTTCCTTAATAGACTCCTTACCTTAGCAAGCATTAATGTATTTTAAAGTCTATATTGATTTACTAATGTTTCATCTCATATCATCATCCACTTGGTGGTGTCTTAAACTAAGCATGTTTGGATGCACGACAAAAAGCATTTTATCGCATTCCTATACTATCCTTCTGTGAATTTGTAAAAGCAACAAAATTAAGCTTTCATGTCAACATGGTTTTGTTAACACACCATAAGACTAAACAAACACTAAACATCCCTAAAGTTCTATTTAAACCAAACTAAATAATATATTACATATTTGTAGTTAATTGTGTAAAGCATACTTATATAAATATCCTTTTATGAGGTGTTGGTCCGGTGTCAAACAATTATTGTTATCCTATATATGTATTGATTTTGTAGAGTGTTTTGTTCAATTTTCAAGTAATAAAAGGTGGCTATGATGCTAGATTATATAGTTTTTAATAAAATTTAAATTATAAAAGAGTAATATTATACATAACGACTGATTCAAATGATTGATTTGCCTAACTTCAACTACTTATTTATATTAAGTAGCACTTTCATGACAAAGCAAATACAAGGATTTTGTATGTGTAAGCCTCAACTCAACTCAAAAGCATGCGTAGATACCAACCTCCTCAACACGTCATTCCCTTTTTGTCCCAATATACTGCCGTCATCATTTTGGATAAGCAATACCATAGTACGAACACAATTAATTAATTAATAGTAACATAACACATTAAATTAACTACTATTCTTTTTATAACTTCTTCTTGCTTCAATTATTGACTTCTAATACTTTCCATTATTTTTTGTCAATTGTTTCGTTCGTCACAACAAATAATTATTTCTATTAACGGGACCATAAAAAGCTACAAAGCATGATATAAGCATTTGGTTTGAAATGTATCAAATTATGGATGTAATTCTAGATTTTGCACTTCAATTCAAAGGCAAATTAGCTTGTCGTTTTATGTAATGATGAAAATTTCTAATGTTAGCAACCGAATTGTTTAATATTATCTTTTAAACGCTTTTATTACTATTACTAGCTTGTTTGTTTGCTTTTCACAAATGAAGATGATTTTATCATGTGAATATTAAACTTGATTTTTTTAGACAAAATTCTAGCGTTCGATATTATTTTTTCTATTTTAATCAGTATGTTTCTAAATCAAAATTGAATTAAAATTATTTTATATTTAATTTGTTAAATTAGGATTAACTTCAGTTATTTGATAAGATAAAGAAAAATAAAATTGTAAATAAAAACTTAAATAAAGAGTAAATGAGAAAAAAGCCAAAAAAAAAATGGAATTTCCTTTATAAATATATAGATGTAGATTATTATTGAATGAAATTTATTATGTTCAAGTCTTTATAAAATTTCACCCACTAAAATAAAATAAAAAGTATTTGAAAAATGTATCACTAATATTCTGATGGAGCTATCAGATTAAATATAACTGAAAATTCATTGGGTGATGTGATATATGTATATATATTTCTACAAAGAATCTTCAGAATTATTTTATTGTTGAAGCTTATCGTCATGCCTAATTAAATAATCCAATGTCATTTACTATTCTTTCTTGCAATTAATTTATTATTCTCTATGGTCATATACTTGATTCCCAAATAAGGTTGAGTTGAAGCTGCTATTCTGTTTCACATTGTTTTTCTCTGAATCAGCTGCATAAGAGTTAGTAGCCATTTCAACCATTTGTGATTTTACAAATGGGTCAACAATTATTCCACCATGTGCACTGTTAATTTGATATTCAAATGTTGAGCTATATGATCCATCTGATAATATTTGTGATATTGGACCCAAGTAATCCATATCCAAAAGATTAGTTAGAGAACATGTCCTTGGAAATTTCATCAATTCTTGTTCACTATCATCATCATTTCTTTGTGTCACATTGATTTGATTTGTAGGGTATTCTTCTCTTGTATCAAATGATTTTGTCGTATTCTTCTTCTTATAGATCCTACACAACACCCAATCATCTAGCTGGTGACACATGAAAAAACATAAGGGTAAGGTCAATTAAATAAAAAAAATATTAAAAATATTGATAGAAAATCAAAGAGGATCGCAAAGCTACACAATTTGTCCATTAAAATTAACAAAATTTTGAAATGATTCTGGATATTGAAAAATCTTATGTCACATTGATTTCTATAAGATAATTTCAGGTATTAAATTTACGGGTCGAAAAAAGTTGATGTAATCAAATATTTTAATTTCAGAATCAAATTATTCGACGTTACTTATAATTTTAAGACTAAACAAGTAACTTATTCAATAAGCCTTTAGAACTCGGAAATCATAAACATAGAGGCAAATTAAGGGTTAAAAGATTTACCCTCATGGATCCCATTTGCCTATTGGTTTTACTTCTTGATCCAATTAACCTATACTCATGCATAATCCAATCTGTCTTGAGGCCCTTTGGTGGCCTACCCTTATAAAAAACCAAAGCTTTCTTAACCCCAATATGTTTAGACCCACTAAAGATTGATTTGTCTGTGCCAGTAGCCTTCCAATACCCAGAAACAGTTGCTCTATTTGGTCTCACCCCATTTGGATACTTCCTCTCTCTTGGACTAAAAAAATACCATTCATTTTCTACAAAGTCTGATTTATCTGCATTTCATTATGATCACAAGTTAATATTGAAAAAAAAAATCAAATTTATACATATTAAAATAATGTTATTTAATAATCAGATTAAGTAATTGAATTCAAGTGATTAATAAATTTAAGTGAAAGTCGAATTAATCGAGAGTATCTGAATTCAAAAACTAACTGAAATAATCATGAGTCGGACTTTATGTCCTGACCTTGAACTTTAGATTATTTTGTTCCCATTTTCCTGGAAAATGGAGGGTCAAACAAAATAAAAAGTAATATTACAATATAGTTAATATGTATACCAGGTAATTCCCATGGATCAAATTTATAGATATCAACTTCAGGGATGATAGATGCAGGACATGGTTGTGATGTTGCTTGGTTAGAAAGGTAATAAACAATTAATTCCTCATCAGTTGGGTGAAATCTGAAACCAGGTGGAAGATCAGAGCTTGTTCTTCCATCCATTGAATAAAAAAAGAGGGAAATATGAAACTATAGACTACAATTTTAATCTAGGAAATTGGTATTGTAAGAGAGGGTTCGAGAGAAATCAAGGTGTTTGAAATGTTTGCAATGAGATGAATAGCCCTTTTATCTTTGAAGTTTTTTGTCTTTTGTGTAGTGTTGTATGGATTTGATTGGTTACTATGAAGACTTTTATGTACCTTAGAATATGCGTCACCAAAGCTCTTATGCCATGCTCCAATCAGTGACTAGAATTTCTTCACCTATCTCTTATCTGACTTTTTATTTTTCTTTTTTTTGAATAACACTAGTGTGTCTTTATCCACATTGAGATTGCATTCAATGCTTTGGAGGAATATTATTGGCATACTACAAATACATAAAGTTCATATAATTGTGAAGTTGATGTCAGCAAAACCAGTTTTTTTTTAATTTTCGACCATTAAGAAAATACAGTGACATGATAAATTGGTTTTCAAAATTATTAAATATTAGTCTCTAATTTTGTAAATTAATAAATATATTATTGAAATTGTAAATTGTTGATCAAAATAGTCTATATGTAATCTTTTGTTGTTAGAGATTACGATGAAACACACTAATGAAATTTGTGGCTTCTCAAGGTTGATTTTAATACTATCTTACTACAGAAAAATTTGACTACGAAATATGGTCATTTAGCAGATAATTTTGTCACAAATTAATTATTGACAAATTAGTTCATGTAGAACCTAAATTTTATAGACAAATTTGTTAATGTTGTAATGACATTTATATGAAATCAACATGGAGGGGTCACATATTCAATTAACATTTCAAATGATGAAGTTTATAGATAGGTTATTTTGAACTACGGTTCATAAGGTGATTTGAAGGCTTGGGAGAGTTGGAGTAACAAGGTCATGGGTTCAACTCCTCTTTCTAACAAAATTAAAACTAGTTATTAACATTGACTATATAAAAAATGTGCTATTTTGAGCTACACTTTACAATTTTATAAACGTACTTGATTCACAAAATTTATGGACTACTTTGACTCATATTTACAAATTTGAGGATCAATTTTCATATTCAATGAAAAAATAACATTTCTTTGTCTGGTAAAAATATTCAATGAAATTAAATTGGGTTAATGAGAGTGATAAGCAATTTAAGTCTCATAAATATACAGTCATATATTCGATCAATGTATCAAAAGTATGAAAATTCACGGTTTAAAAAAGATAATTTTTAAATGTCCTAAATCGTTGATTGGTCTTTGCAATTGCGTAGAGAGTGGACAATACTATGAGAAATGAAAAAAAAAATCTTCAAAGAAAGGGAAAAATCAATAACCTTAATTATTACTTTTTATATATATAAAATTTAGGGTGGATAGATGGTATTCTAATCTAAAGTATAGAAGGCTTTATGTCTCACTTAACACTTAAAAAAAAAAATTATATTTATTTTCTTTCAAGGTTACTAATAGGAATCCAACTTAACTTTAATTATATTTTTTTTATTGAAATGGCAATAGATAGAATCTTAATAAGGTATTCTTATCAATATTTTGATAATAATAAGGCATTTAACATAAAAACAACTCAAAACTAGTGACAATCAATTATTTATTCAAAAAAGGTGTTGTGACTTTTAAAATTTGAAAACTGTATTTAAAGATTCTATAAGGCTAGTATACATAGATTTTTTAATTTTATTTTTGACAAAATACATAGATTTTTATTATTAATTTTCTATTAGAATATGTATCTTATATGAAAATTTAAAATTTTATCACCTTAATTCTTAATACTTTGATAATTTATTATTTAGTATACTATATCTAATAATAATAATAATTTATTATGTGTTCAACTATGGTTTAATCATAAACAAATAATTAAATGGTGAACTATTGTCTTCGTTATTATCGGTATAGTTTTTAAGGCATTGACTATAGTATCTGAATGTGTCCGTCTCTATACCTACTTTTTATTTCAAATTCCATACCTACTTTTGTTTATAAACTCCATACCATTTTAAAAATAAATTATTAATATCTGTTAAATTTTTTTCCTAGGTTGAGTCTTGAAGAGATTGGGTTACTTGATGTTAATGTTATTAGAGATGATATTTATAACAGTGTGTTTCGAAGAAGTATGAGAGTTAGGGGTGACAATTAAATCCAGATCCAGTGGAAATTTGTAAAAACAAAATCATAATTGGTAGGGTAAAAATTCGCATAATGGATGTAGGTATGGGGACATGTAATTACTTGTAAAATTGAGCAGGGTGCATGTACGAGTACTATAGTATCCACCCCGCACTTATATAAATATATTATTTATTCATTATATTATCTTTGTGTTTAGTTTAACTATTTATTTTCTTTTATGTTTTGACATCTATTGGTATCATTGGACCACTATAATATTTAGAATCGAAAGATAAATGTTTGCAAATTTTTCAAGAATTTGATTCTGATGAAGAGGTAAATAATTGTGACTTTATGACTAAGAGTTTTGTATTATTAATCGTGATTTTATAATTATATTTCACTAACTTAATATATATATATATATATATATATATTGTTTTATATTATTTTGGATGTTTATTGTTATGTGTGTTCATTTGAAATGTTTTGGATGTTTTGAGTTAGAAAATATTTTGTTTTGTAATACTTTATGATTTGGATTTAAGATATTTGGATCATTTTTAAATTTAATCACAACAATATCGATTATTTATCGATCTATTTTAGTTAAAATGCAGGTACTGAGTATGGGTAAGGGCACTTAGGTACCCAAAAAGTAAGGGTACGAGTATTAAAGTTGATACCTACGAGGGTGCGAGTATTTTTTTAAACTGCGGGTATAGGGACAAGTAATATAGTAGCTTACCCAAACCCTACCCATTACCATCCCTAATGAGAGCTTTCAAGGCGCCAGATCCAAATAGATTTTAAATTGTCTTTTATCAGCCTCAATGGAACATTATGGGGGACATTTTTATTAAAATGATTTAGGATCTCCTTAATGATCCTCGTAAAGTTTACTCTATGAATGAAACTCTTATAACTCTGATTTATAAGTTGGAAAATTTCACTTATGTTAAATATTTTTGGCCCATTAGTTTGTGTAGTGTGTCTTACAAGACCATTACCAAGATTCTAGCTCGTAGATTAAGGAGAGAATGTATCACTACTGTAATGGAGAGCATATCATTGATTGTCAAGATTATACCACAATCATAACTGAAATGAACATAATAATTATAATTATAGTCTAACGACACTATCCACTAATATGCCCCCTCAAGATAAAGTTGTCGTTGGTAAGTTTAATCTAGGATGTAATGTCGTTAAATTTGGCCATAGTGAGTGGTTTAACGAGGATGTCGGCTAGTTGATCTCGAGTAGAAACATAACATATATGAAGCAAATTGGCCTAAACTTGCTTCCAGAAAAAGTGATAACCCATGGAGATATGCTTCGTTCAAGAGTAAAAGATCGTGTTAGCACAAAGGTAAATAGCTCCAATGTTGTCATAATGAATTTTTGGTGGATGTGACCTTTGATGAGAAGGGTTTTTGTCTTCAGATCCTTCACCCAAAAAATATCAGAGAAAAATTCCACATAAATAGGGTTAGTTTGACAATATGATGAGATAGAAATGAGATTTTTTTTTGCAATTTTTGGAACATGTAAAACATGTGGTAAATGTACGGGTCTAGGCTTAGTGTGAATGCAAGTTTTACCTGTATGAGTGGTGGGGGCATCACTGCCATCTCCAACCAAAACCTCAACTCGACCATGGTAAGGGTGAGTGAGATGAAGGTTGTCTAGTGCATTTGTGATATGATAAGTTGCACCAAAGTCCATGATCTAAACTTGTGAAGGAGAATGAGGAGTATTGTGAGCATAATGAGCGAGGGTGCATAAGGGTGTTTAGCGTAGCCATGTAATTTGTAGCATACCTTTGCATTATGGCCTAGTTTGTCACAAAATTGACATGCAATTCTAGGGATCGGCCATGAGAGTTGGATCCTCCATAGTTGAAATGATTTGGGCCATGTGGGTTTCCTTGTTTCTAATGATGGGGTTTGCCTTTGACTGATGCATTTGTTGTGGCGATGAAAGGGTTGTCATTGTGGAGGACTTCTCGTTTGAGGTAGTTATCAAAGTCAGTAAAAAGGTCATGGAGATCATCAAAGCTGATAGGGTTTTCTTTGGTGCAAATAACGTGGTTATTTCATGGTATTCAGTTCCGAGACCGTTTAAGGTATGAATGAAGAGATCAAAATCATAAGTGGAAAGTTGATTATAACCAACTCATGTACAAAAACTTTTATGTTGTTGAGGTATTTAGAAATTGAACTTGCTTTTTTAGTGAACTCATAGATTTGTTCTTTGAGATGTATGATTCGTGCACGAGTTTTTCTAGAAAACATTTTTCTTAAGAGTTTCCCATGCTTGTTGGGAGGTTCTCGCGTTTCTAAGGGTCGTGATGATGCTCGAATCAACGGAGGTGATTATGGCATGCAAGATAAGTTGATCTTATTTGGCCCAGTAGTTACAGTCTAAATCTTTTTTTGTAGGACACAACTTGGTGCCATCAAAGAAGTCAGTGAGGTCATACCAGTGAAAAGAGCATTCATTTGGATGTGTCATGTTGGGTAGTTGGTACTCGTGATTTTGAGGGAGTGTTGAATATTGAGAACGATGATTTTGTTTGTACCAACAACAAATGTGCTTCCTTTGTGGTTAAAGGATATTGTTCAGAAAAACATATTGGTTGCACGGGAAATAAAAAGAAAAAATTAATCATGATATGTTTGTGTTGTTAGGTTAGGAGGTTGATACCATGTGATAACAGTTGTGTTGTTTAGGGTTTTGAATGAATATTATTGATAGGTAAAGTCAACAAATATACAGATTTGTGATCCTAACATTAAGGAGAGAATGTCTCACTCCGATAATGGAGAAGATGTATTGATTGCTAAAAGTATACATCATGACATGACATAAATAAACATAATGATTAAAATTATGTTCTAATGATACTATCCACTAAAACACCCCCTCAAAGATAAAGTTATCGTCAATAACTTTGATCTTGGATGTAATGTCGTTTGATTTGGCTGCAACGGGTGGTTTAGTGAGGATGTCGGCTAGTTGATCTTTAGTGAGACATGAGATACATGAAGCTAATTGACTTGAACTTGCTCACAGACAAAGTGATAAGCCATGAATAATTGCTTCATATGAGAGTGAAGGACCAGGTTAGCACACGGGTAAGTAGCTCCAATGTTGTCGCAATGAATTTTTAGTGGATGTGACCTTTGGTGAGAGGGTGAAGTGGAATGAATAGTCACAAGAAATGGAGGCTTGAATTGTGATCCTTTTTAAATTTATTTGATGCACTTTAATTGAAGCTTTACTCAAGATTACACTAGGTGATCAAAAGTTGATTAATAAACTCTCAACTGATCAAAATGCTCTAGACAGTTTATATGAGATTATGATGTTGTATATAAAAACAATGATTGTGAAATGTGATTTGATCGTGCAAATAATTAAAGGTAAGGAATGGAAATATCACACATAAAAAATATATTGGTTAACCCAACTCGGGCTAGTTCAGTTCGAACAATCGTGAGATTTTCATGATGTACTTCAGAACTACAACGTTCTAAATCACACTTTTTCTCTTGATTAAAACTTGATCCATTACAACATTCATCTATCAATTCAAAAATGGATTTTTGCATCCATCTTTCAAACCAAAAAGGATTTTAAAACCACATTTCAATCCATAAGGATTTTTACAATTATATTTCGAACTAGAAAGCATTTTTACAATTGCCTTTCAAACCAGAAAGAATTCTTACAAACAATCTATCATAAAGGATACACTTGAGTTACAAACAATGTGTATGATAAAAAAAGTGTTTGGGATCTAATAATTATCAACCATTTTTTGAGGTAAATAAAGACAAACTCAGTAAATGATGATTTATAGATATACTGAAGAAAGTTAAAGTTTGCTTGAAGAGTTTTTGACTGTGCTTACTTGAAAAAGTGAGTATTGATTGTATGTGAAACTGATCTTCATCTTCCAATTGATCTTCAATTTATAGATGAAAAGAGGCTTTGAATAGTCAGTTTAGACTGAATATAGTCGTTGGACACATTTCCCAAGGTGTCAACAATCTTCAGAATCCATCTTTTTAAATGTAGAGTAATTTTGTCTAGAACATTATACCTTGAGTTTAGAAGAAAACTTGCGCAACAAGGATGAGATGATCTGCCATTATGACCATTGGAACAATATTCAGTCAGATGCATGTGCAGTTGTCATGTCAAAAAATACCAATTCATTGTACTTGAGTGTTTTTTCGTACTTGCCTCCATGTCATCAATTTGGAAATCAATATGCAGAACATTTTGCCTGTGTGTTTTTGCAAGTAGACCTTTAAATATTGATTTTTAATTGCTCATTAAATTTTGGGAAGCCCATGTGTGAAATGTCAGTTGATTTACTACATGTTATCCTTTCAAAAATATCTTTTTGTCATTTTTTATTTAATAGAACAACCAAAACATTGTGTTAAATGTTTTTCCAACATTATTTTAATAAATGACTTGGTATATGACTCAATTTTGAAATGACTTCATCTTCGAAGTTGGCATACCTGTCAAAACAGGCTACCCGACCCATTTAGGGTCGGCCCTAACGGGTTACGGACTTCTTCGGACCGGGCTAAAAAGCCTTGTTTTAATATGGGCTGTTGAAATACTACCCGAGCCCGGCCCTAGACGGGCTGCGGGCTGGGCGGGAAACCCGCATATTTTTAATTATATTTTTAATTTTCTTGCGACTCTTTTAATTTAAAATTTTTTTTTCATGCCCATTTAAAAACAACTTAGTTCGAAATTTCTTCATGCCTATTTAAAAACAACTTAGTTCTACATGCCTATTTAAAAACAACTTTTATGATATTCTAGATCATTAAAAATACACAATAAAATAACACACAAACTAAGTTCGAAATTCGGATTTTCCAATTAACACAAACTCGATTCAAACAACACATTATCCAAGACAATACATTATCCAAACAACAAACAAATTAAAATAAGTTCAAATTGCCAAAAACAACTTAGATTTGTCTAGCATGACACAAATGAAAAACTAATGGCCCAATTTAAATTTTGTTTGTTCGGGCCTTTTTTTTTAAGACCAATTTTACTCTTTTTATTTTTGTAAAATTGATTATGCGGGCTGCGGGCTACCCGGTACCCATACGGGCTAACCTTAATGGGTAACGGGTTTATTCGGACCGGGCTCAAAAGCCCTGAAAAAATTCGGGCTGAATTTTTTAGGTCCAAGCCCTATGTTTTAGCGGGCTGGGAAGGCGGGACCATTCGGGCTAGCTCATTTTGACAGCTCTAAAAGTTGGTTCTTGTCATTTTGCTGAATTGATAGGAATATTTAAGAGTGCAATGAACTTGTCCATCGTGGTAATATTCTTTCATCACAATTGAGAATGTTCTCGTCTATATGAGAGGATAAATTTTTTGTTGAAACAATACTTCCCATGATTTCTCTTGGTGTTTGCACTTGTTGTGTCTTGTCTACCAAATATCATTCAGATACTTTAGCATAAGCATGAATACAGGGGAATCTTCTTCTTGAATATGTTATCGTGAAGGTTCAACATTCATTCTTTTGAATGTTTGATATTGTTTATGATATAATCCTTTTGAAATTCTTTCATAAAGATGTTCTTTGAATTCTTTATTTATCTTCAAATATGTTTTAATCTCTATATATCCATTGGACATGTTTCCCAAGGTATCAAATGATCATTTTGATCATTCTCCTTAATCCTTGGTTTAAACACTTGATTCTTGATACGACTTTTGACTTTCTTGATTCTCATTTGTTTATATAGTTGTTTGCATCAATGCTAGAATAATGTAGGGGCAGCAACCATGTAATCTTGGAGCATCATAAATCTTTGGATAAGGAACACTGTCTTATCTTGTAACGAATATTCTTAACAATGAATGATAAGCTAGATGAATTAATTCTTCAAGGACTTCTTCATTAAAAAATGTTCCTTGTTCTTATATGATTCTTTGTGTATTGCATGAGATCTTTTAAAAACTCATCCAAAATCATTCTCAAACCTCAAAAGCTTTCAATACAAAACTCAATGTGAGTTTTGTCACACTAGTTTAGAATAATCTCGTATAGCTTAGGATAGAAGTCTGTCGATAATTGTAACACCCCAGCCCTTACCGTTACCGACAGTGCTACTCACGACCTTCTTGCCCCCCTTTTTCCCACCATTGGAAATAGCGAGTTTTTGCCTTCGGTGGGATTCGAGCCCTGTACCTGGGGGAGAAGTACCGCATCATCTCATTCCCACTACCAATTAAACTAATTGGTAGCGAGAATGAGATGAGGCGGTACTTATCCCCCAGGTACAGGGCTCGAATCCCACGGAAGGCAAAAACTCGCTATTTCCAATGGTGGGAAAAAAGGGGGCGAGAAGGTCATGAGTAACACATCCGGTAACGGTAAGGGCTGGGGTGTTACAATAATAATCTCTTAAATATGAACTTTCATGTGATGAGGAAGACTATACACGATGAGTTTCTTATCCTTTCAATTAATTCTCTTGAGGTTCAAAAAATAGCCTTCTAATATCTTCATGAAGCTTATGATATTATTGATGTTACTTTGATTCTTTTATCATTGAGTATATACTTATGCACTTGATGATGTGAGTGGCTACTAGCTTGTCCCCCTATGTGATTTTTGTTTCTTAAATAAAACTTACTTACAAAACTTAAACATTTATTTCATAAAATTTATTGTCATTAAAACATACATCAACAAGGTTTTGCCTCAACAATCTCCCTTAAGTGATAGAATCGCTTGTTATGTTCCTTCCTTTATCATCAACCATATTAAGGCCTTGCTCGTCCCAAGTAATATAAATGTTCCTAAATCTTTAATTTGGTGTGGTGAGCCAGATTGAACCTTCCCATCTAGCTCAATTTATAATATTCTGATAGGTTTGGATTGGACGACAACTAATGATTTCTACCAACTAATCTAGCGTTGGCCAGGTCCAAAAAGATTTTTAATTTTACTGTGGAAGATTGCTTGTAATTGTCTCCCCATTAATGATAATTGTGTTCATCATAATATGAAATAGTTAAGTGTATGTCCTATTTGTGTATCTACTAGTGAATCTTAATATCATGTATTTAGGGATTGCTCAAGGAATAACGATGTTTGGTGTTTGGATCTCCTATACCCACAAATTTTTGGATACATGAGGTTAGTTCTTGTGTGATGAACACTTAAAAGGACCGCTAGTGTTAGGAGGATGTTGGTTGGTCGATTATGTTTGTGGATGTTTAAGAAAGAAATGGTATTCAACAACAATAATATGACGGTTGAGACTTTAATAATGAAGAGTAGGTACCAAAAATAGTTATTATTAAACATTGGCTTTGAAATAACATATTACAATTGAGTCTTCGAGTATTGCAGGAAATGTTGTCTATGAGAGGCATTCTACCCTTACAAATGAGATGAAATTCCATAATCATATGCACTTACATGTAGTCTAACAAAATTGGATTTTTGGTGCATCATTTGTTTAAACTACGGTTGATATTATGTGATGCTAAGTGTGGTTTTGACTGTCTACTTATGTTGTTTATTGTTTACATAAATACAATATACATATCTATTATTGTACATACTTGTATTTTGGAGATGATCTTACAGTTTCAGGCTTAACGTCACCTCAGATGGTCCTAACAATTCGTGTTCCCATAATTGTGCAGATGCGGGAACTGATGAACCTTCATCACACATTATTTTTAGAGTCATTTTAAGTCAATTGTTTAGCTTATTTCTTTCAATTTAATGTTCGTTTTAAAATCATTTTGAATAAATGGTTATTCGATTATAGGTAGCTATCATTATCATATGTAGAGTTCTAGTTGGATTGACCAATGTAGGAACTAATGCCTTTGAAATGTACCTCTCCTACTACTGGAATTCCTGAAGCTAGAATTGCCCAGATGGCTCTGACTATGGCAGAAATGGCAGCAACTATTGACACACAGATTGTCGCTCAGAATCAGCGTGGCTTGTAGTGGCAAAAGAGGGAATAAAGAGAAGTTGAATCTAGAGGGTTGGTAGAATTGTGTTGTCATGATCCTTTGATGAGATCATCAATTCATTAAACGTGTGGAAGGAAACCTACAAAACAAAATTATTTTGGAAATATCTTGAGTTTCCAAAGTTTGATTGAGGTGTTCTTTTATGTGTCGGAAAGATAAAAATATTTCCTAGTACTTATAATTCAACACACAAAAAAATGCTCCAAAATGATATACATATATTAGCATGTTTTATGTTCTTAACTTGCAGCCACATAATGGATTTTGTACTACTTTTATGTTCCTATTAATTTTATTTAGTATTATTCTATCAAAGCCCACAAAACAATGAAAAGATAAAAAATTTGTCATTTTCAAATAAGCCCAATTTTGTTATTCTTTTGTCAGTGGTTTTTATTTTTATTTTTTTGTAGATTTCTTTCTACATACTTAATGAACTCAAAATCTCATCATTCTCCCATTCTTCAAAAGGATTTGTCCTCAAATCCAAAATCGCTTAAATGATAGTGAGTTTTGTAGCAATGTTTCTCCATTTTGATTTCCACATTTTCTTTTCTATTTAACTCATTCATCCACTTTCTTCTCAAAAATTTCTTTTTTCTCTATCTTCCCTTTTTCTTTTCCCTCAATTTTCTCAGCTTATTCTTTTAACTCATCACTATGTTTATTCTCAACACTCTAATTTACCTTTATTTCATTTACAAAGAGACTTTTTCCTTTTTCAAATGTTTTTTCAACACCCTCTTCTACTAGTCTGCTCTCATCACTTTCCTTTTACTTTTCTATCTCTTTATCTTTTCTCTCACAAATTTTTCTGTTCTAGTGCTACAAGGATGTATTTTTTTATTGATAAACAAATATGAGTACTTGTTGGTTTTGTCATACTTTGTTTTTGACATGCAAGCTTCCATGGGAGTTCAAGTACCAAGAGCTTCATTTTTGTTGGAACTACATCACATAACACTTCATCTTCATATCTCCCAATATTTAATGACATTCGTACTTGTTTGGTTACCATCATATTACCCATATATTTAAACTCTAGATTCTCAAGACTGTCAAGTGAGTATGGTTTCAGATGCTCAAGAATCAGAAGTCCCAATTTTCAACCATGATTGTACTAGCCAAATTGATCCATTATATTCTATCAATGACCAAATGTCATATCTTATTATTCAAAACTTCACAAGACATCTGGTATAAAAAACATTTGTCTTTTGTTTGTCTTCTATAATGAACCACTAAAGAAAAGAAATTCAAACTTTGCAAACAATGTATAAGAAAAATGAGCAAAATTGTTTTTTTAAGAGAATGCTCTGAAATGATAGGAACATATATGCATGTTTTTATGTTCTTAACTTGTAGTCTCATAATGGAGATGTCGACTCGAGAAATCATACATGTTGCAAGAAGTGGGAAAGATTTTTAAGTTATTCGCTACCCACCTAAGGTGATGGTGAGTTATGCTACTTGTTGCTTTGAGATTCTAAGTATTGGTGGAGGAGTACCTAGAAGATGATGGAATTTGCCCAAGAATAAATTAATTAAGAATCCTTCCAAGAAAACTCTTTGATAAGTATTTTCCTATAAGTAATAGGACGAAGTTGGGGCATGATTTTCTGAAAGTCCGTCAAGGAAATATGACTATGGGGAAGTATGAGAAGAATTTTGAGTCGCTAACCCAATACTTCAAGTACTTTTCCAAAATTTTGATGAAGGTTACATGTGCAACCATTTTTAAGATAAGTTAAATTATGAAATTCAAGAGTCGATAGTGCCTTTCGAAATTCTACACGTATCGACTACCTTATGGATCAACTTCAAGCAGTTGTGGTGTTTTCTATGATTGACTTGAAATCTAGTTATCATTAGATAAGGTGAAGCAGAGCTAATCTAAAGACTGCATTCAAAAATTGTTATGGACATTATGAGTACCTTGTAATGTCATTTGGAATGACAAATGCATAAATTTTGTTCATGGATTACATGAATTGGAGTTTCTGTCCATTCTTGGACAAGTTTGTAGTGGTATTTATTGATGATCTTCTAATTTATTCCAAGAGTTATGAGGAACATGAGGAGTACGTACGTCAACTCTTGTCAATCTTGCGTGAAAAATAGTTGTATGCCAACTTGTCGAAGTGTGACTTTTGGTTGGAAGAAGTTAATTATTTTGAGGCATGTGTGACTCTTATAAAGGAAGTTGTTGAATGGAAATGGGCAAAAACCGTCACATACATTAGAAGTTTTGTTGGCTTGACTAGTTGTTACCAAATATTTGTTGAAGGTTCTTACCAAGATTATAGCTCTACTGAAACGATTTATGAGAAAGGATCAACCTTTCACTTAAAGTGTGAAGTGAGTTTTCAACTATTAAAAGAGCATTTGACAACCTCACTCATGTTAATTCTACCACAACCAGAAAAATCGTATGAAATTTACTGTGACGCCTCTTATTAAGGTTTGGGGAGTGTCCTAATGCAGAAAAAGAAGAAAGTGGCACATGTGTCATGACAATTGAAAACGCATGAAATGAACTATCCTACTCATGACTTTAAATTGGACGCAATAGTTTTGCGTTGAAAATTTGGACACCACTTGCAGAAAGGTATGTTTACTGTTTTCAATGATATACAAGAGCATGAAATACTTGTTTGACCAATTCTCTTGTTTTTTTTACAAACAAAAAGTTTCGTGTTTTCGAAATTTCTAGTATATAAATTTATTTCTTTGGTTTTTATTTACATACCGGAAATTTCCATTTTGAAATTTTCGATATGTAAATTTTTTTTCTTTATTTCATTTTTTCTCTATTTTTCTCCTTTTTTGCATATCAGAAATTTCAATCAAAATTTTTGGAATATAAAATTTTTTCTTTTTTTTTACGTACCAAAATTTTCAAAAACAAAATTTCTTGAATATAAAATTTTTTCTCTATTTTTTTACATACCAGAAATTTCAAAATTGAAATTTACGGTATGTTAATTTATAAACTGGATTTTGGAAGGAAAAAAGATTCCATAATGAATTTTTTTGTATTGGTGTAGGATATAAAATGGGTCCAAAAGCATTCAATAATGAGAGGTGAAAATGATAGAATAATTGTAAAGGGGTCAAAGTGTGGGGGTATAGAATCTAATTTTCCTAAGTAATTGTAGAATGATGGGTATTAAAGCCCAATACGAGATGTTGCATCCTGTTTTGTCATTTCGCTCATTACATGTCCCAAAGAGAAAGAAATTTTTTTGCTACACTTGCAATTCCGGTCTCCCTGAAGAACAAAAATCAAAAGGTGTTGAGAAGAAATAGAGAGATCGAGTGAGTTTGACGTAAACATAAATGGTATTGGTTTTGGTTGTTGAGGCTAGTATAGAACAAATTCAACTCATTAAATCCATTTTGACAGACTTCTGTCGCAGTTCTTGCCATAAGATCAACATGCAGAAGTCCAATGTCTTTTCTCTAAAAATATGTAAACTGCGAAAATGGCTTCTTTAAGTAAAAATCAGGGGATTGATTTAACTACAAACCTTGGAGCATACATTGGTGTTCCTCTGATCCATCAACGAGTCTCAAAAGATTCATTATTGTTTATCTTGGTTAGAAAAATATCTAAACTCGCAAATGGAAAGCTAACTCTCTTTCATTTGTAGGTAGAGTCACTCTTTCTCGATCAACTCTATCGAGCATTCCTGCTTATGTGATGCAAACCATGTCAATGCCTTGTTCTATTTTTGATGAAGCTGAGAGATTATGTCGCAACTTCATTTAGGGTTGTACAACTTAACAGGGAACATGTCGTTTGATCTTTTGGGAAACAACCTTTGGGCATGGAAAATGTTCTTTATTGTGGCGGTTAATGAACTCTGGAAAGACCGAAACTCTTTGGTTTTCTCGCAAAGTACAAAAGTGGGGAGTGATTTCTGGCATTACATTTTTAACGAAGTTGACTTTATTCATAACTCTTTAATCAAGAGTAAGGTTCTTAAAAAGCAGGGATTAAACCCTATGTGGAGTTATGAAGATGAACATTGATGATGTTTAACCCATATCGATGGCTCCTCAGCTTGTGGGGTAATCCTTTGCGACCAGAATGATGATTTAATATGTAGTTTCTACGGTTGGTATCCAATAGCTCCTTATTTTCTGAAATGTGGGCTTTTTCAATGGTATTTTATTGGCTCGTGATAAAGTTATTCATAATGTTATTTTTTAAACCGACTCTCTGGCTCTCTTCTCCACGATCAGTTATCTCTATATAGAGTTGAACCTACTCTTTTAGTTATTCTCTAAGAAAAGCAAATAGATGTGCTAATTTCTTAGCTCTACTTGATCACAATACTCTTTTTTTTGTTCAAACGGTATATTTATATTTTTCTTTGTTAGATTCATTTTTGATGTATGGTACTGAAAATTATCATTCTCAACTTTCGTTTTAATTAATATAATTATTTTCTCATAAAAAAATTAACTAAATATATAATATATTATTTTGTATAAATAAATAATAAGTAATTTATTATTTTAGAATTGGTTCAAAATTTCTTCATTAGTCAACCCTTCACTTACCAAAGTAACGCGTGTGCGCCGTGTGCTTTCTCAAAGGGGTAGGTTTATTAGGACCAGTTTAGAACTAAAAAGATAAGCACTAATTAATTAATTAATTAATTATAAAAAAAGAATTAAAAAAATTTATTTGATGGACAAGTCATCAGCTAACGTGAGAGCTTGTCTTATTGTGATACATTTTTTTTTCGCTTTTTCGAATATGCTTTGAGTATGGATAATTGTTTTGATGGTATAAAAAAACTAGTGTTTGAAAAAAAAATTATATTTTTAAATAAAAATTTTAATTTTTATTAATGTTAATTTGATTAAACATAATCAAATCAACGTACTATTCATTAGTATAGGTTTAATTTTGGGAGAAAAATAGTAAAAATTCAATCAAACTAACTATTTTTTTGTTTAGATTTTTTCCTCTCCAAATATACGAATCAAATCAATATGTTATATCCATAATTAAGTCTCTCCTAAACATATGTAATTTTTCAGTTTAATTCGTCATTTTTTTCAGTTGTGTTTGCAAAAAAATTTGTGATTACAATGTAATTTACATCCTAAAGTTCTAATATATAATAAAATACTATACTTCACTTATTAATTAAAAAAATTGACATTCTCTAAATATTTGTTCAAGCTCCGTAACTGAATAGAGTTGTTGAAGTGGTAACTTCATGGAAGAAGGAATTTTATGGAGTTATAGTTGTGTTTGTGGATGATGGTGAAAATAGAAACATAGATGACGATGAAAGTTGTAGTATGGATGATGAAGAAGAAAATAGAAGAAATAATTTATGGGCTTACGATTTTTTATAAAAGTAGTGAAGAGGTGATGGTGATTTTCATGGATGTGGTCCAATTTATGATTTTTGTCTATTTTTGTTGTATTTTATTTTTATTAATAATATATAAGTGAATAAACATTAATATTTTATTTATTAAAAAAATCACAAATATTAACCAATTCAACATATTTTATTATAAAAAATTCAGGAGAGACATTTTAAAAGTTTTTTTAAAATTACAAAGGTGTAAATAAAAAAATAATTTTATAATGACTAAAACTAAACTGACTCGTATTTGTAGAGATTAAAAGTATATTTAATAATAATAATAATAATAATAATAATAATATAATAATAATAATAATAATAATAATAATAAAAGGAAAAATTAAAGAAAAAGAGAAGGAAAATCGAGGAAGAAGAAGAAAGGATTTGTAAGTCTCTCTACCATTGCACTGCCGCCACGATCGTCATGCGCATGACATCCTTTCTTGTGGCCACGTGCAAACAACACCTTGCTCTCTTCTTCTTCTTCCTCCCTCTCTTCCACCACCACGATCTCTCTCGACCATCAGTAAATTCACCGATGTGCGTCCACCACTTTCATGGTCGCATCTCCCTTTCTCTATCGGTCTCTCTCTCAAGTTCCCTTTCTCTTTTGTCTTCGTCTAGAAACCAATTCTAGATCTAAGGGATTCACAACTTTTCAAGTCTATGAATATATGATATAAATATTTTCACTTAAATTTGTAATAAACATTCAAAAAGTGATATCCTTATTTTCATTTTCTAAAAGCTTTTGGTGTTTGAATCTCAACTGAAAGAGTGTGAAGGGACTCAAGGAAAAGTCACATGAGGAGTAAATTGAATCTTCTATTTTCTATTGTTAATTTAAATTTAATAGTTTAAAATTATTTCTCTCATTCTCGCCTAAAAATATTATTTTCACTAGATATGTCTTCTAGTTTGGCAGCATATAGTATTTTTGTCTGAATAAAATATTGTCTAAGGTCCCTTACATAAGAAAATTTATGAAAAATTTTTATGTCTTAAATATAAAGAAAAATACGAGTTTTAAGTTGTATTTATTGTTTAAATATCTTTTATACCTTTTTGTTTTTATTAGAAATATAATATTATTAATGTTCATATAATATAATGGTTGTTGAGTGACAAACACATTCAAAAATATTATTCTCCCTATTTTGACATGGCATCATTAGAGCTTCTCATTAGGGGACTTTATTTCTGCAAACAACTCTTCAGCAAATCTAACTAGGCCCTTTTGATGTCAATATTCTCAATCCATATTGATTGAACATAATGTGCTATCAAGTTTGTCACAAGAAACGATAATTTAAATTGTGACATTTTTTTAAATTTTAAAATTGCTTTTGAAAATAATTAATCTCAAATAAAAATTTGAACACAAATTTGATCAGATTATTTATGCCTCTTGAGAATATTCTTTTAAAAAATAATTTAAAAACATAATAATTATGTGATTGGTGTTTCAAAAATTAAGAGTAAAGTAGAAAGAATAACTTACAAACAATTATTTGAGTTCATTCCAATATAGAGTTACGACTAATCCTCGCTTAGAGTGAGATTTTTCATTAACTTTGTTGAGCCAACAACCTTTCTCATCCTATTTACACTTGACATTTTTTTTTTCGATTTCAGTTTGTATTCTACTTGCTTCAGCAAGCATACAATTTCACTTTTCTTTAATTTGAACAGCTTGTTTGTTCAAATTTTTACACAATTTGTCAAGGTTACTGGGTAAGATATTTTAGAATGTTTGAAACAAAATTCTCACACATAAAATTTAATTATAATTTATAAGTTTGAAATTAAAAAAAAAAAAAAAAAAAACTCAACACACTCAAATTAAGATTTTCACTAAAAGTTAGTGTTTGATCAGTTTAAAACATATAGCTGTTTGGCACAGATCTTTAGGAGACAATTGTTATAATTGTATTTCACTTTTTGATGACGACTTGAGAACTTTCTTTGATCTAATCACCTTCGCAAAACAACACAAGAGGTTCTGTTACTTTATAATATTAGAGTAAATTTTTTGACTTTCTTCTGTGCATGTGCTCTTTTCCTATTTGTCCTTGTAAGTACGAATTATGTCCTTTTGTGATTTGACATGTGAGACCAGGTTTGCATGTTAAAAATGCTTCCTTGATTAATAAATACACATGTCTTGAGGATAATTTATTAAATAGGAAGTTATTTGTATGATTCGATCATGCGAATCTTATAGGTTAATTTGCTTGTGTTTTGAACCAAAAATCATGTCTTTGTAACTTATCACTGAACAGGACAAGTTAGTAATCAAGAGATAACCAGAAACATAAGAATCTTAGTTTGATATCTTTAATACATCAATTAGAAATTTTGCCTAAATAAATAAGTTCTATTATTGACCATTGCCTCTATAGTTTTCGGCATCTATTTTTTATATTTTTTTGACGTCGTCCATACATTTTTCGATGATATCGACACAATTTTTAGCAACGACGAGTGAAAATAAGTTAGATCGACCAACAAATTAATTTTTTTTTTTATATAAGTCAAGTCAATATTTTTCTAAAAATCTGTCTAGCTAAAAATATCAAACTATAGATCAATGATAAAATCTTTCAAACTATAGATATTTTTAAAACTTATATAGAAGACTGTTTTATTTAAAGAAAAATCTGTTTTTTTTAAATAATAAAAAAATATTATTTCCGTGTAAAGAAAAACAGTTTTTAATTAAAAAAAATATTTTTTAAGAGTATATATTTTAGAATAAATAAATGTAATCAATTGTATTGCATTAAAAAAAATTAAAAAAAGGTTGGATGCATTTGATCCATCCATAATTTTAAATGGATATATTGGATTCAATTCATTAACATTTTTATACGGTGGTTGAATTATTAGTTAGATGGATGATGCATAAATGGATGAAATTGTCACTGATACAAGAGATTCAGGTCTAATAACAAAAAAAAGTACTTCATTCATCTCCTTATTTCATTCTCTCAAAAAGAAAGAAATTGTCCATGAGTCTTCATGCGTTAAAAAAATAATGAGTTTGCATATTTTTTTTAGCACTTATTATACCAAACCCAAGTACTAGAGTTGTCAAAACGAATTACTTGACCTGCTCCAACTCCAAGCTATTCTAATTGGGTTGTAGGCTTTATCTAGTCGAGCTAGAAAGCCTCATTTAAATATGGTCTTTCAAAAAATGGTGGTTTTAGAATCTCCAAAAATTAATTGAGGTTAACTCTAAATATAATTAAAATGAAAAGTACATGGCGATTTTATTGAGAATTTGTAAGCATGTCAGAGATATTAGTACATTCGGGATGATAGCTTCTATGGCGCCTCTAATGGGATGTCATCGTTGTCTATATTTTTCCATTGAAAACATTGAAGATAAACACACAAATTAGTGGCGAGTGCCACTTAAACCAAATGTAGTTGGAAACATTGAAGATAAACACACAAATTAGCTACGAGTGTCACTAAAACCAAGTATAGTTGTTTATCATTTATTTTTTAGAATGTATTAACAAAAATGTATTACTAAAGAGAAGTTTAGATACCATATTACAAGTTTGTGCTAATTTTTGTTAACCATTCTTGAATAATTTAAACTCGTAATAACATATATTATTATAAAGCTTCCACTAATAATTACTGACACAAGTTTGACCAAAATTAATGGTATTAAAAAATAGTATGAATTTTAAGTTTTTTTAATAGATTGGTCCTTTAAATCTTAAAATGTGTACACCGTTATTTTTTTTAATCAATTTTTCATCCAACTTTTGTTATTGTTCTTCAAACTCATTTGTGTTTACAAGTTTCTATATTTCAAACCCATAATTGCTAAGGAGAAAATGAATTTTTTTGGCGATCTTTGTAAAGAAAAGTAGATTTGAAACCCAAATTAGAGAATGAAGAAATTGAAGGTAAAAAAAGAGAGAGAAATTATTCTTATTTTTATCAGTTTCTGGATATATAATTCAAAATTAGATCAGAAGTGAGATTGAATGGGAAAGAGAGTTGAGTTTGGTTAAAAAGGTTAGATGCAAGAGATGAATGTTGCATCCATTTTTGTGTATTTGCTCGAGCTCAAAACAACTACAGCTGCAACCTAAAATATGAAATGAGTTTTGGGTTTCAATTTCTACTTTTCTTTACAAAAATTGCCAAAAAAATTAGAGAAGTTATTGATAAACTCAATTGCAATTCGAGTTTACGATTTAAAAATTTAGAGATGGGTTGAGTTTCAGATTTTTTTTCCACCAAGTTTGATAAAAATCTTATTTTCTCTTGAGTAATTTTTGGGTTCGAAACCTAGAAACCCAAAAATACGAATGAGTTTGAAGAACGTTATCGAAGATGGACGAAAAATTGTTAAAAAGGTAACAGTGTACACATTTTATGACTTGAATGGCCAATTTGTCACAAAAACACATTTTATGACTTGAAATCTGATACAATTAAATAACTTAAAGGAACGCAAATTGTATTTAACTAAAAAATATGATGACTATCAGTTTTGAAAAAAAAAATAATCAACCTTATATAGGTTGTCGCAGCCCGATTGGACTAGCCCAAATTAAATATGGTCTTTTGTCGGGTCCAGCCAAAAAGTATTAAAATTATTTGAACTTTAATTTAAAAGCCCAAACCCGATGTTTTATCGGGATATTTGGGTCGGTCTGCTCAGGCGAGTCCATTTGACGACTCTATTGAGCACTATTATTTCATCACATTGTTCCAAAAAAATTATGAGGTGAGCTCGTTCTCACTAAAACATATCTTAATAATCGATTACCTTACAAAGTTTTAGGGTTTAAGAGTCCTATAGGTGTTATTTCCTCTTTCTACCCAAGTTTTCAACAAATTGTAATCTTAAACAAATACGCTCAATTTTACATGTCTTAAGTTAAACACATATGGTATCCCGTCAAGCACACTTATATAAAATTCATAAAAACTTAAATGCACATGCATCTAAACTTAGACTTGAAATAGATATAAGGTGTGGAAATAATATAGTTTACTTGAGAAAGTCAAAAGCTATTCCCAAATCAACACAAGTTCAAAAGCCCGACTCGACTCCTTCTAATGAGATAAGTAAATTTTCAAATTTATAGGATAAAATAATAGCCCAAACAAAACATGATGACACAAACCTTTCCAGTTTCCATTATAAAATGAAGTAAAAAAATACACCAAACAACCTTTATATCCCCATTCAAACTATCTTTCTTCTTGAAAAATCTCACCCACCCGTAAAGCCTTCTTTACAAATGGAAGTGGAAGGAAGACATTATCTTCTCACCCACTACTATATCTAAGGCATTATCTTATGAAAAATGGAAGAAAGACATAATTATTTAGATTGACACATCGGAGAACGGAATAGGATATTTAAATGCAAATGGGTGTACACGATAAAATATAAATTTTGATTGATCAATTGAAAGATAAAAAGTCAGACTGGTTGCTATACGATTCACAAAAACCTATGAAATTGACTTTTAAGTGACATTTGCTCCAATTGCATACACGAATACAATCAAGGTAATTTTGTTTCTTGTTGCCAATTATGGTTGGAAATTACAACAATTTGATTTGTAAAATCCTTTTTTACATGAGAAACTTCAGGAGAAATTTTTATATACAGATAACATTGGAGAGTGATAAAATTATATCCGTCAATGCAAACAAAGTTAAAAGGATCACACTTTGTTCATCAACCTCTTGCCACGAAGGGGAGTAAGAAGTCTTAAGTTAGTGTTTGACTAAGGCGTTTGAAATAAAAACATTTTCAAAGTCGAAGTACTTTCTAAGAGTCAAGGTGACACACTCCCAGAAAGACATTTTTATATCTTAGCAAATATACCTTACAAATTTACTCAACGAGACGTGGAAAATGACATGTAAACCTGCGAGTACTTATACGGATCCAAATATGAAATTGAGTAATACAAAAGAAGATGTTGTAGTAGATAAAGAAATGTGTCAGCGTCTAATTGAGACTAGACCAGACATTGCATAAGTTGTAACTATGGTAAGTCAATTCGTCCTAACACACTATTTCTAATGCACTTTTCACACCCTTTTTAGTATGTGTGTTGTTTGGATTCACAATGAGATTGACATTATCACGTTAAACCTTCATGCTTTTGACTAAAGCAACACTTTAGAACTTTAGCAAAAACTTAATGTCAGTGTAATTTTGTCAAACTCACTGCAAATCTAAACACACATAAATCTTATTCAGCTTTTATCAAATAAAAAATCTTATTAAGTGAATGGTCATCTGTCCCCTTATTTTGCTTCCCTACCCCCAAATATATCTTAAGTTAAGATCTGAAAATATATTTTACGCTGCCGAAAATTAAAATCCGGTAAAAAAAACTAAAAAATTGGACGTTGGAAGAACATAGTCTTATTTATCTTGGCTCTATATTTGGGCCGAGGCAAACATCAACTCCAGGCCCAAAACCGATTAATACCCGCGAAATGCAGAAATGAAAACGCTCTTCATGTCAAATTAGCACGCTCGGTTACTTCGCGAGTTGGAATTGCGATAACGCATAAAACAGACAAAGATAGGTTTCACTCACTCTTCTCTACTCTTTCTAGGGTTTCTTCGATCACTTCGAACTTTTCAATTCCATTTCTCATCTGCTGAGTCTCCGCACAAATTTGCGAATCTCGATTTCCCTTTCTTTAATCGGTGAGTCAAAAATTATAATCAAGTGAGAAAAGAAAATCCCCAATCTGTTTTGTTGTTGTTGTTGTTGTTGTAATTCTAACTAATGATTTGATCAATTGTTCTTGCTTTCAGGATTGGTCTCTCTTGAAGGATCAACATGTATTCCTCCAGAGGGAGTGGTGCTTACGGCCAATCGTACACGGGTCAATCCGCATATGGCCAAAACGTAAGAGTTTCGAAATATTTCAATAACTTTTCATGAATTATTTAATGGATTGAAATTTCCCATCTTTCAATATTTTCCATTATAAGGCACCTTTTTTTGTTTGATATATAAATTGTCATATTTAAGGCATGAAGTTTTGTTTATAGCTTATGGCGTTGATTTTGGATTTTGTGACTGTAGTTGAGTGCTAATTATTCTGGAGCTTCCGTTGGAGCACATGATGCTGCTCAGCATTCCGCAGCTTCAAGGCATTCAGGAATATTAGGTGGTTCTCAGGATGCTGATGCTTATAGGGCTCATGCTTCCGTTGCTCAGTATGGAGGACAGTATAGTTCTGTTTATGGTTCATCTGCTCTGAGCACCGCCCAGCAGGTCAGTGTTTTATGAATCATTCTCATTTTATTATTTTTTTTTGCTATGGTTCATGTGGAAAATTAGTTATATATATTTATGTTTTCATTTACAGGCTCCTTCATTGAGTGCTAAGGGAGCTGGATCGTCAGCTTTAGATGCTCGTGGAGGATATTCTTTGGGTGTTTCAGATTCACCCAAGTTTGCTTCTGGTGACTATGTTTCGTCCTCAAGCCATGGGTATGGCCACAAATCTGATCAATTGTATGGTGACAAGAGTTTGGATTACTCTGGAATAGATAGAAGGCAATATGGTGAACGACAGAGTGGTTACCTTGGTAGGGACTTAGCAAGCGATACAACTGGACGCTATGCTACTGATGCTGTTGGATATAGCCATCAACATCAGGTGTGTGTTTACTCCCAGAGAAGATTTTACTCGCCTTATTTGTTTCTCTGAGAATCCATGTTAGGTCTTAATAATCGCTACTTGTTGCAAAACAAAAGAAAGAAAATTACCTCTTGTACATGCTTTTTTTATTTATTGTAATCATATATTGCATTCATTATATATTCAGCAACCAGAAATTTATGACCGCATTGATCAGGCATCTTTGCTTCGACAAGAGCAATTGCTGAAATCTCAGTCTCTGCAAGCTGCCTCACTGGATGGGGGTACCAGGTATTTCATTTTATTTCTGGAATAATTTGCAGTACACGTTTGGGTAATGCTGTTTAATATCAATCTGAGTCAACTTTTGGTAATTTGAAATGATGTTATTTTGTTTAATATGATACGTTTTTTTATTCTGAGTGTTATATGTAAAGCAGTTTTGTCTTTTGAATTTCTGATGACACTGGGCAGAAGCTGTTCAACAGTGCCTGGCTGTATTAAATGGTGATAATATTTCTCTCTACACTAAGTAGTAACACATTTCTGGCAGACAAACTGATTATCTTGCAGCACGGGCTGCTGCAAGTCGTCACCCAACCCAAGATCTCATGTCCTATGGAGGAAGGATTGATTCTGATCCCCATGCTTCATCAATGCTAAGTGCTACTTCATATAGTGGACAACATGCACCATCAATATTAGGAGCAGCACCAAGGAGAAATGTGGATGATCTCTTGTATTCCCAGAATGCGTCAAATCCTGGTTATGGAGTGAGCCTGCCACCTGGTAGGGATTATGCCAGTGGAAAAGGTCTTCATGGAAGTGCTATGGATTTGGATTACTCAGGAAATTTGCTGTCACATGATCGGAAGGATGACCGGGCTAGTTACCTGCGAGAATTTGAACTTAGGGAAGAAGAGCGTCGTCGGGATCGCTTGCGTGACAGAGATAGGGACAGAGAAAGGGAGAAAGAACGAGAGCGATTGCGAGAACGGGAACGAGAACGAGAAAAGGAGCGTGAAAAGGAGCGCTTGCTGGAGCGTCGTGAAAAGGAGAGGGAGCGAGAACGCAAACGTGCACTTGAAGTTAGGCTTGAACGAACTCCAGTGAGGTCCTCGAAAGATCCCCGTGGCACTTCAAAAGATCCTCGTGGCTCGTCTTTGACAAAGGAGGGAAAATCTTCACGACGGGACTCCCCACATCGTGTCGCATTACATAGGTGGATCTTAATGATTTTTCTATTTCTGCGTCCTGCTCTGGTTCTGAATAACTAGCTGCTTGTATATCTTGCAGCATTCTGTAACTAACTTAATGTTCTGTTATGCTGAAGGCACCATTCACCTGTTAAAGAAAAACGGAGAGAATATGTCTGCAAGGTAAAAGGAAATGAAAACTTGGCTGTTCCATAATTATGAGAATATTTCTCTTCAAGGAGCCTGTTGTGCTGCTTTTTTCCTCTCGAGATCCTTGGATAATTGCCTTATAAGACTTAGTATTTCCTGTTATAGCTAATAGTTTTGCACTTGAACCCTTTTTTTAAACCTTGGACTCGATTTATTGAATAATTCACTCTTGTTCTCTACTAGCCCACATGATTTGATTCATTGATGCGGGGACATTTCAGTTGCCTTTGTTTCCTCTTTGTCTTCGTTGTCCTTGTTGAGTGTGCATCCTCAGAAATCTTGTTTGCTTTTTGGGTTTTAATTGTTCTTTTCCGTTCCTTTTCTCCAAACCCTATGTTATGTTCTCTTTGCCGTTCTTCCCTCTGGTGGTTAGTTGCTTTCTTTTTGTTCCTTATAGTCAGGCCTTGCTTTTTATTTTGGGATGTCTTTCAAATGTTCCATATCAGTTCTTTGCATCCTTGACTCACATCTAGATAAAAGAGCATGAATGTTTTTAAGAGTATTTCTATCCTTATCGATTGCACACAGGAATATCAGTCCACTGTTATACTTCAAGAAGGAGTGCATTGATTTCCTTAAAAGTAGACCTGTTTTATGTTTTAATTTTTTGTCTATCATATACTGTTGCATGATTTCTCAAAGTTATATTAATTTTATTAATTGAATTTACATTGTCTAATCTGCCTGAACAGGTTTACCCTTCTTGTTTGGTGAGTATTGAGAGGGATTACCTCTCAATTGACAAGCGATACACGCGGCTCTTCATCCCTCCCGAATTCTCTAAGGTACACTATTGTTTGCTTGTGGTAATAAATAATTTTGGGGGAAATAAATACATTTTAAAAATAAATCTCAATAAGCTTATGATATATTTTTTTAAGAAAATAAACGAACCTGAACATAAATTTCTTCCTTAATGGTAAATTTTGACTTCATATTATTTTGCACAAATGCTTTAGGCTGTTGTAAACTGGCCGAAGGAAAACCTTAAACTGTCTATCCATACCCCAGTCAGGTACCTCTCTTTATGTCTCCACTGTTTTTGCATTTTGCTCAAAAGTTTGAGAATTTATTTGTCTGTTTTGTAAATGTCTTGTATTTCTGTAGGTTAGGGGTAAACAAATATTTGGGTGGGATGTCTTCCCAAATTGTTTAGATTGTTGGTCGTAACATTTGTGTAATATGCTGTTTGAAAAAGTATTGTTTTCTTCAAAGTCACAAAATGCTCTAAATTGATTTTTATTTATTCATAAAAATTGCTTTATTCTTCATGCATAGAATATATTCTTAATTGTTTGTGCATTCCCTTCCATAAGGTTCTCATGTTATTTCATTTGAGAAATTACAAGTAAAATAAATATGATTTTGGGCAGTTTTGAGCATGATTTTGTTGAAGAAGAAAGTGTTAAAGACTCGTCTGGAAAGCTTTTGACGGGACAACCTTCAATTTCAGAACAAGGAAATACAGTTTGGAATGCCAAAGTAGGTTTAAAATCAAAGCTGTATAAACTATGCTTTTCTCTATTTTGTTTTAATTTTTATGTGATATGATTTGAAGAATTGCATTTTGTTGATCTAAATGTCTAGTCTCATCCTAATCGATGTTGTCTAATAGAGGCTAAAGCAATATATGTAGCATAATTTGAACCAATCACTATTGTGCTCTGATACACTATTTAGTACAAAGTGTTGTCAAATATCAGCTATAGCGGCGCTATAGCAATTAGCTTGTGGAATTTGAACAAATTGCTATTTTCCGTAATCTGCGATTGACAACTCTGTCTGAATCCTCTGATGTGAATGATTAGTTGACTTGTTTTCTGATTATCTTCTACCTACCGAAGTTCTTTTTAGATAAATAATACACGCTACTTTTCATCCCTCCCGAATCTTCTGATGTGAATGATTAGTTGACTTGTTTTTCCAGCTGCCCCAGCCTCTATTCTGAGGTCTTATGTTCTGTTGCTCCAAATGATTTTTCTGATATTTTAATGTTTGGCTGCAAAAAATGGCCAAACTCTATTGATTTTGTTCCATCTAAATTTGGGCATGTTGCAAGGGTTCTATATCCAGCCATGTCCACTTGCCTTTTCCAATTTTGCTATTGACTTGTTGATTTGGGCATCTATATCAGTGCATCCTAATTTCTTAGACAATTATCTGTTACTGCTAGTTCCTGGCCAGGGTTCTATATCCAGCCATGCCCACTTGTCTTTTTCAATTTTGCTATTGACTTGTTGATTTGGGCAATTCGTTGCTTTTTTTTTTTTTCCAAGTATTTATTTTTATATAGTATTCACTGTCTTCTTTATACTGGTTATCCTATTAATGTTATCCTGTTGATGGGGCCAGTTGCTCTGTGCCGCTACCCACGTTGATAATTTTGTCAAGTATACAGTTTATGGTTATATGCAGTCATATATTTGGTCTGCTGTTTGATATTGAACCATTGGTATTTTACCCCGTTTATTTGTAAGAGGTTTGGTGTTTCTACTGTTCGATAAGTAATATTTTTCCTTGTCTCAGGTAGTTTTGATGAATGGGCTTAGTAGGGGAGCTTTGGAGGAGCTGTCTTCTGATAAACTTTTTGATGACCGCATTCCTCATATTTGCAATTTCCTTAGGTTTGCGGTCCTTAAGAAAGACCATTCTTTCATGGCAGTTGGTGGTCCATGGGAACCTGCTGATGGGGGGGATCCATCTAATGAAGATAACTCTTTGATCAGAACTGCCCTTAGGTATATACCGATGACAGGATGAGATGATTGTTGGTGTAAAATATTATGCTTTCCACTATTGAGTAATGGGCATTTTCCCTATTTTTACAGATACACAAAGGATATTATTCAGCTTGATTTGCAGAAGTGTCAACACTGGAACCGTTTTCTTGAGGTAGCAGTTTATTTTTTTGACTATTTATTGGTATGAACTGGAAGGCACCTATTTTTCTTTAATGTTCCTATTTATGTTTAAACCCCTATTAGGAACCTGTCAACACCTATTGTCTTAAGTTTTCGTTTTTACCATGGGCATGCCGCTTTATACTGCATGAAAAAGTCACATTTACTGTTGTAGTTTTTATATCTTCATGTTGTCAGTAATTATCTTTTTTACATTTTATTGGTTTAATATTCTTTGGAGCATCTGTTGCCTCTTTGTTTTTTTAGTAATATTTCCTTCATCTGAGATTATGTTATATCTTTTGGTTACTTACACAATATCTCATATTTAACTAAAAAAGTTAGTTACCAAAGCTGTTATGTCTTCCAGATACATTATGATCGAATTGGCAAAGATGGTTTCTTTAGCCACAAGGAAATCACTGTACTTTATGTTCCCGATTTGTCTGATTGCCTCCCTTCATTAGATGAATGGCGTCATCAGTGGCTTGCTCACAAGAAAGCTGTGGCTGAAAGAGAACATCAAATTGCTTTAAAGAAAGAGGTATGGCTTCATTAGTTTAGGTTGTTACATATAAATGATTTTTTGGATGGATTGGATTGCAAAACACATTGTGTGTTTTCCATATTTCCTCTACTGTTATCTTATAATAATGTTGTTTTCATAATATTTCAGAAATCAAGAGCTATCAAGGAATCAAATGGTCAGTAGATATCCTTCATCTTCGTCCTTTACAAAACATAGTATCATTTCCTTATCCCAATTATGTATAGTTGTATCTTTCTTTCAAATCCATTGCTTCATAGCCCTTCACTCCTTTGGTACCATTTTCTTCTCACTCCAATTATTTTTATCTCTATTTGTGATTAATTTTCTTTTTCAATAATTTAAACAAATCAGATAAGAAGAAGGATTCTGCTGCATCTGGGAAATCAAATGTCAAGAAAAAGGAGAAAGACAGTAATACTGTTAAGGAAGAAAATGAAAAAAAAGCAGGAGTGAGTAACAATACAATTGCTAAAAAGGATGCCTCAGACCTAAGTGTAGGCAAGAGTGCAGAAAAAAAGCCAGGGGAAACTACCCCTGGACAAACCAAAGGCAGTGTGAAGTCTGTGAAGAAGAAAGTTATAAAGAAGGTTGTGAAACAAAAAGTCGTCAATAAGACAAATGATACTGCCAAGAAACAAACTGACAAACCAGGTGAGAAGGATGTTGCAGATAAAGTGGCAGCATCAGATGTTGCTGCTGAGGAGGTCAAGTCTTCTGTGGATCCTACTGCAACTCAAACCTCTGGAAAAGACTTGGTTTCAGAGCTTGTTCCTGCTGGGAAAACTGAGGGAGGAGAGGGGAATGCTAAGGAAACTAACAGTTTTGAAGATAAACCTCTGGACAAGCCAGATCCAGCAGTTAATACAGCTACCAATGATGCTACCGTGAAAGTAATAAAAAAGAAGAAAATTATCAAGCGGGTACCAAAAAAGAAGGTTGTTGGCGAGGCATCTAAATCTGTGGTTTCTGAACCTAAAAATGAAGGGGATGTTGTAACACCTCAGGCACAGGATGGTACAAACAGCACTGGCAAGCCGACTGCTGATGCAGACACCATAGTTACTGAGGGTAAGAAACCTGCTAAGGTTGTACCTAAGAGAAAGTTAAAAACACCCTTGTCTGGGGAGAAAGATGATGCAATTGATTCCAATAAAATAGACGTGAAGTCTGATAAAATGGAAGAAGACAATGCTGAGGCAGCTCCTGCAAAGGATGGCACACAGAGCTCTGGCAAGAAGACTACTGGTGCAGATACAAAAATAGTGTCAGTGGCAAAGAAAACTGTGAAGTTAGTTCCTAAGAAAAAGTTAAAGGTGCCTACCTCTGAGAAGCAAGAAGGTGCAGGTGATTCCAATAAAAATGAAATGAAGTCCTACCAGGATGACAAAAAGGATGATAAAGGAAATGGGGAAAAGAGTGGATCCAAGATAGTCAAACAAAAAGCCTCTGAGAAAGACACTCAAGCTGTCAAGGGGAAACTGAAAGTTGGGGATAAATCAAAAGATCAGAAAGTAACAAGAGAGAAAGATGGAAAAGTTGAGCCCAAAGGCAAATCTAGTAAAGAAGTGAAAGAGAAGAGGAAATCTGATGAACCTCCTCGGCACCCTGGATTCGTTATTCAAACAAAAGGGACAAAAGATTCTAAAGTACGATATCTTTAGCTTGACTTAAGAAACATTTACATTACTATCTTGTGCACTTTGTCTAATGTCAATTCTTGTACAGATACGGTCATTATCACTGTCTCTGGATTCATTGTTGGATTATACTGAAAAAGACGTTGAAGAATCAACACTTGAGGTCTGTTTACATGTTTTTATTTATTTGTCAATGCAACATTTTTCTCCATTATTTGTTTATGGGATTGTTGCTGATTCTGAACTGACATTCTGCTTTTCTGGTTTGTTATTTTTGCAGCTTTCATTGTTTGCTGAATCATTTTATGAAATGCTTCAGTTTCAAATGGGTTCTAGAATTTTGGCATTTCTTCAGGTTGGTTACAGTTGTTTTTGTTAAGTTATGGTTGACTTGATTCTCTAAAGATGGTTAACTAGTTCGGCTTACCAATTTTTCTTCAGAAACTGCGCACAAAATTTGTAATGAAAAGAGCTCAGCGAAAGAGGCAGCGAGAAGAGGGGCCTGACAAAGATAATGCAAACAAGTCACCCATAAAACGTCAAAAGGGTGATGATTCTTCTGTGAAGAGCGAGCCAAATTTAGACACATCAAATCCAACCCAAGCAGATAATGAGAAAACTGTTGCCGAGAATGACAACTCTAGTAAGGAGGAGGATGTGAAGATGGAAAATGCATCAGATATGGAAGAAGATCCGGAAGAGGACCCTGAAGAATATGAGGAAATGGAAAATGGTAGTCCCCAACATGACTCATCTAATGATAAAAATGCTGAGCAAGAGGCTAATGCAAATAATGAACCTGAAAATGTTACTAGCAACGAAAAAGCAGCAGATGAAACTTCTAAAGGGGAAATAAAGGTTAAAGATGAGGTGAATGAGTCCAAGGCTGATGTTCAACTCAATGAAGAAAAGGAAGGCAAGGCTGATACAAGTAAGAAAGAAACCCCTGCTGTTAAGGAGGTTGTTTTGGACAAAGAATTGTTGCAGGTACTTGTTTTTTCTTGTATGCTCTGTTTCTGTTGGTTATTTGTTTCTCTTTGGTCATCTATACATCTACTGCATTATTTGCTATAATTTGGTTTCGATGAAATAATGCTTTGATTTATTTCTAATGACAGGCTTTTCGATTTTTTGATCGGAACCGTGTTGGCTACATTAGGGTAACGATCTCAGTCTTTTATTTATTAGTTTATTTTCATCCAGTCATGACTGATGAAAAATGTTTATTTCCAGGTTGAAGATATGAGAATAATAATCCACAATCTGGGGATGTTCCTTTCTCACAGGGATGTGAAGGTGTGTGAATATTTCTGAAGTATGTGCAACTTATTTTTTATTTTTCTGCCTCTTGTGTTCTCTATGACTGTCATTCTAATGTTCTCTATTAAAACAGGAGCTTGTACAGAGTGCATTATTGGAGAGCAACACCGGGAGGGACGATCGAATACTTTATATCAAGTTGGTGCGGATGAATGACATTTGATTCCCCCTAGTTTTTGCTTTTGTAATTACAGTTTGACATTTATTGTTTTTGCTTGCTTTGCTGAAAGAGGATAGGTGGTCTTTTTTTGTTGTGTTAATGGGGCCAATTTAGGTGGGTCGTATTTTTGGGCATGATGCAGTCTTGCTTTTTAAACAATACTTTTTTAAAAAATAATTTCTATATGATGATTTTCAAACATCATGTTGCCCGAGTTGAGAACTTTTGTATTTAATTTGTCGATTATGAATTAACTCTTGGATCTTAGTTGCAAATTATGAAGGGTAACTCGTTTTGTTCTTTCAACTAAAAAAGGATGGGTTTCCACAATGTATCCTTCACATTTTATTTATATGTGTAATGCCAAGTGTGGTGAAAAAAAGGACGAGGGTGCAAACGATACAATGAAAAAACGATAACATTGCCTTGAAGAAAATTTTAAAAATAAACTAAGTTTCAAACACTGAAGTGTTTAACCTTAAACTGTTTCACTTGTAGAATGATATATAGAGTAGTGAGAAGAGTAGAAGCATGAGGTGAGCTGAGTTGGGGTTAGATCTAGTAGGATCTTCATTTTTCGATTCAATCGGTGGTTCATGGTAATTTGATTCTCAATTTCATCCCAAGTGATGAAATCAAGTTTGAAGAGTAGTGTGGCTGCTATGAAGGAATACATATACATGAATCGCGCTTTTTTGCGGTGCTTCTTGGAAGTGTGTATGGAAAGTGAAATCTAAACTTCCCCCTGGTTATCATGTCTTTGTGTGCAAAAACATTGATGATATTTTTCCATCCTTAGATGATGGAGGGCCATCTACAATCGTGTCGAACAGAATGAGAAGCATTGTGGGACTCTTATGAGTTCTAGTGAGAGGCCTAGAATGGTGATGTAATGAATGTCAATGTGATATCAAAGATTCTTGGAAGAGTAGGTTTGAGTTGATTGCCATCGTTAGAGATGATGGTGTGGGTAAGGTTAGGGGTTGAGTGAGAAAGATTCCATACATATGATGCACTATATGATCTCGTGGTCTAGCGAAATCTAACAATAATAAATATAATAATAAAGTGATATTTTATGGACTACCTAGAATAGTGGTCGATCTTTATTTTTTTTTTTTTGAACGACTACCCAACATCAAGAACAATCCCAACTACAAGAACTATCCAAATTAATCTAATGGGTAGAAAAGGAAATAAAAAAAGATAATTAGGAGATAAAGTCTTCAAAGATGACATCCTCTTTATTTCTCAAAATAAATAAAAGATTTCATTTTAGAGAGAAATATACATATTGACATAAAAAAAAGAGAGAAATATATATAAGTGATATAATAGTAAGAGCCACCCTTCAAAATATATTTCAAAATAGATCATGCTAAAAAACATACTTGTGTCTTTATCTCATAAATAAAGTTTTCTGTTTCATATGAAAAATGAAGAGAATCTTAATCTAAACCCTATGATTATGAATACAATCCAATGGATCAAACATACCATACATAGAAGGAAAATGATTATTTTCGCGAAGTAGTACATTCACGACAACATCAGGATAGGGTGATATTTATATGTACCTACATCTCTTTTATTTTTATCCACAAATGTTTTTGGTCAAACCACAAGTAATTATTAATTCATGACTTGTTCGTGATATTTGTCTTTGTGACAAATAGTACTATTGTACATAGAATAGACGATGACCGCTCAATTCGCCTTGCTATATGTTTTGTATTTTTTATTTTTGACAAATATTTATTTGTATTAATGACACTATTGAAGGGTGCAACTGTAAGGGAGTAGGTGCATGCATGTTTATGCTTGGGACTTGTACGGTCGGGAGTACGTTGGAAGAGAAAATGTCTCCTCACAAGAAGCAAGTTTTAGGGAAATAATAATAAATGGATGGCCATGGACTAAACCTACCACTATCATGACTCCATCTTCTTAAATTTGATAGATTAATATATTAAGATGGAGGGCTTTGATTCTCTTAGGACTTACTGAATTATTAAACACTTTTTGTTTTTGCTTTTTTGGCTCCAAAGCCTCACGTCGGAACCTAGAAATGAAGGACTTTGATTGCTTTTTACAAACATTTTCAATTTTCATTTTTGACATAGAGAAACTGAAAAACTAAGTAAAGGGTACGGTCAGGGTTGTTGTGAATTAATTTTTTGGTTTTCAAAACATTTTTGTTTTTTTACTTATTTTGTAAAAATAGTCTATATTGTCATTTTTTAAAAAGATAAAAGATGAACAAATCCATGCATTTTCGAAAACAAAAATTTGTTTTTAATATTATATTTGTAGAAATAAATCATACTTAAATAATATTTCATCTTCTCTTCATAATTATAATTAATAACTTCGAAACACATCTCATTTTATTTTTGGTAATCAAATATATCTCATTTTATTAATAAGTTAAAATAAATACATACTTTAAATAATGAAAATACAATTTTCTTTTTTTATAAAAAAAATGGACGCTAAACAAGTCCTATTTTTTTAGGCACAAAATGCATTTACAGTTACACTATGTTTGGTATCAATTAAAGTAAGGGGAAAGATTCATAAAAGGAAGATAGTTAATGAGAATCTGCACCTTCATCTGTTTGGTTCTCTCTTAAATGGAAAAGATAGATTGTTTTATGTGGGGTCCACTCAAAGGATGCTTCCGTCTGATTTGCGAAGAAATAAGACTGATGCTGCACTATTGACAAAATTCCACAAAAACCCTTATTATGGCTATAATTTGTTTTATTAGACCAAGTTATACGTTGATTTTATTTAATCACTTTCTTAACAAGGAATTTATCGATCATTTTAAAATAATTTGTATTAAAATAATAGACATAAAAAATGTTGGGTATTAATTTTTTTGAGTAAATATGCATACATTTACTGTGTTTAAAACGAGTGAAATATTGAGAAAAAATACACTCAAATTACTAAATAATTCCATAAAAAAAGGTATTAATAATAAAAATGTTTTGTTTATTAATTATTATTTTTTTCAATAATCCATTTTATGTTGATAAATATTTCTTAATACTAAAAAAATTACTTAACGTCATTTAAGTGTATTTATTAAAGACAAAAAGAAAATATTTATTCAATTTTTAGACAAAGCTGTTTTCGTCATCCAAAGTATTAAAGATATAGTCTATTGAAATAGGTGTTATTTTCTTAGACATAAGTTAGCTAGAGATGAAATCTTTAACCACATGCTTGATGAATTCATTTGAACTTTATCACCTACAAACTACATAATCTTTATTAGTTCATAAATATATGTACTATTATAAGTAGGGTTACAATATATTGGACTTTTGCATATCGTATAAGAACAAGCATAAGGTCTATATCTAATTACAAGTTTGTCATTTGAAAATGAGTACTAGGAGGCCATGTTGTGAGAAGGTAGGGTTGAAGAAAGGACCATGGACTCCAAAAGAAGACAAAAAGCTTATAGCATATGTTACTCAACATGGCCATGAAAACTGGCGTTCTTTGCCCGCCAGAGCAGGTAACATATCTTCTCTACAATTTTTAGTTTTTTAATCTTATTTATAACACTTTAGATCTTTTATTTTTTTTCCCTCTTATATAAGTTCTTTAGTTTTTAAAACGTGCAAAAATTGATCATTTATTTATTTATTTTCAAAAAATGTTAATGTGTCAAGCTACATAAATAGTTTTTTGATAAAATTTTTAATTTTTTTTAAAATAAAATATATTTAAAATCTCCAATTTAAAAATATAAAGTCTAAATTTACCAAACTCATTAAGAACCAAATCATATATTACAAAAAAACTCATATGAGAACTAAATATTGAAAAACACGTATCAAAAATTGGTTAATGAGACATTTAATTTAATACTTCACATGTTGACGTTTGAATCCACTTAACTGGTTTTTCTACAACACTCTCTCGACGATATATATAAAACATAAGATAAATCAAACGGATAATAGATAAAAAGTAGCATATTAGATTTGTTTTTTTTTTTTAACTTTTCAAAAACAAACAATTTATTTATTTATAATAATAAATAATATAATAAAATAGCAATCATCCAAAATTGAGCGCTAATTTCCTTTTGTTCTTGGTTTTTTTTTTATAAGCTCCCTCCTTAAACATGTACTCTCTCTATTTAGATGACCGCATAATTTTTGAACTACGACCCACACATATTCTAATTCCACTATAAACAAATTAATAACCTTAAAACCATTTTTCTCGCCATTTTTGTTTATTTAACCTTAGAGTTTGGTTAGAAGGTAACTAAAGTCTGGTCAAAAATTGTTTTAATCAGAATTCGAACTCGAATTCATCCAAAGAATTTGTCTTAGCTCATTAACCACTTAAATCCACTTACTTGATTCTTATTATTCTAGTAATCACTTTTAATTTTTTTTAGTGTATACGTTGTTTAAGAGTTTCAAAAAACTTTTTAAAAATCAATTTGTGCCACCAAAATTATTACTGGGTTGAGTCGCGGACTAGGTCGCTCTCTTTAAGACGTTTTGCGGCACTGTTCAAATTGTGCAAGACAGACTGTTAACTACGAAGTCCATAGGATAAAACAGCCTAGATACATTGTATCAGAGTTCTACTGCACTGTAGAAAACCGTTCTAGAATTACACTCTCAATATGGCAGTAGATGGCTGCCACTCATAATATGGTACTAAGACCACTCGAAAGAAAGAGAAGAAGTGAAAAAGAGAAGAAGTGAGAAAGATAGGGGGAAGTAGAGAAAAGCATCAGACTCGAAGAGCTTTTGGTGTGCTTTTCCAACTGAGTAAAACCATCTATTTATAGAGGAAACTTGCAACTGGATCAGAGAAAACCAAGCGATCCATCAGAATGTGCGCTCCAAGTTTTTGACCACAGAAACGTGCGCTCCAAACTCCCCTAGGGTTAGGGTTTGACCGGACACACAGATGCACGAATTCAAGAAAGAAAAATGGATCAGATGTTGAATGTTGACTCAATGGAGGGCAATTACGTAATCAACGTATCAATGAGATAAAAACGCATGCATTTTTTAAATTTTCTGTATACTAAAAAATAATACACCACTTAGCCCAGGCCCAACCGACTGGACGGACGGCGGCGGCACGCGCACGCATGTGTGGTGGTCAATTTTGCATACGTTCTTCCCCCTTCACAAAATAGGGGTACCCCTTGGGGCACACCCCAAGTTCCATACTTCCACCTTATAAACACTATTAGTGTGTGCTATCCCTCCTATGTGGGACTTCCTTATTTTTCAATTCACACCAACACTAGCTCTCATTAATAGCATCATTATTTCCAACAATCTTTTATTAATATCATCATCATTTCCAACAATCCCCCACTTGAATTTAAAATGAAGATTTCTGAAATAGCGTCAAACGCTTCTATAAGATTGTGCATAAACAAAGGTGTCTCTTGACTTGAACCTTTGCATAGCAAGTAAGATTCATATTCAACAAGAGTGACTCGCAGTCTTGAACTCTATATCTGACATCAAACCCACACACAACCTTTTCATAGGGTGTATTCTCAAAAGCCCGTGCATTTATGGCCCTGCACGTGTATCCCAATAATAACTCTCTAGGAATTCTGCCTCGAAATTCCATAGGAAGCGGCCCCACTTCCACATTCACATAGGTGAGTCTATTAGGAGTACTCCTATAGCCAGGTACTCCACTCCACATAAAGTATAAATCTCATTAAGAGTTTCTATTATCTCATCCTTTTATCGATTCAGGAATCATGCTTCTCTCATACATAATTCTTGGGATCTCCAGGTCGGGTTACCGTCATAAGTGACTCATTGATCTATAGGAAATAGTCCCATCCTTTTGGATGTATGTAGGACTTTCTCTCTAGCTAATCCTTTCGTCAAAGGATCTGCTAAATTCTCATCAGTGCGTACATGATCCACTATAACAGCTCCTTTAGAAAGTAATTCTCTAATTGTCCTGTGCTTATGACGTATTTGTTGTGTCTTACCGTTGTAATAACGATTCTCAATCTTTGCAATACCGCGGTACTATCGCAGTGGATCAACACAGCTGACAAAGGTTTTTCCCATAAAGGAATCTCAGCTAGCAAACATCTTAACCAGCCTACTTCTTCACTAGCAGTAGCTAGTGCTATCATTTCAGACTCCATAGTGGACTGAGCCAATATTGTCTATTTCTTCGATTTCCAAGATACAACACCATCGGCTATACTAAAAATAGCACCACCGAATATACTAAAAATATAGCCACTGGTTGCTTTGGAGTCATCTAATAAGGTGTTCCAATCAGCATCACTGTATCCTTCAAGTACGATAGGAAATCTTTGATAATGTAATCTGAGACTCATGGTCCTTTTTAGGTATCTCATGACTCTTTCGATAGCGTGCCAATGCTTCATAGTAGGTCTACTGGTAAACCTGCACAACAGTCCCACGACGTAGGCAATGTCGGGTCTTGTACAATCAATGGCATACTTGAGGCTGCCAATGATGGTCGCATATTCAGTTTGTCTAACATCTTCACCAGTGTTCTTGAAAAGTTTCACACTTGGATCATATGGTGTGCAAGCAGGTTTACAGTCAAAGTATTTATATTTCTTTAGGATCTTTTCAACATAGTGAGACTGATCCAAAGAAATTCCCTTTTCTGACCTAGAAATTTTGATTCCTAGGATTACACTCGCTTCTCCGAGGTATTTCATATCAAAGTTGTTACTCAACAATGATTTCACTATATTTACAACATGAATGTTTGAACCAAATATGAGTAAGTCCTCTACATAGAGACATATGATAGTGCAAATGTCATTTTCAGATTTGTAATAAATACATTTGTCACTTTCATTCACTTTAAATCATTCGATATAATCAAGTTATCAAAACTTTCATGCCATTGGTTAGGAGCTTGTTTAAGACCATATAGAGATTTATCTAACTTATAGACCTTGTCTTCTCGTCATGAATTAAAAAACCTTCAGGTTGTTCCATATAGATTTCTTCTTCCAGGTCACCATTTAAAAAAGTTGTTTTAACATCCATGTTTAAGACCATACAGAGATTTATCTAACTTACAGACCTAGATTTATCTAACTTACAGACCTTGTCTTCAACCTTCAGGTTGTTCCATATAGATTTCTTTTTCCAGGTCACCATTTAAAAAAGTTGTTTTAACATCCATATTTAAGACCATACAGAGATTTATCTAACTTACAGACCTAGATTTATCTAACTTACATACCTTGTCTTCTCGTCATGAATTACAAAACCTTCAGGTTGTTCCATATAGATTTATTCTTCCAGGTCAGCATTTAAAAAAGTTGTTTTAACATCCATCTGGTAAGTGATATAAGTACCCTAATGGATGTTATTCTAGTGACTGGTGAAAAAGTGTTTTCTCTTTGTCTAAAACCTTTGGCTACAAGGTGTGCCTTGTATTTATCAATCGCTATTGGTTTGCAACCAGTTTCGTCGCTATTGGTTTGCAACCAGGAGGCTGAAAAAGTGTTTTCTCTTTGTCTAAAACCTTTTGAAACTGTGGTGGTCAATTTTGACTGCGTTCTTCCCTTCACAAAATTGGGGTACCCTTGGGGCACACCCCAAGTTCCATACTTCTACCTTATAAACACTACTAGTGTGTGCTATTCCTCATATGTGGGACTTCCTTATTTTTCAATTCACACCAACACTAACTCTCATTAATAGTATCATTATTTCCAACAATCTTCTATTAATATCATCGTCATTTTCAACGGTATATTAGAGAAAAAAATATATAAATATTTATGACTGAACTGTATGATTTAAATGACTTAATTTAGTTTCAGAATAAAAAAGATTTAATTTAATGTGAATTCAAATCGTTAAGTCATTCAAAAATTTTGTTTAGTATTCAAATCGTTAGATTCAAATTTAGTATGGTATTTTTTTATATAATAGTATAAAAAGAGTCTGAATTATTTGTTGTGTTAAAAGTAAAAAAAATGTAACATATAATACCTGTTACGTTTATTTTTGTATACGGTTATGCTAGTTTTTTCACTTGTAGTTTTTTCGATTCATCTTTGTCTTGGTTGCAAATTCTTTTATTTATTTCATCATTTATCAGTACTTGGAGTGATTGATATTTTATTATTATTATTATTATTATTATTATTATTTTATAATTGTTTAGTTTTAGGAAAGTTAGACAAAACAAATTTGGTATGTTACTTTTCTCTCTCTTTGGTTTGATATATATAACTCACCTTTAGATCCAACAATTATATTGAAGAATTGATGAGTTATGGGTTCAACCCATTTAGTGCTATAAACATTACAAAACAACGATCTTGTTTACTTTTTACATCTGACCCAAATATGAGAAATGATATGCGTGGATTTTGAATTGGGATGGTGAAGAAGAGGAAACAATTTTTGTCTTTGACCATCATTGGTGCTGCTTCTGTTGGAAACTCTCAAGTTGGTCAATTTGAGAACACACTTCCTTTTAGGTTGAGTGTAATGATAGCCTAATGATCGCAACAAAGTGTTTTTCGCACGTTAGATTTGCATTTTTTTTAATGTGTGATTCGGTTTCTTGGGGAGTTTGTAGATTTATGGTTTATTTTTTTAATTTGCATATTTTTAATTTTAATTTTGATTTTTTTTGGGTTTTAAGATGAAGATTGGTGATTGAAGATGATAAATATATTAATTTTATATAAATAATTTTTTTTTAAATTTATTAAAAAATATCACTCATACACTTGACACATCAACAATTTTTTATAATAATTAAAAAATAATAATTTATACACGCTTTAAAACATTAAAGATTTATATAAAAAAATATATAAAGAACCTAAGAATTACAATTAAATAAATAAAAGATCAAAAATGTAGTTTTGCCATAATTTTATTATGAAGCAATTAGCGGTTGCTTGGTGATCTTTGATCTCAATCAAGTAAGTTGATGCAATTTCATTCGCGGTCTTATAAACATAAAAAAATCATGATGTTACATTCTAGATCTTAGTCACATATATATATAATATTCTTTTTAAACTCGGTCTATTATATATATACAAATCAATTTTTTTGGCAGTATAAATATATATTAATCATAAATCTTGAGTTTCGCATTTATATATGTATATATGTATATATAGGTCTTCAAAGATGTGGGAAGAGTTGCAGACTGAGGTGGATTAACTATCTAAAACCTGATATAAAACGAGGAAACTTCAGCTTGGAGGAAGATCACACTATTATTCAATTGCATGATCTTCTTGGGAACAAGTGAGCTTTCCTTAATTCGTCTTTCTAAGATTCTCTACTTAAAAATGGAGTTTTGCTATGCAATGGAGACTGCACTTGTTTAGATAGTCTAAAGTTGTTACATATTTCTAGATTGTTTTGACTATATTAGTTTGTAGCTTAGACACATCTAATACAATATAATATAAAAAACTCAGAACAAAAATTTAGATTATACTCAATGGTGTAGAATGGTTAATCCATTTGATTATTTCACATAAATTTAAAATAAAAGAGAAAATAGTATTTTTATTAAACTATCTTTATTAAGTATATATTGATTCATTTACCAGGGTCGACCCAAGGATCAAACAACTAAAGCAATGTTACAAATTTATTTATAGATATATGTTAGTTCTTTTATAAAGTTTAAGGTTATGAGTCTTTGGTTCATAGTTCAAATTTACAATTTATTTAAATGATATACGCATATTAAAAGAATTTTGATGTACAACTTTTTTTACGCAAAATTCCGATAGCCAATTAAAAATTAATTTTATTGGATGTTTTCAAATTAATATGTGTAACCATATTTTTGATTTATTTTTGTAAGATCTATAATTTTTATGTTATTATTTCACATTTAAAAAGAATGTCATTTTTTATAAAAAAAAATACTCATGTTGAAAGGTCTCTTTAGACTTCCAAATTTATTGGACCCACTCACATCTATTATTACCATTGTTGTAAATGGTACAATAAAAAAAAAGTAGGTATATTATATTGAAAATTAAAATGAGTAATTTATTTTGGAACAAATATTTTTATAAATTGGTCATTAATTACTGTAGAAGGAAGGATTATTATTTTTAAGAATATTTTTAAGCACATAGAAATAAGTATGAGTGCAAATGTATTGAAGCTTCAAGATATAATAATGCTTATAATATAGAGGGCTTCAAGCTTCACCACATTATATCTCTATTCCTATAATAAGTAAATTACTATTCTGTTGTGTCTTGTCCCATTTTTTACTAAACATCAATAGTTCTCATTATTGATATATGATATTTGTTAGGATAGTAATGAGTGTACAATAATAGTTGTCATTCATGCATGTGTATATTGCATTTTACAGATGGTCAACAATAGCAACTCTCCTACTAAAGAGAACAGACAATGATATAAAGAATCATTGGAACACTAACATCAAGAAAAGACTTATAAGAAGGGGCATAGATCCCACTACACATAAACCAAAATTCAACAACAACAAGAAGGACAAAAATGTCAATGTCATCCAACACATGGCTCAATGGGAGAGTGTTAGATTAGAAGCTGAAGCAAGATCATCAATGTTATTCAAGCTTGAATTTGAAACCACTTCCACTATTAATCCAACTAAACTAATCATAGGCATTTCATTTTCGAAATAATGATCTCTCTTCCTAAGCGATTCGAGAAGCACGTGCTCTTATTTATTCTCCATTGTAATTCTTACTCTTTAACATGGTTTTAAATTACACTTGTAGTAATTGATATGGTTGTAATGAGGATCACTGTGATTACACCTAAATGTGACATTATAATAATTTTTTGTTTGAATTAAATGTGAAAAAAATTCTATTACTATTCATTTTTAAGAAATGACATTATATTAATTTTTGCATTATATTCATGAAAACTATAATAAAGATATATAACAATTTTTTTCAAGATTTATTGTTAATTAAGTAGCTAGGTAAGTTTATAGCTAGATATGGCATTAACAAAGAAGTAATAAAGTAAGAAATAGAAAATCGTATAAATTTAAAAGTATTACTAACCAGTATCTTAAAAATATTCGTCGATGATCCTATTTTAGATAAGTCTTTCTTGAGAATACTATTTAACCACATGTAAATGTAATAAATACATTATTTATTTGTACAAACTTCTCTCTTTCGACTCATTGATTAATGCTCTAACCTGTGAACATTCTCAATCATTGCTCAAACAAATGATGATTATTATCATTTAATAATATAATTTAAATAAATATTTAGTTATTTACTTAATATAATTCATTCTAATGGAATCTATGAGAAAGAGAGAATAATGAAAACAAAGTTATGATTGAAGAAGATAAGTCATAAAAGGAACCGATGCCATGTCAACATACAGCTGTGAACGAGCTTAACTAAATCTAATCCTATACCAAAGGATTTTACTTTTAACTAAACTAACAATTCAATAGATTATGGGTGGACTGAACTAGAACTGCTTGAAAACTGAACTGAATTGGTTTTTAGTTCGAAAAAACTGAATCGATCCGATTTTCAGTTCGAAAAACCGAATCGATCTGGTTCTATAAATCGGTGAACCGGTTAATTGCTCTGAATTGAATCGAACTTATTTTAACTTAATTCTACTTGTTTGAATTGAACTGAATTGTTATAATATGGATGGTACCGAACCAAACTGCTTATGTATCAAATTGAACCAGACTGTTTTATTCTTATAGGTTTTTATTATTGTTCCTATAGGTCAAATTTTACATAATTATCCTAATTACTTCTAAAAAAACATGTTCGGATCTAGTTTTTTTGAACTAAAAATCAGTTCGGCTCAGTTTTTTCGAATTGAAAATCGGTTCGGTTAATAAAATATTTTTGAAAAAACAGTTTAATTCTCAATTTTTATAAGTCAGTTCAGTTCAAAAACAGTTCGATTCAGTTTGGTTCAGTTTTTTGTTTTTTTCAACACCCCTACAATAGATTACATAACAAACTAATATATTCATACACTCTATTAACCTGCTTCCAAGATCAATGTGGTTGTATAGAGGCAAACACCTTGAGCTTGTCGTAGAATTTCAGAAATTTGAAAGTGGAGGAAGGCTTTGAATGAGCAAAAATATGTTTGATGATAGATGAAGAGAGTTTGATAAATTTACACTTGTGAAAGTGGGTTATGTGATTCAAGTTTAGTCTCTTGCTTACGAAGATATGAGTATTGTTTTATTGGCCCACAACCCAGTGATACATGCTCCTAGTGATTAGACTCAAAAACACATTAAAGAATTAACAAACAAAAATTAAAGAAGCCACCATTTTGGATGAACAATTGAACACTTATCGTCAATGGAATTGACAGTTTTCATAATCATTAATTGTTCAGATTTGATGATATTTGTAATTGTAATTATGTAATTATTCTCGTAATTAATTAGTTTATTCTCATAATTAATTAGTTCATTTATAGATTAGTCGTTATAGTAAGACTTAAAATTACATATCATTTTGTATCAACATTATTTAAAGGAGAATTCTCCAATGAAAATGACGCATTTTACCAATTAGAAATTACGAGTTTAACATTGTATTAAAGCAGGCTGCGATCCAAATCAAAATTTTCTGTTATTCTGCGATCAAATCTTGAGTTCCTCAGTTTTTTTCTTCTTCTTGAAATCATAGTTCCTTGCCGACGTCAATCATAGTTTCCTTGTTGTTTCTACTTTGTATTTTTCTTGAAATCTTAGTTCCTCGCCGACGATGATCGTAGTTTCATTGCTGATTTGGCATTCCCTGTTTTACTGTTGACGTTTCCTAAGTTCTCTACATTTGTTTCCCTTGGCAGCATGTTCACCGACAAGCATGATATCCTTTTTGTCCGTCTTAATGGAAAAACTACTATGGCTATTTTAGCTCCAGATTTTTGTCAAAGAAAAAGAGCTTTGGGGTCATGTCGATGAAACTAATTATGCCATTAAGAAGACACATAAGGATGCCTATGCCAAATGGGAAGTCAAAGATGCACAAGTCATGGCATGGATCATAGGTTCTGTTGATCCTAATATCGTTCTCAATCTCATATCTTTCGCTACGGCAGCAAAGATGTGGGAGTACTTGAAGAAAATATACAGTCAAGCCAACACTGCTCGACGATTCCAACTTGAACATGAAATCACAATTTTTCAACATGAAAGTATTTCTATTTCTAAGTTTTACTCTCATTTTATGAATCTTTGGGCTAAATACACTGACATTGTCTATAAAGATATGTCAAGTGAAGGGCAAATTACTGTGCAAAATGTTCATAAGACTACCAAACGTGATCAATTTTTGATGAAATTGAGATATGATTTTGAGGGACTAAGGTTCAATCTCATGAACCGAGCTTTTTCCTCATCCTTGGATACTTGCCTCAATGAACTGCTTCGTGAGGAACAACGCCTTCTCACTCAAACAACCATGAAACAACAAAAGGACGATTCTCTCCCTGTGGCATATGAGGTACAAGACCGACCTCGGGGGAGAGATAAGAGTACTGTCCAATGTTTCTGCTGCAAAAGACATGGACATTTTGCTTTCAACTGTCCTAAAGGATGTCCAACCAGACCACCAAAGATAACTACAACAACCTCCACTGCCTCTGGTTGTCCTTCTATAGCTCTTGTTTTTATAAACCAGAATTCGCATTCCACCATTTCAGTATTAACCCCCGAAATGGTTCAACAGATGATCATTTCAGCTTTTTCTGCTTTGGGTTTTTAAGGTAACATTTCTTCCCGTGATTCTTCTTGGTATGTTGCTGCCCTTACTAATGTTACAAGTTACTCTGCTATTCTCTTAATACAAACTATTGATGGAAACAATTTGCCTATTACATAAATTGGTGATATTTCTTCGTCTCTCACCAATGTTTATGTTTCCCCTGGTGTCACTAGTAATCTTATTTTAGTTGGTCAATTAGTTGAAAATGATTGTAGAGATGAATTCTCAAAATATGATTGTCTTGTGCATGATCAACAATTAGGGAAGATGATCGCGACAGGGTCTAAAGTTGGATGCCTTTTTCCTCTTTATTCACTATTATCCCCATGTTCTTTTATGCCTTTTATTTCTTGTAATTCTACAACTGTTGATTTCCAAACATGGCATAAGCGCCTTGGTCACCCAAACTCAAATGTACTTCATGACTTGATGAAATATGTAGTTCTTAGCTATAAAAATTCCCCATCTCTTAGGGCTATTCAATTTGATTGCGTTTCTTGTAAACTTGGTAAAAGTAAAATTCTACCATTTCCAATTCATCAAACAAATGTGAATCAAACTCTTGACTTGATCCATAATGATTTATGGGGAATAACACCTGTTATATCTCATGCTCGTTATATGTACTTTATCACTTTTATTGATGACTATAGTCGTTTTACATGGTTTATTTTTGCGCTCTAAAGCTGAAGCATTTTTTGTATTTAAATTTTTTCATACCTACATTCAGACTCAATTTTCATCTACAATTAAAATTTTGCGTTTTGACAATGGGGGGGGGGGG